>PVIW01000220.1:201899-674729 GCA_004026585.1 Noctilio leporinus
AAAAAAAAAAAAAAAAAAAAAAAAAAAAAAAAAAAAAAAAAAAAAAAAAAAAAAAAAAAAAAAAAAAAAAAAAAAAAAAAAAAAAAAAAAAAAAAAAAAAAAAAAAAAAAAAAAAAAAAAAAAAAAAAAAAAAAAAAAAAAAAAAAAAAAAAAAAAAAAAAAAAAAAAAAAAAAAAAAAAAAAAAAAAAAGAAGAAGAAAAGAAAGGAAGGAAGAAAGAAAGAAGGAAAGAGAGAGAAAGAAAGGAAGAGAAAACATAGGACAGAGGAAAACATGTTGCATGAAGAAACTCATCAACATAGAAGGTAACAGTGAGGTCTATAAATCCAATGATACAGACAAGTGAGGCCAAATGACCACCACAACAAAACCAGAATAACCTCTGGTTATTCTGCAGGTAAGGACAGAATTAGAAAAATCTCCATTTTAACATGCTAAGAAGCAATTGATCTTAGTAACGATCACCAGTAATTAAAACGTTAGCAAAAAGTTTGGTTAGGAAACTAGAGTAATCTGGCTGCCAACACTTCAGTCCAGTTTTCATGTTAGTCTCCAAATCATAATTAAGCATTTTGTGCCTTTTGATGTCAAGCTAAACATGGTACCTTCCATGAAAAAATATTGTCAAATATGGAACCTGTATCTAACCAACATCTAGAGATAACATTCATTCCCAGGATAGGAAAACAAATTGAACAATATCACAATAAAGAGAATAGTTACAGGACATTGTACAGGACCACTGACACTTTGCTGTAATAAGTCAGTGTCCAGGATAAAAGAGGACTATTGATTTAAATTTTAAAAGGCTTGAGATAAGCTAATGCAAATGTTGGACTTTGTTTTAATATATATTTGACAAATAAACTGTAAAAATATACTTATGGGAGGACAGAGGAAATATGGTCTGGACTGGGTATTAGAGGCCCTCCAAAGTTTCTTGTTAATTGTGTTAGTTGTGATAGTGGTATTGTGATTATGTAAAAATATGTACATTTTTAAAAGAGATGATTACTGATACCTAAACAGTGTAATCACTATCCAGGTACAACTTAACTATAAATCTAATTCCACACCCCAAAAATATCCTATTAGTAAATTATTTACTGTGAATTGAAGTAATTATAGATAAGTTTTAGAAAATGTTTCAAAATGACATAGTGTTCAAATTTTATTTTATGACAGAAAAATGAGGAAAGGTTTGATAGGTTTTAAACTTGGAGGATGTCTTGCTAAATTTGTGCAGTTTGAACCTGTTATAATTAAAAGGATTAAGAGTATAATGATAAATTGCAGTTATTTTATTCAACAGACATTTTTGAGGCATCTTTTTGGGGCTCGGTCTAGGGAGTCAGTGCTGGTCATTCAGACTTGAGCTACGCAGACATGGAACTTACTTTCAACTTTATGAAAGAATCAAACCCAAGTTGATAAAATATTGTAAAAAACATTATGTGTCATGAAAGAAATAAGCAGGATGCTGAGTAGAGAATAATGGGAGGACTATGAAAAACTTAACAGGAATGTGGGGTCAGACCAGCACCTTTAGAGAACATTAGGCCAAGACCAGAAATGTTTGGTCATTTTTTTTTTTTTCATTATTTTTTAAGGCCTAAAGAGTTTTTTTTAGGCAGAGAGAATGCCATTTATTTTATTTAATTTTTCTTTCAATTACAGTTTATATTCAGTATGGTTTTGTATTAGTTTCAGGTATACAGAATAGTGGTTAGACAAGCATATACTTTGCAAAGTGTTTCCTCTAATATTTCAAGTACTCACCTGGCACGATACATAGTTATTATTACATATTATAATATTATTGGTTATATTCCTTATGTTGTACTTTACATCCCCTTGACTACTTTGTAACTATTAATCTGTATTTCTCAATCCCTTCATCTTTTTCACCCAGCCCCTAGCCCTACTCCCCTCCGGCAACCAGCAGTCCGTTCTTTGTATCTGAGTCTGCTTCCAGGGAACAAGATGTATAAAATCTGTGTTGAAGAAGAGTTTGGTTGTACCAACAACTGAAAGGCTATCACTGGTTTTAGAGCTTGATGATGACCTGGATGAGGAGGAAGAATGAAAAGGAGTGGGTCCCAGTAGATCCCATAAACTTTGAAAAAGGACAAATTTATATTTTAGTGTATATGCAGCAGGAAGTTACAGGGGGAGTTGTCAGAAAATGTCATCCTCCTTTTTATAACATTTTAAGATCACCATAACTGGTACATATAAAATAGTTTGGGAAATAAATGTATTTACTCTTCAGTCATGCAGTAAGGGCTGGTTAGGGTTCTGTGGAGATAAATTCACAAGCTCATTTTTCCTTGCTAGTAATTTCAGAACAAGAAAAGAATAAGAGAAAACCAGAAAAATCATTAAAAATGAATTGCTTTCCAAATTCAAAAGAATATATAAGCTTTTAACAAGTCTATTTTCAATATAGAAATAACACTCACTGAAATGGAAAAAGAAATAGTTTGATTTTTGGATAATACCTACTGTATTTTACCCCCTGACAAAGAGTTACAGTTAGGTAGAACAATGTTCTCCTGAATGGCAAATGAACAATTTTTTAAAAATGGGTTACAAAATACATAAAAACCCTGGGGTAGGTAGGAGAAATGACAAAAAACAAAACAAAACAAAACATGTTTCTGATCTTTTTATTACACAGAAGTAAGTATGGATGATTACTTTTATTATAATCTCTACTAAATGACACTAAGAATAATGTGGCTACCTGTACCTTTTTCTAATCTAAGTTTTTTATTTGCATTGTTTTTAGTTCCTCATTTTCTATTTATAAACTATTTTGAGACTCACATCCAGAAAATAGCCAAGGGAGCCAGATTTGCCCAGTGAAATGGCTGATTTAGACAGGTGTGACTTATTTCTGACATGTGTTGTACAAGCAATTGTGTTAGGATGACATCCATCAGAGATAATGGCAGGCTAAAAATGGCACTATCATATTTCATTCTGATAATCATAAAAGTATACACAGAAAATCTAATATTTAAGCCCAGAGGAAAAAAAAAAACCCTTCAATTATTTTTCATGGCATAGATGTATTTAAACCAAAGTAACAGCAATGGGGCATTGCTCAAAACTAACCTGGTCATATTGTTTAAATTTTACTGTAGAGAGTTGCAATTAATTTCCAATAAATATCTGTTTCTAGTTCCCAGATCAACATAACTACCATGATCATTTATGAAATGTGTTTCCTAAAAACCTAGCATTACATGCAATGCCTGATATATTGCCAATTACTGAGTCAGTTCTGTAAAATTTCAATCTGCATGGATAGACACCCACCAAGTCAACAGAAATTACTTTAATAATTAATTCTACTTAGAAACTTCATCTTATAATTTTACTGTAGACTTAAGCTTTTTGGTTCTTTTCAAATGAGGGGTAGACAAAAGCACTACCTGGAAATGTCCTTGATATGAGTCAGGGGAAGATTTTCTAGTTTATAGAAACAAGGCAGAATCTATCTGCCACAAGACTGCCTAGTACTTTGGTATGCAATATGTTCCTCCATTACTGACACATTCTTTCTCATCTCTTTAGAAATCATGCTGTAGCAGTGTACCAATCACTACTCAAGACTAGTTTCACTAAAAAGTGGATGTTTGAGCAAAATCAAGGAGAATGTGTTGAAGTGAGACCCAGGGATATTGAGGAGAGTGTTCTAAGCAGAGAGGAGAATCATCACATTCTTACATGGGGAAAGGTACAAGTTAAGAACAGAGTGGTAGGGCAGGGTGGGAGGGCAGGTAGGCTAGGGCAAACATTAGAGGGGAGAATAGAAAATGAGGCTGTAGAGTAACAGTGAGTTAGATCAAGTAGGACAGAAATAATGGTCAGCATCTTAGCTCTTTGTCTCAGAAAAATAGGAAGACATGAGAGGGTTATGGACAGAGTGACATGATCCAACTTAGGTTTTGAAAGCCCTGACATTAGTATTGAGAATAGACTACAGGGATAAGGGTGGAAACAGGAAGACTGGGGCGGGGGGAGGGGGGACCAGTAATGACACAGGTGAGAGGTGTGAAGTGGATATAGCTAGGAAATTGAGAAGAGACTAGATAGTGGAAGGATTTAGCAGCATCCCTTGTGGTATCCTTGTAGACAAACCAAATAGATGTGTCTGGAATGGTGGGTTGAATCATGTAATTTATAGTAAGGGTTGCTAATAAATGACACCTTGATTGAATGGCTCTTATCTCAGGGTTCTGACTTTTGACATTCCTCTAGTTATTATTCCCTTCTTGCTTAGATATAGTGCTGCAGTTAGGAATTTATTGCAAGTAAATGCATAGGTTATAATTTGGGTAATAAGAGGCATTATAATTTTAGGACTATTACTGTAATTTAAATAGAGGTAATATATTACCATACATATATTATTATATTTTAAAATATACATTTCCAGGGTTTTTTTCCTGTAAGTAAAATAGCTTGCTGTCTAATTTTTAATATTGTGATAGTGGAATGAAAAAGTAATAAAGGATTTAATAATAAAATGTATGAGTATGAGCTTAAAACTGTAATTACGAATAGTATACAAATTCCTTTTTCTCTTTGAAAGACATTCTATGTCCAAATTAAAACATTCAATGTAGTGTCAGCAAAGAAATAAGACATAAACCATTAATTGCAGGTAATTAAAATCAAACAGTTTACATAAGCATTTGTCTTTGAGTCTATTGTATTACAGAGACAGTTTTAACTCAATTAGCATAGCCAAAGCCTTGGAATGAGGCCTTTACAGCAAGCAGGATCATTCTGAAGAAAGATGACTGCCATTTAGATTATGTCTTTGTACTAGGGAGTCACACGTTAAAGGCTAGGGGTAGGGAGAGTGAGTTCATTTCTAGTGAAATATCATTTGATCATTTCATCATCATTTCTTCATTGAGGAAGAAATTGTGTTTATCAGCTGGGCATCAGAAATTCTGAGAAACAGTTGATCTGTATCTACATAGAAGTCTGTAGGCTTGTCAGCCCCCATCAAGAGAAGAATTAAATGGACAAAGACAGGGCTTTTTACATTCCCTGATGCAGGTGTGCCCATGCCCCTTGAGAGCAAGATGCTGGCTCCACAACAGGAGCCAGCAAAGGTGAACGCCAGAAAGTTATACATCAGGCTCGAAGAACAAAAGATTTATCCATACCAGGGACTCCATTTGCTTTTGCATACCAGAGCAGCCCAGAATTGTGTCCATTTTCTAGGATATTCCCAATGATGATGACTAAATGGGATCTTCCTTTTAGAGCTTTGCAGCCCTTTTCCCTATGAAATATGGATTTATGAAAGAAAAATCTATTGTGTGCATAGTAGTCAAAGTCCTCCGGAGAAACAGAACCTACAGGATATACTTACGCATAGAGAGATTTATTTTAAGGAACTGGGTCATGAAGTCACAAAGGCTTGAGAAATCCCAAATCTGCAGGGCAACACAGCAGACTGAAGTGCTATGGGGAAGAGCAGCAGCCTGAAGCTAGAAGCTGGAATTCCCTCTTGCCCAGAGAGGTTTTGGGCTAGTAAGGCCTTCAACTGATTGGACGAGGCCCACCCATGTATGAAAAGGAATCTACTTTGTTGACAGTCTATGGATTCAAATGTTAATCTCTTCTAAACTCCCCTCACAGAAACATTCAGAATAATGTTTGACCAACTATTCGGTTACTGTGGCCAAGCTGAGTTGACACATAAAATTAACCATCATAGGGAGATTGTGTTAAACATGGTCAGTTCTGCTCATATTACTCCTTGGTGAAAAACACGAAATTCTCAAGTGTGGATGTAGGTATAGGAAGAGGCAAAAACTAGTAACTCAGGTATAGAGCATGAACTGGGGACTATTTGAGGCACAGTGATAGTTTTATGACAAAATCCCAAAATTCAGGTAAAAGTAAACTATTTTGCTGAAAAGTTGAATTATAATATTTATTTACATTTGGCATTAATGTGTTTCCAATATAGTCTTTTTAAATTATTTTTTAAAGATCTTATTTACTATTTTCAGAGAAAGGGGATGGGAGAGAGGCAGAGAGGGAGAGACACCAATGTATGGTTGCCTTTCACCTGCCTCCAGCTATGGACCTAGCTGGAGACCTGGCTTGCAACCTGGTTATGTGCCCTGGCTGGGGAATTGAACCGGAAACCTTGGGGTTTACAAGCCAGCACCTTATCCACTTTGCCACCAGCCAGGGCTTTCTGCTACTGTCTTATTGGCACAGAAGAGGATACAAATCCTGAAGTTCCTGTTTGAGACATTCAGTCTACTCTGTTGCATTCCTCAGCACGCCAGGCCCCTGACCTTTGACCTCAACATTACCTTTATCTCCCTTCCCCCATGCAAACAGAGAGATCCTAGGGAACTGGTGGGCTCAGATGCATTCTTTGTTTGTAATCTTCTTGTGTGCTTCTGAAGCTTGTTATAGTTTGTGAATAGAACTGATTGGTACCCTCAAGGGTCATTTCATCTATTCTCTAAGGCTAGTTATAGGCTTTTTAGAACATTGACCATAGGTCTCAATTTTTGGTGTGAATATTATGGTTTTTGTTTATAAAACAAAAGAAAAAAATTGTAAGATGTTCTGTGGTTCTTAACAGTGATCTAATATCTTCGTGAAATATACATTAGTGCCTTGAAGTCTCCATGAAAACAAATAGGGAATTAACAGAATTATATTTCTAGTTGGCTTTTACCACATGCAGATTCATTTTCTAAGGAAACAAATGTTTGAAGAATTGGCCATGTAATTCTCAAACCTAATCTTCCCTCATCCTCATAACCAATCCCCTGAAACCCCCACAAAATATAAGCATGTGGTCAGCCTTATATTTTGCTTTTTAGTTTCACCTTGAACTTTAGAGAACCAGCTACTTTTTTTTTTCTTTCTCTGAGCCAGTGACTAGGAGAGATATCTGTCTTATCAGTCATGCTGGGTATATATTTGGGCATAGATGCTTGGTAATTATTTTGCAATTAGTCAAGGCACAAACTGAAATAGGTGTTATTTCAAAAGAATATGTAGCAAGGAGACAAGTGTTAAATAAGCAATTAAGTCACACATAATTGTATTAAAGGACAGATCTTATTTTAATTTACTAGTGTCTTCACAGATCTAAACTGGATATGTGAATACCTTTCTTAATACCTGTAAAATCCTAAATGATTATAGTTTCATTTCTAATAATCCTTTTTGAAAAGTTCGGTCTATTCTTTCTTTCCTGAGTAGCAGGCAATTTTTATTACCAAGACAATCTAATCAAGACAGTGATTAAAATATAATCTATTATCTTTGAATAGATTATACTAAATTCAATTTATTGTGATGTTTTTACTAAGCAAGGGAGATAGAGATTGTTTTGAAAATTGAGTTCAATATAATTTTTCTTTGAATCAATTTCTAACTATGAAATTTAACTATTTTAGCATAGTTAGAATGTGATCATTTCAAGTTTAGGGAAAACTCTTTAAGAAATAATTATAATTTAAACATCCTAACTCTCCCATACAAGACATTTTGAAAGATATATTATACAGAAAATCCTTCATGACTCTCAAACTTACTACCCTGGGAGCTGAGAAGGAGGTTGAGAAAAAAAAATTAAATATAGTTTGTGTTATCTCCCTTGTCCTCCATTTTAATAAGTGGGTGCAGGGCCAGGGCTACAGTTAACCAGAAGACAACCTCATGATTCCTAGTAGCTGTTTATGGAAGTTTGCCAAAGTATTACCTTGTTAAACAGTAACAGTAGCAACAAAAACACTGTTTCATGATAGGTTATCTCAGACACAAACACTTCACCATGATTATATAATTTTTTGCTAAAGGTACAGAAATTAGTTTCATAGCAAATTATATTTTCTGGAAGTTGAATTTAAAACTATTTTCATTGACTGAAATTGCTTTACTAAGTAGATTTTCATTTAGAGAATTTGAAAAAGGGCACAAGACTAGTAAAATTTATAGAGATTGAAGAACATGGGAAAATATCTCTTGAATTTCTTATTGAACCAGAGCTACATGACATGACCATCAGGGTGGTAATCTACTGGCAGGCAGTGGTGGGAAGGGAGACACAGAGAGGAGTGAGAACCACCTTATCCAGAACCTTGATAGCCAGAGTGACTAGTATCACCGAGGGACTTATTAGAAATGCAGAATCAGAGGTCTTACTGAATCACAATATTTACTGAATTCTAATTTGTGTTTTAACAAAATCCTAAGTTCATAGGAACATTGTCTGAGAAGTACTGATGTACATGGAGATTTGGTCTAGAGCTAGTCTTCTTCTTCAGGATTTGAATGATGAATTTTGACTTTTCATCACTAGGACAGTCCAAGATGCTGGAGTGCTTTAGTGGGTTGATTGGCCACTGCACATAAAAAGGTGCCATGAGCTACCCACACAGGAATTACAGGTTTGCTGGCATTGCAGTTTGTGCTAAATATCAATTAAGGAATTTCTTTTCAGTTATTCTAGCTACATAGAGAGACAGGTTGGAATAGTAAAAACATAGATTCTTGAATTACATAGTTCTAAGCCAAATCCTTTATGACTTGAGTAGGTATACAGACACTCTGAACTTCAACTTCTTGTAATATAATTCTGAGAGTATAATGCCTATTTTCTAGGTTTGTGTATGGATTAAACTGGATAAATTGTGTAAATTTCTTGGTATAAATCCAGAGACATGTTTAGGTTTCCTGTATATGTGTGTGCATCCTATATACAGGGTGTGCATGATCAATTGGTAAAATTTTAGCATACCGCATACCACAAAAATGTTATATTTTGAAATAAATTTATTCTTATATGTAAATACATAAACATAGTCATTATTATTTTTTAAAGGACATTTTATTTTTTTAAATTTATTTTTATATTTTTTAAAGATTTTATTTAATTATTTTTAGAAAGAGGGGAAGGGAGAGAGGCAGAGAGGGAGAGAGACATCAATGTATGGTTGTCTTTCACCTGCCTCCAGCCACAGACCTGACTGGAGACCTGGTTTGCAACCTGGTTATGTGCCCTGGCTGGGGAATCGAACCTGCAACCTTTGGGTTCTCAGGCCAGCACCTTATCCACTGTGCTACCAGCCAGGGTTAATTTTATTTTATTGTTGATGTATTACATCTTAACTTTTCTTTACCCATGAACATCATCATGTTTTCAATCTTAGTTTTAACAGCCTCTTTATTGGAATGAGGTTATTAACTTTTCTCACAAATGCATACATAATAGTCTAAAGGATTTGCTTCTGGTGAACTAGGCAGCCAGACCTTCTTTGACCGGAATTCAGGAACATTGACACTGAAACATTCTTGCTCATTATGTGCTGGTGCGCCATGTTGTTGGAAGATAAAATGATGTCCATCTGTGACTTGCTTTATCCATGTACTTTGAGAGAAGTACAACTACTTCTCTCAAAATATCAAGGTAAACATCAGCAGTCACTTTCAAGTCTTGTGGAAAAAATGTGGAGTCATGATATTTCCTTCATTTCTGACAACACCTAACATCATCACTGTATCAGGAAATTTCATTTTCATGACAATTGGGACTTCATTAAGATTCTTACAGAGCCCCCTGTTGTTTCTTCTGTTGACTACTTGGTCCTCCTGAAAATTCTTGCATTGGAGAAGAAAACCAGGGTTTTTTCCTTTGGGATTTTTCAATTTTGTTAGCAGTTTCCTTGTTTTTTTCAAAGTCCTTTCCTTTGTATGCTGTACCATAAACTGGCCTCTTCTAAGAGCACATGACCTGTATCTGATATCTTCAGCAATAATCTTGGAAACTGTTGTATTTGACATCTGCAATTCTCTTGCTATGGAGTGCATTGAGTTTCCTGGATCTTCATTGATGATCTCCTGGATTCTGTGTACAATATCTGGACTTGTGTGATCCTTGTGTACCTTATGCATTTTCCTTGTTGGTGTGGCAACATCAGGATCAGCATTATACACCTTCTTCATATTGTCAACTGTACGTAAAGGGATATTATTGAAGTCCGCAATTTCCTTAGCAGTTCACCCTGCATGCAGTCCAGAAATTATGGTTGCTGTAACATTGTATTTCTTTGACATGATGGTTGCTCTTAGAATTTAATATTCTATATCTGAAACAATGATGTTTAATCATAACCTTAGAAACATAGTTTTTCAAAATTAATAAAAAGCACGTGAAATAAGGAGATGCAAAGTTACTGTTAATTGATCGTGCATACCCTGTATATGTAACACCCATATGTAATGCAAATACATACATATATATAAATATATCCTATATACATATCCTCTACAGTTGAGATACATATATGCATGTAATGCATGTACACATATATGGGGTCAGCCCGGCAAAAGTACACCCATTGTTAATATAATGAGAATGGTTTACGTGGCATTGATGTAACCTGGCAGCCAAAGAGAGCAGACTGGAATGCATTTGGATGAACAATGATGACTTAACTGTACTAGTCAGTGGGGGCAGTAGATGCTATTGAGTGAGCAGGTGTACTTTGTGGCTGGCACATTCAAAATGACTGAGCGAGTAGAGCAACCAATCTTCATCAAATTTTGTGTTAAGTTTGAGCATTCCTCCACAAAAACTATTTAAATGATTCAGAAGCCTGGAGCTATAGGCAACTGGTGATTGTCAGCTTCATTGCAACAATACACTGAATCATGCATCATATCTTGTGCAGTTTTTTTGCCAAACATCTAATCACCCAGGTGACTCAAATCCCTACATCCCAAATTTGGTGCTCTGTGACTTCTGGCTTTTCCCAAAACTAAAATCATCTTTGAAAGGGAAGATATTTCAGACCATTGATGAGATTCAGGAAAATATGACAGGGCAGTTGATGCCAACTGGGAAAACTGTGTGAGGTCCTAAGGTGCCTACTTTGAAAAGCACTGCTATGTACAGTGTTTCTTGTATCTTGTTTCTTCAATAAATAACTCTATTTTTCATATTACATGGCTGAATACATTCTGTACATACCTTGTATATTATATACATACTGTCTATAGCTGGTTTTATATGCTATCTGTATAAATATCTTTCATTATGTATAGTTATCCTATATATAATACATATGCTGTATAGTTATATTTTATGTATGCATATGCACATATGTCTATACATACACACATATGTGTGCCTGTGCATAATCTCCTGGGCCAATGCATTTAGATCTATTATTTCATATGTCCCCTCTATTATTCTGTAGAATCACCTTTTTATGCCAATCCTACATAATCTTAGAAGTTCAACCAAAATGGCAGAGTGCTCCAAGACTCCTGTCTTAATCTTGTGGTATTATTATGCACACTGACTGCCTAATATTTTTGCTGCTTAGCCTTATATAGATAATTACTTTTTCTTTTTCTTTTTTTTTTTTGGTCTGTATGGTGAAGTTAAGCCTCTTGCCCAAATATTGTATACCAGAGAGTAGGAGCAACTTGTGTTTCAGTTGTTTGTGCTGTCATCTTAAAACTTTATGGCACCACACAAAACTTTCTTAATTCTCTATATTTTCATGGGTCAAGAATTTAGGCAAGGCTACCCTCAAGGATCTTTTTTATTTAATTGAGGGTTTGGGTTGGGTGAAAATATCTAACATGACTTCTATATTTCATTCCATTCTTGCCTTCTAAAATAGAAAGGCAAAAAACTGCTGGGTCTTTTCATACCTAAGGCTGAAACTGAATGTCACTGTTTCTTTTACATTTTATTGGCAAAAGCATGCCAGTAGAGAGGCAAGGGAACTCCTACAGGGTATGAATACTGGAAGGAATGGTTCATGTGGATTACAAATGCAACACACTACAGAAATATCTTAATGGCATAATAGGTGTTTAGTCAATTCTTTTGGACATGAAGAAAATTTACATAAGGGAATGTGAACTAAAGTAGGAAGAGGGTAATAACAGAAAACCTGTCTCATTCAGTTAAAATTATTCCAACACATATTCATGAGTTATACTGAGAGAGATATTGTTAAATAGCCTATTGGAGTTCCACAATATGGCTAATTTATAGAAATGTATAACTTTTTTCATCTTGAATCATTTTGGACTCATAATTGGATAGAAGCTTTTCCTAAATGTAGTCTGTGTTACTATAGTCCTATAAAATTATCTTTTTGAAAAAGTGTGTTGGAGGAAATTAGTGGTCAACTAAGTGTAAAACATTATGTTCTATTTATTCCACATCAGCATATTTTAAAAGGCAATTACATCAGTAAAGAGAACCTATTAACCTTTTTTTAACCTAGCATTCCCAAGACATTTTCCCCCATAAGATAAAATAGCATCCTAAGGAAAATACTTTGGGAAATGCTAAAATATATAGTTTTTATACTAAAATCAACTTGAGTAAATTTTCACCAAGAGCTTTACATTTGTCCAAATTCTAGGAGTCTAGCAATTATATTTTTTCCTTGTTACTAGCTGGAGAATTTTTGTGATATGCCTTACTGTAATTCTTCTCATTTTATCTTCCTTTTCCTTTTATTCTGAAAGAAATTCTTAGTTTTAAAAAATTTTACTTTCCTGAGGAGAGGCCAAAGTAAATGAAGAATTTTCTGCAAATTATTGTTCTTTGGGGGGTCAACAAATGGCCCCATTTCTTGCTGTGCTCACCTGCTCCTTTGTATCCTGCAGCGTTTCCTCTTGGCTCCCGGCACTTGGCTATGCTCACTAACCAGGATGAATGCAGAGTACTCATGGGAATATTTTATTCCAGAAAGATATTGTCAGACTGCAGGCCATACCTCAGGATATCCTCTCTGGCTCCAGTGTTTGCTTCCCAATGATGACTTCAGAAGGCAGGAGCAGTGAGGGGGTGAGACAAGAGGAAGGGCCTTGGACTCCTACAGCCCGCTCCCTGCACTCCCTGGTCTTTGGTGCTACTCAGGCAGAATCCTTGTTTGCTCCTCTTTCTCCTGGTATCATCCAGAGCATGTGTGGGAATTGCAGCTGAAAGAATCTTCATCTTAATGACCAGGTGGATATAGTTTGGTACAAGAGATAACTTGCGTTTGCATTTGCATTAGCTTTTATATAAAATTGCCAGTCAACAATGTATTAATAAGAGAGAAGCTATAGAGAAATAGAAAGCAGAGAACAAGTGTCAGTTTTCACAGCACTGAAGAAAACAAAATGTGTATCAACTTCACCATTTTAATATTTTACTGAAAACCTTTTGCAGAGGGTCTTAATATTTTCAGGTCACTATTTCTTTTGCTTAGTGAGCACACCTCAGCGTAGTATTGTGTTAAGATTTAAATGCAGAACCTCTTTAAAGATTTTCTATCTCACTTTGGAATAAGTACCATCATCTATGTTTTATAAATGAAGCAAATCAAGCTTCAAAAGGTTAAGTAGTTGGCACAGGGTCAAAAGTTTGAAACTAAAATCAAGATTCAGGTGAAGGTTTGCCTGCCTTCCTTGGCCACCATGTTGATATCTAGATTGCTCTAATAAATTTACCATCGGAGAACTGACCATTGGGATAAAAGCCAATTGGCAAAGGAATGGAAGCTAGGTTATTAATCACTATGTACAAAAAAATATTTTCACATTTTTCTCTAAAAATATAAGAATTCGTATTCTTACAGCCAATCTTTACTAGGGGTGGGTGCAGCTATTATGGGTTGAAACTTATGCAGTTTTGTAGGCACTCATTAAGTAAAAGAATAAATTATAACATAAAATTAGACAGAATTATACTTATATGGCATCACAAATACCTATAAATTTATAAAACCTGATAAATACTACAACATTATATGTTTAACACACTATGATAGTACTTTAAAAAGTAAATAAATTTAGCCCTGGCTGGTGTTGCTTAGTGGATTGAGCACTGGCCTGTGAACCAAAAGGTCACTGGTTTGATTTCCAGTCAGGGCACATAACTGGGTTGCTGGCCAGGTCCCCAGTTGAGGGTGTGTGAGAGGCAATGAGTAGCTGTGTCTCTTGCACACTGATGTTTTTCTCCCTCTCTTTCTCTCTCCTTTCTTCTCTCTCTAAAAAGTAAGTAAAATCTTTTCTTTAAAAAATTAAATCCATCAATCAATAAATAAACTTAGCCATGCAATATGCCTAGCCTCATACTTTCATGTCTTAATTCTAGGTAAGTTAGCACAGTGGGCAACAGGAGTACTGCTAGAAGCTAATTGCACACTTGAAAAATATCTTACCTAGCCATTATAGAAATGACTATAAATAATATATTCTACCAAACTCAAACTAAGTATTCCCCCAATTCTCCTTTCCTCATTAAACATCAGTATTGCCTATAGTTACTTCAAACCCAATATGAGGGGCAATGTGCTGAAGGGAAAGTTGACATGGAAAAAGAGAGATAATGGTTCTCAATTGCTCTTTCTTCCCTGTAAGAGAATTGAACATACCCTTCCATGTTGCTATGGATGAGTTTTGTCTGTGCATTCTGTTGGAGAAGCAGTCATGCACACATCATTGACCTTGGCTCTGGCCATGTGACAGGCTTCAGTCAAGGCTAAGGAAATGGATGTACCTGCCATTGCATCTAGGCTGGAACCTTCCCTGCACTTACATGGTCTAATTTGGTCTAGTTTAGAATTTTCTGCTCCACTTTCCCACTATGGGAAAATCCTGTCCTAAATTGTGGCTTCCGCCTCAGCTTAAGAATAAAACAACACATAGAAGGAGCTTCATTCAGATAACCCAGCAAAACCGTAGCCAACCTGCAGCCAACCCATTGCAACATACAACCCATGTATAAGATAACAAGAAATAAATGTTGGTTGTAAGCTACTGAGATGCTAGCAAAAGCTAGTTAATTCAAGAAATGTAAAAGAGATGCCAGTCCACTAATTGAAGTTTTTAAAGTTGTTAAAGTCAAACACATATTAAAATAAACAATTTTTATAGCTCAGAAGATGTGAATTTGAAGACTTCAAAGAGGAGTGAGATTGTATAGAACAGATATCTAGGAACTGGAGGGGCCACCCTCAAAGTCACATGACTAGATTAGGAACTGGCCACATGACAAGATTTAGTTATATTATCCACCGCTCAATCCTCCTTTATACCTGCTCACATGTGATTTAAGTCAGCTCTCTCCAACCCAAGTCCAAAGTGTGGAATGTTCATTCAAATTAGGCCTGTTGTTTTTGCCCTTTGGCTAAACTTAAAATTAAAAAAAAAAAAAAATGACACTGAACAGTGGTCACTTATGAAGAATGACAATTTTGTGTGAATAAAACTGAGTAATCATGCTAACATGATTCAACTTATCTCATATAAATTGGAACTGCAGCTACCACATATCAATAGTTGGACAGAATGAATAAAAAATGAGTGTCTTGAATTCTTTTAGAAAAATGATGTTTATTTCAAACCAAAGGGATAGGGATATAATCCAACTTTAAAACAATACAGATGGGAGACCATTAGCAAAAGTGTTAGTATAATCATTATGAAATGCTAAATTCCTATCTGGTATTCAGTTTTTGAGCCCTGCCAAATTATTTAATAGCCAACTAGTAATCTATGTATTGCCCCTCAAAACTCATCAATAACATTGTCAACAACCATGTAGGCTAAGTGTCCCTCTCACTGTCTCAAATCCAAGGTAGAGCTTTCACTGAGAAGCCATGTCTCCTCAATAGTATAAAATACTAATAACTCCTGCAGTACTGGACCAGCACTTGTCTGGAATGTACTCAAAGCCCTTTAATAGTCTGCTTTGTAAACATATAGGAAGAATGCCTCAATCTCCAGGAAGAAATGAGGATTGAATGTGCAATGTGTGATCCTCAGTTTTCATGAAAGCTTAGTCATTTTTAAGCACTCAGAAATGCAGGAATGTTTCTTTCTATAAGCACCATTTTTTCATTAAAATTAGCAAACAGATGGGGATTGTCTTAGAATGATACCACTTTTTAAAACATGAAGAATATGTTGATTTAGAAACTTTGTAAATTATAACATCAAAGCAAAGACTGGATGGAGCAAATTCTTAGATGATTAGTGAGGTTATGAGAAGCCCTGATACTTTACCCAAAAAAACATTATAAATCATTGCCTTAATAATCAATATGGAGTACTAATCATACATCTGCTTCAATAGTATTGGTTCCATAGAAAATTAAGATAAACATTTCCTTAATGCCAGTTCTTTTCAGACCCGTCAGCATAATTATCATTATCATCTTTAAAGTTATCAGCATGGCAACCAGTTAAGAGCCTATTAAGTTACAAAAAGCTATGCTACACTATATCTACATATTTAAACATATGTGTAGGTATGTAATTTAGGTAAACACACTCTATTCTAAAAATGTATTTAGATTAGGACATTGCTTCTTGTTGGGGTCCACCTGGGAAAAACATGGAAACTTGGAGTCCCATATGGGCCAGGCTAAATCTGTACATCCTGACTGGAAGACCAGGAATGCTGGATACATACATGTTTCCATGTTATAGCCAGTAGTCCTGAGGGAGGGGTAACTAGGTCATGGGAAAATACCTTGGTTACTATGAAGCCTGGCCTGTTTTCTCACCTGGTCTAATCCTTTGTTGTATCACCTGCAGAAGTTTTTAAAATTTGAATGCACATCCTGACCTGAGTGAGATCTCCCTCCCCCTTCACCTGTTTTTAACATTTCCTTGTAATTAGCATTATTTAGCATTGATTGACAAGCTACCTACCTTCAAGTTTACCCCTTTCAATAAAAGATCTTAAGGAACAAAGAACTGGGCCTTTGGCCTTGAGCCTCTGGCCAGATCATTTTCCTCTTACACAGAGCTGTTTGGGACAGTTTTATTTCATCCATGGCACCAGGGGTCTCCATGGGCAGGGGCCCTCCAGAGCTTCTATACCATGGTCTTTCAAATAAAAATATACTCTTGAGTCAGTGTCAGTTTTTATATTTGTATATTTGTATTTCTTATTCTTCTAATTGATTGATTTAATGTCAATGTAATACCTGTCTACTCAATCAAATTCATGTATAATTTTTAAATAAAGTCAGGGCTTAACCTTAATCCAAACTTTATGTGATTAAAGAGAAAAGGCTAAACTATCTGAAAACACAAAGCCATAAGTGGAAGACTAATTTAAAATTTCAGAGACAGGAAAAGCACATGAGTTATAATGATTAATGAAGTCTCATGGGAGACTTAAGCTAGACTCTAGTGTCCAAAGTATATAAATAAGAGGTGCCCTAGCTGGTGTGGCTCAGTTGGTTGAAGCTTCATCTCATGCACCAGAAGTTCAGGGGTCTGATTCCAGGTCAGGGAACATACCTAGGTTGTGGGTTTGATCCCTGGTTGGGGCATGTATGGGAGGCAATCAATCAATATTTTTCTCTTACACAGTATTTCTCTCTCTCTTTCTCTCTCTCTACCTCTCTCTCTCTCTCAGACACACACACACACACACACTCAATAAACATATTTTTTAAATGAAGTAAAGAGGAGGCAAGTGTTCTAGGCCATGGTACCAATTTGATGAAAGATATAGAATAGGAACAAACAAGATAAGGTCAGAAAACAATGAGTAAATGCCAATCCAGCTAAAGAAGAGAAATCAAAAGGCAAAACAACGGAAAATGTAGACCACAACTAACGCAGCAGTGCTGATTCAAAGGTGAAGGAAATAGTGCGGGAAGAGGGGTCCAAAGTTTTTGAGAGTCACATGAAAATTTAGGATAAAGGAGACACTGGATTATGTAGGCCTAGATTACAAAGGGATTTATAAGTATCTTGCTAGTTGCCTGAGCACAGAGCATTCTGGGACTGGACAGCCAGTTGGAGTAGCAGGAAGGGAGGAAAGACAAGGCATATGCTTGTCCATGCTTAAAGCATAGTCATGGCAAAGGGTTTAGGAGATGCCACGTGTGGGGTACTGCAGGCTCAGGAGGAGGAAGTAAAGTTGAAAATGAACTTTCAGGTGCTATTGTCTTCATCTCTGGCATGCAAGTGGGTCTGGGTCTACCTATCTGCATACAGTGTCTGCAAAGAGCCAGAGAAGACAAAGTCATGCTAGGATTGGCGTAGATATTCTGAATTAATGTCAAAGTGATGTATGAAACAGACGAATAGAGGAAGACACAGAGAGATTTGTGTATGCCTGTAATGCAAATGGTCCTTGTGTGAAGAGCATTCATAAATCACAGCTAAAATTCACCAAGGTCTTGTTTTTGCCAGGCACTGAGCTAAGTATCTTTTTCTCTCATATTTTTTTCCCATTTATTTATTTAGGCAGTTTTTCTATTACAGTTTACATTCGCTATTCTGTATTAATTTCAGATATGCAGTATAGTGGTTAGAAAATCCTGTACTTTACAGGAGTGGTTGACCCCCCTACTCTGATGTTTTAAGTACCCACACGTAGTTATTAAAATATTGACTATATTCCCTATGCTGCAATCTACAACTCTGACTCTTCTATAACTACCAATCTGTACTTCTTAATACCTTTACCTTTTTACCCAGCCCTACCACCCTCTCCCTCTCACAATGGTCAGACTGCTCTCTGTACCTATGAGTCTGTTTCTAAGTTATTTATTTTTCCAAGTGAAAAATAAGTGAAATCATATGGCATTTGTCTTTCTCTTATTTCATTTAGCATGATACCTTCTAGGTCCACCCCTGTGGGCCCTAAAGGTAAGACTTCATTCTTTACTTAATAATCATAGAAAATTCCTTTTACTAGCAGGGTACTAAGGTGTAGAGAAGTTGTCAAAGGCTGCCAAGTTACCAAAGATAGACCCAGAACAAGCCATGTTGTATATAACCCTCAAGACCTTCTCTTAAACTGAATACCACATTGCTTCCCACAGTTTTGAATCTGTAGGATTCAGAGTATTAAGGTATCCATAAATAATAAGGAGTTTGTGGGAAAACATGATGAGTTTCTGTTTAGATATGCTGAGCAGAGGTGACTGTAAATCATTCAATTAAATCATCAGCAATAAAATTAGTCTGGGAAAGGCAGAAGTCATGATTGCAGATGGGTATTTAGAAATCTCACAAGTGAGAGTTTTAATTGAAGCCATAGGGTGATTGAAATTTTTAATGGAAGGAACAGAGAAAGGACAGAGAGTCAATAGATGAAGTGGGAACTTGGTAGCATAAGGAAACATAACAAAAGCAAAGACCTGCAGAGATGTGAGACCAGTTGTTGAAAATCAAGAAAAATGCTAGCAGTGGAAAATATACTTAACTGTTTCTATTGACATAAGAAAGAGAACACCAACTCTTTTGAAATATAACTACTTAGAAGATAAATTGAGAAATCATAAAAATATAAAATGTTTTAAAACTTAGTTTTTCTATGAGAGAAACATAGCCAATACCTGTGTCATGAGAAGAATAAAGAACATTCAGCATAGTTACAGACTGAGCTAATGATATATATTTTAAAACATAATATTTTATGATTAATATCCTGGCTGAAATGTTGCATAACATATAGAATGACTATTTCATTAGTGTCTCTTGTGGTTTGGAAGATGCAAAATGAATGAGAAACTTGATCAATATATATATATTTTTTGTCTTAAATGTCTGTCCTCTGAATTCTCCTTGGAAGCAAACCTTTTCTCCCACAATATGATGATGGTGGTGGTGGTAGAATTCAAGACTAATATTTATTAAATATATACAATTTTCTAGATCTTTTTTAAAGTAAGATTTGTTATGATAATAAGAAATATGTATTTTGGTCTTCATCTTAGCTCCTGGCCAAAGCTTCAAAAACACTTGGAATTTTTTAAGTGATAAAAGTGAAAGAAATACGTTTTGTGTTAATACTCAGTTTTTGTCCCAGGCTCCTAAACCAGCTCCCAAAAGATAAGGATGAAAGAAGCATCTTTTGTCACTTATAATAAGTTTGTTCAAATACACCATAGTTTATGTTAAATTAGATAGTTTTAGGAAAGTCCTATGGATGGGGGTGGAAGTGGGTGATGGTTGCCAGGGGAACCAGCTGCGTGGTTATAATTAGAGGGTTAGAACTTTCAGTCCCATCTCTTGACCTCCGGAAAGGGACAAAGGGCTAAAGAGTAAATAATAATTCACCATGTCTACCTGATGAAGCCTTGCTATAAAACCCTAGCTGAAAGGGTGCTTAAGAAGCTGCCAAGCTGGGGATCACATGCAGGTGCTAAGAGGGTGTTGCCTGTGAAGAGGGCACTGATGCTCCATGTTCCTTCCCCATCCCCTGCTCTGTGCATTTCTTCCATTTGGCTGTTCCTGAGGTGTTACCTTTTGTAATAAACCAGTAATGTAGTAAATCAGCTTTTAGTTCCTGAATTCTGTAAGCTATTCCAGCAAATTATTGAATCACAGAAGGGATCATGGGAACCTCCAGTTTGTAGCCACCATAAACTGGAAGTTGAAATTGGCCTCTGAAGTTGGGATAGTCAGTCTTGTACAGAGCCCTTAACATGGGGGTTCTGCATTAGCTCTAGGTAGATAGTATAGAATTAAATTGTGTTGTAGGACAGCCAGTTAATGACCACAGAGAATTAAAAAGTTGCTTGGTGGAAAAAAGTGTTGTGAATTTAAAAAATAAACAGATTTTTTCTTTTATTTATTTAATCCTCTCAACTCTATGAAAGAGAAACTGTTAGCCTCATTTTTAAGATGTGGAAACAGAGGCATAAAGAAGTGAAGTAAGTAACTTTTCCTAAGCATACAGCTAGTAACAGGGTTCCAAATCAAGCAAACTAAGTACTGTTCTTCCATACTGATTCTTTTACTGAATTAAGAAAAAAAAAAAAAGTCATTTCCATAGTGGGAGAAATGTTTCCACAGTAATGCCTATCATTCCTTATTCACAGGATTAACTTGCTTTAGAGTCACTGAAACTGCCCTGGCTGGTGGCACAGTGGATAAGGTGCCAGCCTTCGAACCCAAAGGTCACTGGTTCGATTCCCATTCAGGGCATATAACCAGGTTGCAAGCCAGGCTTCCAGCCAGCTCTGTAGCCAGAGGCAGGTGAAAGGCAACCATACATTGATGTCTCTCTCCCTCTCTGCCTCTCTCCCTTCTCCTCTCTCTAAAAATAATAAAATCTTAAATAAATAAATAAATAAATAAAGTCACCAAAACCATTAACATAGTATTAAAGCACTAATTCCAAAAGGCTGAGATGACTATGTATCTGGGTGAAACATGTCTTAACTAGAAAAATAATGGGAACTATTGGGAAGAAACTAGCTGTGAAAACAACTTTCATTTCTTCTTTCCTTCAAGGTTCTTTGGCTGGTTTAATAATTAAATTGACAAAAGACAGATTAGTTGGAGAAAAGCAAATTTTGTTTGGGAGCCACATAAAATATAAGACTCCAGCAGTCAGGTATTGGAGGGAGGTTTACGTACTACCTGGAGCTAAGAAGAGGGCAGCACTTGTGGTCTCAAAGGGGAGAGAGGCATTTCACCAGAAGCGGAGAAGAGCAAATGTTCAGTAAGCAAACGTTTGCCAGGCCATGCAGATAAGTTTTCCAGATATAAAATGCTCTCATTGGTAATAGATCTCTTCCTGGTACAAGCTCCCGATTTAAACTTTTTACATCAGTTAAGTGGAAGGTAAGAAGCTCTTCCTGATTGTCCTCCATTCAAAATAATCCACATGCCCAGGTGACACATTCTAGGGTTGCATATTTTGCTCTCCCTCAGAAACTAATACTGCAAAAAAATTAAAAAATTATATGCTTGAAAACCTTTTGGAGGTAAAAGCCACAAATCCCAAGCAGGAACGCAGAATGGGGGCCAATTGTTAACAATCCAGAACGAGCTCTTGTAGAGGATATTCTCCTCCACCCTCCCCTTCTCCTCCTGCTGCCCTGGTTTTCCTTCCCTCAGTCTGGGCTGCTGCAGCCAGCCATTCACTCACTCTGCCCCAAAGCTGGCTCTCCCAACGCAAATGAAATCATATGCCTCCTTCCTTAAAAAACTTCCTCTATCTGCCCTGGCTGGTGGCACAGTGGATAAGGCGCTGGCCTGTGAACCTAAAGGTCACTGGTTCGATTCCCATGCCAGGGCACATAACCAGGTTGCAACCCAGGTCTCCAGCCAGGTCCACGGCTGGGGGCAGGTAAAAGGCAACCATACATTAATGTTTCTCTCCCTCTTTGCCTCTCTTCCTCCCCCTCTCCCTGAAAATAATAAATAAAATCTTTAAAACAAACAAACTTTCACCTCCTTCTGCCTTTAAATTCTATTTCTGTATCCAACATGTCTTTATACTTCTCTGCCTTTCAAACTCCTACTTAATTTTTTAGGACATAATACAAATTTATTGCAAATTTTATCTAATGGTACCTTCCTTTTCTGGTCAGTCTCTCTTATTCTCTTAAAGCGCTATGTACCTCATTTCCTCATAAAAGCCCCCACCACTGCATTACCCCCACTGTATCTCCCCCACCAAATCTTGTGCTCCTCAAAGAAAGAAACTTTTTTTAACACTTCTTTGAATTCTGAGCAAATAAGCAGAGAATGTAATCAAATTGCCTTTCAATAAATGAATGCTTATTTATTTGAATCAATGGGAAAAATCAGTGAGCTTCCACAAAAGAGGTCCTTGCTTTACGAGTAACCCTTAAGTTACTTCTACAGTTCATCTTTTTAAGCATTCATAAATATATGCCTGGTGAAGAACTCTTGATTAGGAGAGAGGGTAACTGGTTTAGTTCTAGCTGCATATCCTGGGCTGGTCTAACCAAGTGAACTTGGCCATTTATTTATTTTTAAAGCCTCAATGTTTAATCTGTGAAATACAGATAACATTTATCTGTATTATCATTAGATAAAGTAGAATGAGAAACTAGAAAGCACTTAAAAAGTCTAACTTACATTTATGTAAGCACAAAGAGAACTATTTTGAATATCTAGCTAGTGCTAGCCCCTAGAGGAATAAGCAGGAAGAGCTGCATCTAGGTGTTTATGAAACCAGGTTGTGAGCTGGGTAGAGGGCTCTGGACTGCACAACCAGGAGGATGCGCAGAAGTGCTGAGCTCTTGGGAGCTGGGGCCAGGTGTGGGCCATGCAGTAGAGGAGCAAAGAAATGAATTATTGTGCCAAAGTTTCAACTAAAACTTATGTTTTCATCAAAGATTAATTTATCTTATATTACATTTTGGAAGAGAAGTGATTCTCCTTTTAAGAATTTGGAAGAAATAGTGTTCTAATAGGAACTTTGGGTTCCCAATGCAGTGGTAGAAAATGAACTCTTTATTTCCACATTGGATTTTTAAAAAAATAGGTACAATTTAAAATATATACATTTTATTATTTTTAGAGAGGTGGGGAGAGAGGGAGAGAAACATCAATGTATGGTTGCCTTTCACCTGCCTCCAGCTACGGACTTGGCTGGAGACATGGCTTGCAACCTGGTTATGTGCCCTGGCTGGGAATCGAGCCAGTGACCTTTGGGTTCCCAGACCAGCCAGTGCCAATCCACTGAACCAACAGCCAGGTCTTAGATTTTGTTTTTAGATTCATTTAGTTTACATTTTCAATGTTTTCTAACAATTATAAAACTAGTATGTACAGAAATGATTTTGAAAAGCTCAAGTTGTTAAAAAATCCCTTTTGGAGAGAATGTTATAATATTATTCATAGCTGTATAGCAGGTGTAGTGAGTGAAAGGTTGAGATCTGACCTAGACTTGATTTCCAATGATAACTAATTCTTATTTTGGAGAGATACATATACACTTTAACAATGGTTTGAATAATTTCATTATAAAGAATAAAGTGGCTTATGGAATATAGCCCTTTATTGATTCACCTCATTATATTTTCTTAGTGTTGCCATAATTTATTTAATTAATTTGAGAATGATATTGAGACCTTTGGCCTCCAATGGTAATGAAACTGCAGACTATAGCAGCATTATGATTTCCAACAGAGCTTTTATATGACTCTAGAGGCAAAATGGTATATAAGATGTTGCCATCATGAATATTGTAAGATTTGCTGACAATAACTTCTATATTTGAGTTAATTGTAGTTGTCAGTGGGATTGCATTTTTGCATTCATGGGTGGTTCTCCCTTATAGTATCAAATGTAGGTCTGCCCCAGACTTATTAGGTCCTGTTTGTCTTTTGATTTTACAGTTGAGAGTTCTTTATAAAAGAATCTTCTGGGGTCTGAATGCAAAAAGTTAGAATTCCCATCAGATTTATAATTTATGGAAGTCACTCAGGGATGAGAGAGCAAGAAATAACCAGTGTACCATAGTTTCAAAAGCTTCTCTGGACTTTGGCTTACTGTCAATGCAGACAGGATTGCTTCTGGATATGGGGATACCATATATGTTAATTTTGCTTAGTGTTAAAAATAAAAATGTGGGGCATGTTTATTTGCCCTTTCATCTCCTTACCCATTCGGCGTCAAGCTTTATAGAATTCCTTATACTAATTATACTTTTTGCAACCTATGTGACTCTTATTTATGGGCCATTTTTATTTTATTTTATCCATGCAGAGGCCTAAAAGTTATTGATACATTACTTTAAAAAAAACAAACAAGAAAAAGAAACTCATTATTGTGACCTCCATGAATTTGCCATAATCTTAGAGGTTTTATAGTTCCCTATAATTTACTAAAGTAGTTTTCTACTTCCCTGAGCATAATTTTAATAATCTTATATAAGCTTATTAATAGAACTATCAATAATGGATATTAATAATTTTGAAGTGCTTGGAAATATTAATGTCTTATCTGAATTGCCTTCTAATTTTCACTCTTAACCATTCATACAATGCCTCTCCCCTTAATCAAGCAAAAATCGATTAGACATTCGGTTTTTTAATTATTAATTTAGATTTGCATCATTATCTACTCCTATTTTTACTAGGTTATCAAAACCTTAAATGAGTTAGGATTTTCCCCTCTGTTGTTTTTTTCTTCTGTGTTCTTTAAACATTGAGATGTATTAGGACTTCCAGGGGTTTCTATTTCATGTGTTCTTTCCAGTAAAACTAGATCTTTAATTTGTGTGATTTATGGATAACATCTGGTAAGATTTTTTATGTATTTACCTTTACAAGTATATAAAAATGTATTTGTTAGGCTGTGTCATAATTTTTAGATTCAGCAAATAAGGCTTACACTTATACTGATTACTTTATTTCCCTATACAGACTGAATACTTTTCTGCAGGACTTTCTTGATCAGAATAGTAGCCATTGAAAGTCTTTGATTAACTTTTTTTAAAAAAAAAACATTGGGGTAGGACAGTTGTAGATTTTTGAAAGGAGATTCCTAAGAAGCATACAACTTATTAGGAATAGTATGTAATGAGAATTAGTTATTTCTATTTTATTCAGATTAGTAAGTAAACTAGTCTGTCAGTAGACTAGCTACAAAATAGTTATGAATGATCCATAAGGCTCACAAAAGAAAAGGAAGTGAATGATAGTTTGGTAAGTCATGAAAACCATTTAGGTATGCTCTAGAAAATGTAGCTTTTATATTATTGGAATAACTATTTTAAATCTGATGCCACTCTGCTCAGCTTTAATACATACTGGAAACAACTTGATATACATCTGTAGAGCTCTGAATCTGACATCTAATATCCTTCCCCATGAATCTGTGTCTTAGGGAATGGCTGATGACATAGCTTGCTGATGGGAAAAACTGAACAGACCAATAACTCTTTGTTGTTGCCAGATAATAAGATTACTTGGAGAAATTTTCAATTGTATTGCTCAAAATGTACAAAGGATCAAACTTAAAGAGCTTCCATTGATCAAACTGTACTAATTTGAGCACCTAGAACTGAATTATGGTTACAGTTATTTCAAATTAAATCTTAAAAACCCATGAGTCAAATAATAAAGAAAAATAATATTTTGAGGTATTTCATAAATAGTTGTAATATAAATAATAAGCAAATAAAATAGGAAACATGAAATATTTTAACATATAAAGAAAATATTATATAGAATATCTTGATTATTTCATCTCAAATAACTCAGACATGTAGTTATCAAGATTATTAACAGTAGCCACTCTAACAATTCTCATATCCTAATGGCTTAACAAAAGAAAGCATACATTTCATTCAGACAGAATCTAACGTGGGTTGGGTAGCTCTACTGGGCAGCTCTTCATGTAATAATGCAATTTCTAGGTGTCTCTTGTCTTCTGTCTTTGCCTCATGTCACATGACTACATGTTATTTTTACTCACATTGCAGTGGATGGGGCTGATTATATGGCTTATCTAACTGCAAGGGAGAATGAAAAATACAGAAAATGATGTGGACATTGGCAAATCCTCTTAGCCTCTGCTACAGTGGATGTGCATTTTTCTCAACCTGGATAACTGAGGAATGGTGGGCACGAGGCACTGTGAGAAAGACAAATAGTTGCAGGAGAAGCAATAGCTATACCAAGAATAATGAAGCTTTCACCAAATATAAAGAAGGTTCAAAAATACATTTTCAGTTGTTGAATTAAGAAAATGCCCTGAGAAAACCACTGACTCTACAGATTTACTCCTTAGCTTAAGGGACAAAATAATTTTGGACAGTATTGCTACTTATAATGAAAGGCTAATGTGGTATAAGGAAGTCAATGTGAATTGAATCAGAGCAATTGTAACCAAGACCGGATGGACACAGGTGAACAAAGGGAGGTACAGGTTCTAGAAACAGGATGCGGCTTGATGAATCCACTTGCGGTGGCAAGAGAATGTCACTGTGAAAAAGGGGACTGGCCCAACCAACACCTGCTGGGATCCTAATCACTCAAGAAAAGCCAAGCATTTTTCATATCAAGATTAAGAAAGAACCTATAAACTTGGGCTATATATTTTAATCTGGAAAGTTGTTGTAAACATAAGGCATAAATATTTTATGATTTAACCTCAAAAAGGTATTAAATATACAGGGAGAGGGAGGAAAAGGAGGAAAGGAGAGAATCAGAGGCAGAGGAAGGGTGTAAAAAGGAAGCTGGAGGAGCAGAGAAAAGGTGGGGAAAGGAAAGAGAAAAACATTTGATCCAGAGAACTGATATTAAAATGTAAAGTTTTGTGATAATATAAATCTCTATATAATATATAAACCCAAATATTATAGATTTATAATATTTTTATGAATTTATGAGTTGGTAATTTCATGTGATTTATTTTTAAAGGTGATCTCATTTGCTAACTAAAATGATTCCTGTGTGTGTGTGTGTGAGTGTGTGTGTGTGTGTTTTGAGGGTGTCTTAATTAGAAAGTTTGTGACTACAAAGTAAGAAAAGAAGAGTTGAGTAGAACATAGGATGAAATCAACAATTGAGAAACTAAGTGTTAAAAACAAAGAAAGAAGAGATAGAATGAAAGATAAAATATGATGCTATTCATCAAAGCCCTGCCATAGATTATTTTAGGCACTGTTCGAGGTATAATGTGCTCATCAGTTCACAAAATCTATTCAATAAATAAGAAATTGGATATGCTGAAAATGGAGGAACAATCCAATTAAAGTATGTGGAGCAAAACTGATGACATGAATAAAGTCATTGAATGAAATTATTAGGCTAACAACAGTTCAATTTATAGCAAAATACTTAAGCACTTGCTTTTGCTAGGAAATGAGAGAAAGTGTGTGTGTGTGTGTGTGTGTGTCTGAGAGAAGAATATAGGAAGGGCAAAGGTGTAAGGAGTTCAGTTGGGAGCTGGTAGAAGTAAAATTACACAGCATAGAAGACTAAATGAAAAGAATGCATGAAAATCAATCTAACTTTAAAACTGTGCATTTTAGGTGTGCAATTCACAAATAATTACTAGTATGTTTTTAAACTTAGCTCAACATTTAATAATTTGTATGAATCTTTTTCATGGGACCAAAAATATCTGTGAATTGGGACAGATTCCAAGTTCATGATGCTGCTGGAGACATACTTATACCTCAGGAGAAAAACTCCGTGGAAGAAGAGAAAGATTAGAATATTATAAATCAATGCATGGAAATACTCAACCAAAAATAAGGTTTCTTTTATACCAAAAACAGTGCTGGGAATTGACTTTATAGGGTAAGGACTCCTTGATCCTCTTCCCCACTTTATATGTCCTGAAGGGAGGAAGCAAAATATATATTTAGGTTGAGATGGATACCCTCAGATGCCTTCCATCATTTCAAGTTTCCCTTAGATTGTCTGGTTTGTCAAATGGTAATTCCATGTATATCTGAGTTTACTTGTATTAATTGAACACTTTCCAGATCATAGCTATCCTCAATTACTCAGTTTTGAGTTTATGGAATTTTGAAGCACCAAATATTTTAACATTTGAAAGAGTGATGTGTGAGTGACAAAATTGACTTAATAATCAATCTTGCACTTTTTGGGTTTTACCAAACCTAAGCATATTCATGAAGGATGAGGGGCTAGAGTCCCTAAGCATGCTAGGATATATAAACTTCTAGACATAAGAATTGAGGATGAGATCATTATAGGACATGTAAGATTAGCCTCCATATTCTTATTTTCTATCTACTGGAACAATAACAAAAAAAAAAAATGATCCACTTAGGGCAGAAACAAACTGACAAAACATGGAAAACCAAAGCCAGAAATGTATTTTGAACCTTTAGGATTGATGAACCTTTAACTAGTCAAAGATGGTCCAAATGTTTACTTCGTTAAGCAAATAAACTTTCAAACAAATTCATCTATGACAGGCATCTGTATGGGTGACAGATTACATTTTTTGCAGCATTCTGGCCGCATTTGTAGTAGGATAGATGGACAACAAGAAGGAATGCAGGAAGGACAATTGCAAAAGGCTCTTTCTATTAGCATTTAGCAGAAAGTTCTATTAACAACTCACTAGCACTCTAGAAAATCCTGATGGGACAAAGAGAAAATTTCCACTATTACCTACTCTTTAGTTAAAGGTTTTTATGAATCTGAAAACTTTCCTGCTGTGACTTGAAAGCAAGATATGAAAAGAAATAAAAATACTAGATTATGTCTTATTGTCTAGTCCCATCACAATTGGACCCCAGTAATAAATATCAAATTAGCCACACACACATACATGCAGTCACACATACAAGCAGTCACACACACAGTCCTTGAATGTTTTAATCTTGAAACATAGCAGAATTATAAATCTCTAAGAAATTAAAACATTTTTTAATTTTAAGGAAACATCCTTTTCCAAATGCAACAGCTAGTCTGAGGTACCACTCCTGATACTCATGTACTTGCCAACAACTTAAAAGAAGCTATGTTAGGGAACTTTGAAAAAAGTGAGTGGTAGTTTCTCAATTACCACTAGCAGAGTCTTCATTAAGCTGATTATAGGATTGAGCTGAGCAAGAAAAAATAACCCAAAAGCATGAATCACTTATATTCCTTCAAATTACATTTTAAAATTACCACTAGCTTTCCTAATGCTTTAGCAACTGATGTTGATGGACAATCATTTTTCATCCAAAGGACAAAACATTTTTATTTTTATTATTTATTTATTTTATGTTTTAATTTATTTTTAAAGATTTCATTTATTATTTCCAGATAGAGAGGAAGGGAGAGAGGCAGAGAGGGAGAGAAACCTCAGTGTATGCTTGCCTTTCACCTGCCTCCAGCTACAGACCTGGCTGGAGACCTGGCTTTCAACCTGGTTAATGTGCCCTGGCTGGGGAATTGAACCAGTGACCTTTGGGTTCACAGGCTAGCACTTTCTTTATTCACTGTACCACCAGCCAGGGCAGAGGAAAATTTTTTTAAAAGCATACATTTAAGAGACTCTGATATGAATAATAGGGTAAGAGAAAGGACTTATACAATAATATGCAGTATGTTACATCAAACCCTGCAGAGTGGAAAAACAAATCTGTAAAATGAATCTCTTAATTTTGACTGCAGCCTCAGATTTCATTAACTCAATTTAAAATGTTCAGCTCCTGAGATTCACTTATGTTTGACTGTGAATTGCTGAGTACTTCCTTTTATTATTGAAAGGTCATCTTAAGATACAAGACCATCATTCTTTTATTTTTCATAACATAGAATTCTAGCTTATTTAAACATCTTGTTTAAATCATTTCCCTAAGTCACAATGTCACTTTGGGTGTTCCAATACTTCCAGGCTATTAGTTCATCATAATTTAGAGTGGGCTGAAATATTGTTATGACTAGTAATGACAGACATTCAGATATAGCCTAAAAACAGCAGATTAATAAAGACCTCCTCTGCTCTTCTCAGGAAACAGAGCTAATTCAGAACATCTATTTATATGTACTTTGGGAGGGAAGGAACATGTAATTTGTCCTTGAAGGTTTATGTTTTTCATTTATGTATGAAAAATAAAAAGACTACAATATCACCAATATTTGCTGTAAGAATGGAGTAATTACTGGTCCTTGCCAGGTAGCTCAGTTGATTAGATCATTGTCCCAACAGGCCAAGGTTGCAGGTTTGATCCCTGGTCAGGGCACATACAAGAATTAACAAATGAATGCATAAATAAATGAACAACAAATTTATCTCTCTCTAAATAATTTTTTTAAAGAATGGGGTAATTACTCATAGTGTGCATTTATGTTCAACAAACATCTAAAATGACAAATGTGATTTAAGAAAAATAAACATGTTGTAAAATGACTAACCAAATGTTTAGAATCTGTTTTGTACATAGGATTTTAAAAGTTACCCTTTGTCTCTTGTTTGCTTGTTTTTAGTTAAAAAAAAAAAAAAAAAAAAAGTGAAGAATTGCAAACTTCTTTCTCTTGCACCTGCACTAATGGATGAAAAATAAAATACGCTCATTGTCTTTTGGCCCTAACCCAGCCTATCAGAGGCCCTTTCTATAGAAGTACAAAAATGTCTTTGAACTTTAGTCAAATACATGTTCAGAAGAAAAATAACCAGCCAGTCATTCCCAGAGAAATGTTCGCCATTGATTCCCTTCTCCAGGGGGTATAAATTGCATAGGATCAGCCTTAGGAACAGCAAGAAGACCCTTTTTGATCTGCAGGTGCCTATTTGTTCCCTAATGCTCCAGAAGGCAAATATCCTATATGAGATCTCTGTTCTCCCACCATTACATACCCTGCGTGGCATTAGTCTTGCTTGTCTGCCACTGACAGCAGAATCCACAGAAGCCAGAGGGTCTAGGTTGTGCTTCTGCAAGGTAGAGATACATCATCAGGGACATGCAGAATACGGTCACAGCTGCCATGCTTCTTGAACTCTAGGGTCCCATGAAAATAAGAGGCATGAATTGTGATTCATGTTAAAATAAAAGAGAAAGCTAAAAAAGAAAGAAAAATTCAGCCAAATTACAAAGTGCCATTAATTATAAGACTGACCATGATTCAGAGAATTAAAATATGAGAACATATACCTTTGAATTGCTAAAATATCATAAATGATTCCTGTCAAATCCTGTGTTGTTTAGCTATATAGATGATATCAAGAATCAGATTGGCTGGAAGGAACACAGTATCATAAAAGTAAATATTCGGCTTCTATTTATAAGCCATGTAAAATGGACAAAACCTCCCCATCCTCTACCCCTTCTTCACTGTTAACAATTTGTGAAAGAAAGTTGATCTTTATTTTGTGAAATAATACAGTTATCTTGAAAGTAATAAACTCATGGCATTTCCAGCAGCTAATTAGAAAACATGCCTAATTATAAAAATCCTGATGCAATTAAAGATTTCACCTCTCTCTTCTAAAGATTATTTCAAATTATACAGTTTGCATCTTTGAAAATAAAGTCAATTTTGGGAGAAAAATCACTTTAAATATAAGAATATTACAGTATTTTACTAAGGTACATATAAAAATTATTATTCTGAAAGTAAAAATAATATACATGTATTCACAAACAGTGTATTTAGAGTACAATTGGGATTACAGTTCAGGCTACTTTTTAAAAATGTATATGCTTGCTTATTGTAATTTCTGTATCAGTCAAAACAGTGAATGTATTTCCAGTTCTAGTTCCTCTATAAGAATATTTTGAAGGACAGAGATATACCCAATCCATTTTGATCTGATAAAATGCCTTAGTTTATTTTAAACCTTACCCATCTATAACCTTCTCCTTACTTCTAAACCATTTCTCTTGTAATCAGTGAAAATAGAAACACTAAGTTAAAGTATAATTGAGAAATATGCCTATGTAAAGTATTCTTTAAAAAATTGGTCTGCCTCATGCTTAGAAAAGGGGGCAAGATTCAGTATATATATTTAGTGTGTGTATATATACATACACACATATATTTTATATGTATAATGGAATATTGTTAAGCAAAAAAGAACTATGTCCATTCTTGACAACATGGATAGATCTAGAGGTATTGTGCAAAGTGAAGCAAGTCAGAAAAAGATATGATTTTACTTATATGTGGAATCTAAAAAAGAAATGAACACAAAATAAAACAGAAACAGACACATAGATACAAAAAATTAACTGATAATTGCCAGAGGGGAAGAGGTGAGGAATAGATGAAAAAGATAAAGGAAAGAAAAGGTAAAGGGGAGTAAGAGGTATAACTTCTAGTTAAAAATAACTCACAGCAATATTATGTACAGCACAGAGAACATAGTCGATAGTATCATAACCTTATGTGGTAACAGATGGTTACGAAATTTACCCTAGTGATCACATCATAAGATATATAAAGTTTGAATCACTATGTTGGATACCTAAAACTAATATAATATTGTATACCAACTATATTTTAGTAAAGAAGAAACAGCCAGAGCAACAATTGTGCTTTTAAAGTCAATAATTCTCAATTATGTCTTTTTAAGTATAATTTTATATTGTATTTTATTTTTTCTATTACCATTTGTCCCCCTTATACCCTCTTCCACCTCTATCCCCCATGCCTGCAATCACCACACTGCTGTTCATGTCCATGAATCCTTTTTCTTTTTTGCTAGAACTATTTAAACTTCAACCCCTCCCCAGAGCTGGGAGCATGTGTTTTATCTATGAATTTGTTTCTTATTTTACTTATTAGTTCAGTTTGTTCATTAGATTCCACAAATAAATGGAATTATATTGTATTTGTCTTTCTCTGACTGGCTTACTTCACTTAGCATAATGTTCTAATGTTCTCCAGATCTGTCCATGCTGCCACAAGGGTAAATTTTCAGCCAAATAGTATTCCACTGTGTAAATGTGCCATACTTGTTCATCTACTCATCTACTGATGAACACTTTGGGCTGCTTCTAAAGCATGGCTATTGTAAATAATACTGTAATTAACATAGGGGTGCTTATATTCTTTCAAATTAGTGTTTCAGGTTTCTTCAGATAAATTCCTAGAAATGGATTTGCAGGGTCATAAGGCAGAAGCTATACTTATATCCAACAAAATAGACATTAAAGCCAAGGCTATAATAAGAGTAAAAGAACTCTACATAATGATAAAGGGAATAAGACAACAAAAGGATATAACCCTAGTAAACATTTAAGCACCCAACATATGAGCACCTAAATAGGTGAAGCAAATCTTGATGGATGTAAGGGAGAGGACTGATAAAAACACAGTCAGAATAGGGGGTTAGAGCATCCCATAGACTTTAGTGAATAGATCTTCCAGACAGAAAATCCACAAGAAGACAGTGGCCTTAAATGACATAGTAGAAAAAAAATGGATTTAATTCCTATCTTCAGAGCATTTCATCCCAAAGCAGTAGAATATACATTCTTTTTAAGTTCACATGGAACATTTTCTAGGACAGACCACATGTTAAGACACAAAACAAGTCTCAAAAAATTTAAGATTGAAACCATATTAAAGATCTTCTTTGACCATAATGCTATGAAATTAGAAATTAATCATAAGAAGAAAACTGGAAAATGCACAAAGACATAGAAGCTAAATAACTTGTTATTAAACAATGAATGGGTCAACAATGATATCAAAGAAGAAATCAAAGGATACATTGAACAAATGAAAATAAGAACAACACAAGCTAAATCTGTGGGACACAGAGAAAGCAATCCTAAGAGGAAATTCATAGCATTGCAGGCCTATCTCAAGAAACAAGAAAAAGCTCAAATAAAGAATCCAACTTTAAAATTAAAAGAATTTGAAAAAGAACAAAGCAAGCCCAAAGTGAGTAGAAAGAAGGAAATAATAAATATCAGAGCAGGAATAAACAAAATAAAGTCTAAAAATAATATAAAAGATAAATGAATCTAAGAACTGATTCTTTGAAAAGATAAACAAGATTGACAAACCTTTAACCAGACTCATCAAGAAAAAGGAGAAAGGGCCCAATTAAGTAAAATAAGAAATGAAAGAGGAGAAATAACAACTGACACCAAAGAAATACAAAGGACTGTAAGAAAATATTACAAACAACTATATACCAACAAATTGGATAATCTGAATGAAATGGAGAAATTCCTAGAAACATACAATCTTCTAAAACTAAACCAAGAAGAATTAGAGAATCTTATTCTCTAATAGACACATTATACCTTGTAAAATTGAAGCAGTAGTAATAATAATAATAAACTCCCAACAAACAAAGCCCTGGACTAGATGATTTCACAGTTAAATATTCCCAAGCATTCTGAGAAGAACTAGCACCTCTCTTCAAACTATTCCAAAAAATTCAAGAGGAAGAAAGATTCTGAAGCTCATTTTATTAAGACCACCATTCTAATTCCCAAACCAGATAAAGACACTACAGAAATAGAAAATCAATCATAAGTCTAAATCCAAATTTTTTTAAAAAGATTTTATTTATTATTTTTAGAGAGATGGGAAAGGAGAGAGGCAGAGGGGGAGAGAGACATCAATGCATGGTTGCCTTTCACCTGCCTCCAGCCATGGATCTGGCTGGAGGCCTGGCTTGCAACCTTCTTATGTGCCCTGGCTGGGAATAGAACCAGTGACTTTTGGTGAGTTTTTTTATCTTTTTCTTCATACATATCAGTTTCATGTTATTCAAGACAATTAGGTTATGTAACAGGCATGTAAAATCTAGCTATGTTTTATTTAAACTGGTCAAGCAAAGATAACATTTCTGTGTAGAATCAATGAAGTGACATATGTAGATCACCTGAAACGATGGTGAGCATCTTATACATGCTCAACAAATACAGCTATGTTTTAAATCATTCAAAATGAAGAAGGGATAGAACCCTTCTGTCATAGAGGATCCAGGATAATTCCTGTCTACCCCCCTTCCTCCTGCTAGCAAAAGAGTTGAGACTTCAAATTTAGAAATTTTCAATTCCCAGTATATGGGAACATATGTGTGAGGCTTTTGTCTGTCGGGAAAATAAGGGTTTGGTGTGCTTGTGTGTGGTGGCATTTTTAATCCTCATCAGTCATGTTATGACATCATTCCTGTCCATGCTCCTCCAAATATGATCAGTGTAGATAAACATGACAAGCTACAAAAGAAAATTAGTAGGACATTGGGGAACTTTTTTCAGATAGCAAGTTTTCGGGTTATTTGGCCATTTTTTTTGTCCCCAAAATTTAGACTTCTACAGTTTTCTTTTTTGAAAATATATACCTTCCCAGTTTCTCCCAGGTCAGACACAAAAAGGAGCTGAAAACACTGAACATCTTATTTTCACAGAAGTGCCCACTAAATGGAGGCTTCAGAGGGGTGGTAGGGCACAGTTGCATTTAGATTTCACGTGTGACAACAACCAACAGCATGTGTGACTGTGCCTCAACATTTAATAGGGCAGAGAACTCAGGATGACTTTATCCTGGCCATCCAGGGTCAAATGAAATCATATGAAAAGGATCATCAAGTTTTTATGAGTTTGATTGATGAAATGCTTTATGTGCATTATGAAAATGAAGTTAGTTACAAATTATTTTTACAGTTCTTTTGAACAGCTTCAAAATAGGAAAACTATGAATAGGTTTTACGTGGATGAGAAGTGACATGCTGGAGCCTTGGTTGTAAGTTTCAATGCAGTCACTGGGTATTGCTTGCCTTTTAGCAGATGAAATAAAGAATGTTGAACATCCTGCAATGTGTGGGTCAGCTGTAACTCAGAAATAATTGTCCCATGGCTAAGTAGACATGTATAACTATGGGAAAAAACTATAATGTGTATAGAATCAATCTATTTAAAATTATTTTTGCATGAATTCAATAAACCTAAAATGTTTCTGATATGCAATTACATTGTCTCTTGTTCAAATTTTACAAAAAATTACTCACCATAACAAAATCAACATGCTCAAATAGTGGTTAGAATTCTGTTTAATCTACATTAATTTGGAAAGAATTGATGTCTCAAAAATACTCCATCTTTCAAATAATAGAAACTTTATATTTGTCCATTTAAGTTTATTTTTCTCTGTATAATATTATCATCCAAGTCTTGCACATAAATTAGTAATATTTAATGTTCTTGATGCTATTTTAAATAACATTTAAAATTCTTAATTTTAATCATTTACCAATTTTGATTTTCTATTTTAATATATTTTTAATCATACATAACTCACTATTTCTAGAACTTTTTTTAGATTATTTAGTATTTCTGATGTATATATTCCTGGTTTCTGTAAATAAAAGCAGTTTTATTTCTTGTAAACCTATACAATTTTCTAATTTTATTATTATTATTTTTAATTAATTAATTAATTTTTAAGATTTTATTTCATTATTTTAGGAAGAGGGGAAGGGAGAGAGGCAGAGAGGGAGAGAGACATCAATGTATGGTTGCATTTCACCTGCCTCCAGCCACAGACCTGACTGGAGACCTGGTTTGCAACCTGGGTATGTGCCCTGCATGGGGAATCGAACCTGCGACCTTTGGGTTCGCAGGCCGGCGCCTTATCCACTGTGCTACCAGCCAGGGCTAATTTTATTATTATTATTACTTTTCTTACACATGCTAGCATCTGCAATAGAACATTAAATAGAATTTCAGAATGGACACCTTTGCTTTGTTCCCAATTTTAGGGTAAAAATATTCAGTTTTACACCATTAATTATGATATCAACTGTTTTTTAAAAGTTCTTTATCAGGTGGAAGTTTCCCTCTATTCTTTTTTTCCAAAATTTCTTTATTTGTCATGAACAGAAGTTAAATTTTGTGAACTGTTTTTTTTTCCCATCTATTGAACTGCTCATATGTTTTCTTTTCTTTTGTAGTCTGTGAATATAGTAAAATAGATTGATTGTTTAAGTTGTGCAAGTTTTACATTCCTGTGATAAATCCCACATGGTCGTTGATGTACTACCCTTTTCAAATATTGATGAATTTGATTTGCTAATATTTGATTAAGGATTTTTACATCTATGTTCATGATTACCACATAAGTTAACCTTTTATTATAAAGTAACTGATTAATGGAGTTCCAGAATTTATACTGATTGACCTATTTTTCACAACTAAGACCTTACAATGATGGGAATAGATATTCCTGGAGAAAGTATGAAGAAATGTATATCTTATTTCCTGTTTCTTTAATGTGCTCAGACATAATGCAGGAGGAACAAATGTAACAAGTATAACTTGGAGTTTGTGATTTGATTAGTAGACTATAATTAATGCATTTATATTAAATATCATGGATTCTACCACACAGTTAATTTATTGGGGCTTAATCATAAGAGATAAATATAATGTACCTTTAAGTACATTTTATTGACTAGATATTTTTAGATTTATATAATGGTAGATGTGGTTTATAGTCTCAGGCTCATCATGTAATGCAAAACCTTGGTTTGTAGGGGTCACATAGTCTAGCAAGTATAGTGGATTAGTCAAGATCAAACAAGATAGATAAGAAGGGACTAAACTTCAATATCCAGAGGGCAATCATTTTTATTATTCTTTTTTTCTCCTGTTTCTTCAAGGAATCATCCCCTGAATTTCTTGAGTAAGTCTTTATACCAAAATGCTTTGGTGTTCTCTTCAGCAATAAGTTGGAGGAGGGAATGGACTGGGCTAATAGGATCTGGTTTTGGGGAGGTTTATAAACTGAGGAATCACTGTAGTCCCAGATCTACTCATTGAAAAGAAAGTGGTTAGTAAAAAATTATAATCAGAATTGATATAGATAATAGAGTTAAAAGACTAGCTAGGTTTTAATTCAATACTGGCATTTCTGCATACAAATTGTGTTATCTTAGATGGGAAATTTAATTTCTTTTAATATTAGAGGGCTCAGTTACAAAATGGATATATTGATACTTCTTTTATAGGTACAATTATTCAGAAGATTGAAGGAGATAATGCATAAGACTGTTAGCTGTAAACCCTTAACAGGTGTAAGCTATAACTTATGGTCTACAAAGAAACATTCATCTAGATTTCAGTGACCAAGCTATGGCTTTTGACTAGAACATGTATGTTTCATGTCTTCACCTTTCTTACCTCCAGCTTTTTAATTTTTAAAAGAAGATGGTATTTTCTCATCAGCATCATAGACTTTTGCTAGGTCAGCAAGATACTGTAAATATATGCAGTTATTGAAAAGTTCTGTAGGAATAAGAACTACTTTAACAATAAATATGTTGATGATGATATATGAGGCCTGTCCAGGAAGTATCCAGCCACTTGCTATGAGAAACAGAGTCATTTACTGAAGAAGGTACAAGATACAAGAAACATTGTACATAGGGCTATGATGCCTCAGTCCCCTTCAAAGTAGGCACCTTGGGACCTCACACAGTTCTCCCAACATTTCTTCCACTCTTCAGAAACACTCTGTAAAATCTTTTGTTGGAATTTCCATCAGCTGCCCCTTGTTATTTTCCTGAATCTCTTCCCTTTCAAAGGTGATTTTAGTTTTAGGAAAAGCCAGAAGTCACAGAATGCCATATCTGAGCTGTAGGGGACTAAGTCACTCGCCTGGGTGACTTAGTGTTTCACCAAAAGTCTCTGCCTGAGACATGATGCATGAGTGGGTACATTTTCTGTAATGAAGCTGCCAATCACCAGTTGGCAGTAGCTGAGGCTGTTTTCATTGTATTGTATCTCCCTAACAATGAAGAACATTGAGGTAGTATTCCTTATTAATTGTTTGGCTTGGAGGAGTGTACTCATGATGGACAACACCTTCCTAATAAAAAACACAGTTAACATGGCTTTGACCTTGATGCTACATTGTGGCATCTTCTTTGGGCATGCAGAACCAGGTAACTCTTTTGGAAACAAGTGGGTCTTCATTTCTGTATCATAGCCATAAATCCACAATTCATCTCCAGTTATGACTCTCTTGAGGAAATCTGGTTCACTGGTAGCAGTTTGAATCAAGTCATTAGCAACTGCAGCACAATGTTCCTTCTGCTTGGTAGCAGAAACCACAGAATGAATTTTGCCATGACACATTTCATGCCAAGATCCTGCATCAAGATCGCAGACACAGTAGTTTTTGGAATCCCCAAATCAGCTTCTAGTTTTCATACTATCAGTTGTTCAGTGCAACCTGTATACATTCAACCATCTCAGGTGTTCTGCTTGTTGCAGGCCTTCTAGAACATGAATCACTTTCAACAAATTTTTTACCATATTTGAAGCATTTGTTACACGTTTATTTGCACTGCTCTTATTGCATTGTCCCAGAAGGCTTTCTGAATCATCCAAATAGTTTCCATGGAAGAATGTTCATACTTAACACAAATTTTTATGAAGACTTGTTGCTCTACTCACTCATTTTGAATGCAATGTCCACATAGTATATATGCTCACTCAATAGTGTCTGCCACCCATGCTGACTAGAACTAGTGAAGCTGCCATTGTTTACGCCTGCACATTCCAGCCCACTCTCCTTGGCTGCCAGGTTACATCAATGTTATGCATACCATTCTCATTTCTATTAACAATAGCTGAAGTTTTCCCAGACTTCATATCTACTGATGGGTTATTACCTTAGGTGATTCTCTGATACCAAAAAAAATACTTCTCAACACTGGTGAGGATCTTATGATGTCCAAATACATTAATATAAAAAGGTCAATCAGTAGGGTCTTATGCACTAAATGGATGAAGTATAGAGACAAATTAAAGTTTTCCATGGTTTTAGATATATATGTTTTAATATACTCAGCTAACATCATGTATTTTTCAGGAATGAATTTTCTCAACGTAATGAAAATATTCTTAGCTGTAATATAATGTTTTCAGCTAAATCATTTGTTCCTTAACTTTCTAAGGATATACTTTTGAGAGAAGAAATTAGTTTAAAGCATTTTCCACATCAATTGATAGCCATTCTTTTTTTTCCTGAGCACAAGTTAAATTTTGTTTTAAAACATTTGGCTGACATATTGAATAGTTCAACATTAAAGAAACTGAAGATTATTCATGTCAATAAGAACTTTTCAAGTCAGAAGTTTATTTTGGGAAAGAATAACTATGTATCATGATTTTGTTAGTAAAAATCCAATTGGCTAAATGAAACTTATTAACATATTAGAAAACATAATAACTTGCTGGGAAATGATTAATTTATTTATTATAGTAAAAGGTACTACTCTTCAAATAAGTGGTAGATTTTAAGTACAGTGGATGCAAGCATTTTTGTATATTTAATGAATCATAATTTTGGGATTTGTCTCCTCAGTTATAATAACTTTATATTTCCTTTGTGAAATAATCATATGCTGTTTACTTGACATTGCATGCAACTTATTTTGACGTAGCAGAAACTCCAAAAATTGTTTACTCATTTATATTTGTAAACTTCATCCAAGCAGTAAACCAGCCCATATGGCATCCCAAAAGGACCTTGAAATGACAGTGAGACTATAAACAGACTAGATTAAGTTTGGATTGTACTTATCTTAACAATTTTAGCATTTGCCAAAATAGAGTCTGAATTTCATATAACATTTTTTATCATACTTAGCAAGTAAAAAATGAATTTGAATTGTTAGCACTTATATACAGCCTATTCTATGAAATATAGATCTATTTCATAAAGGTGGCAGATCAAAAATGGAATGACAAATTATAACTAAACAAGTTAACATTTACTCCCTGACTTACTATTCTATATAACTGTATTTTATTTTTATCTGATCATTAATATATTCACTGTTTACTTTTTATTTTACAGATCTACTTTGATTGACAATTATAAATTTGATTTATAATTACTTTCACAAACATGATTATATCCAGTATATGATCATCTTGGTACATACCTGAAGATAGAAAAAAGAATATTGTTCTTATTTTTTTCTTTTTAAAAAAAATTTATTATTTTTAGAGAGAAGGTCAGAGAGGGAGAAAAAGAGGGAGAGAGACATCAATGCATGGTTGCCTTTCACCTGCCTCCAGCTACAGACCTACCTGGAGACTTGGCTTGCAACCTGGTTATGTGCCCTGTCTGGAAATCGAACCAGTGACCTTTGGGTTCACAGGCTGGCACCTTATCCACTGAGCCACCAACCAGGGCTATTCTTATTTTTCTTAAGTGAACACTGGGACTCATAGATATTTACTGATTTGTGCAAGCTGAACAGCTAACTATAGGCAAAGCCCAACTCTATGCTATCTCCTCTGATTTAAAATCCCTTGCTCTTTTCATTCTCTCACCTAAACCATCCATCAAAGGTTCTACAATTTAATATAGAATATTAGAATACCAAGCACACACTCCATTCATTCATCATAACATGAATCATGTGCATCTCCCCCTGCTTTTCCTTTTGCAGTGTCAGAGGAAAACAGTGTACATTTATCTTCTCAAGGTTAATTTTTCCATCTGTATTTTTTCTAGAATTTTCCCTCATTTACTCTGAGATAATCTGCCATTGTTAATGTTTCTTTTACTTTTGTCCTTTCTTGGACTCAGTTCTCTTACACAATTAAAAAAAAAAAAAAAAAAAAGATGGTGGGGGAACCATGAAAAAAAAACAGAGTGTACATTAGCTTTACCCACTAGTTTGTATTTTTATTTTCTGTAAAAATCAACTGACAAGAGAGAAAAATCCTCAATTGCTCCACTTCTCCATCTTCCATTTACTCATAGAGACTCTACACTTGGGTACTCCTCCAGGCAATTCCTGTCCGTCAAAGGCAGCTTTTCACCCTGTTTTAGTTCACATCACTGCAGCATTGCTCCCTGCCTCTGGAGCCCACTTCTGTGACCTCCAGTACCTCTCTCTATCTGCTGTTGGTGCTTCCAGAACTCTGTACTTTACATTTCAATATTTAATTACATATTCCCACTAAATTATTTCTCCTGTTTTGTATGTCAGCAGCTACCACCTATAAATGAGTAACTCAGTGACAGAAATTATTAAAATTCATGATTCCCCTCCCTGGACATAAAATTGTTTTGTTTTTTATTTTTTATATAGATGTGCAACTAGGTTTCAGCTTTCCCAGCTGTGTGAGAAGCATTGCCAATGTTATGTGAGCATATATAGTTTATCCTTGGCTTTTAACTAAGTATGGCTTCCCCACATGCTCTCTTCTTTTAGAATGACCTTTCCACACCTCTGACTTCCTCCATCTCAGTCTTCTCGGAAAATGCCTGCTTGATTTTTAATTCACCTTTCCAATGAAAACTTTCCTGTTGCTGCAGAATTCTTGTGCAAACATCTATCTTGGTTCTTATTCCATTTTACATGTTTATCTCATTCTACTAGATTAATGTGTAAGTCTTTCAAACTTTAGGACCACAACATTCTTTAGTGTTTCATCTCCAATATCTAGCATAGGATCTAGTGCATAGTGAAAATGAAACACTTATTTGTTATATAAGTGAATGCCTTCCTGCAAGTTATTCTAGCACCATAATGTGTACAGTAATAGAACCTGAAAGTTTATGTGCTTGCGTTTGTTTTTCTATGAAGTTCCTCTCCACCAGTATTCTATCCCATGTAAAATGATAGGAAAACTTTTAGCTAATCATGATGTAGGAAAGAGTCCAGAAATTTTATGTTTTTCGAATTACAGTTTCAAAATAATGTTAAGAACTAGTAATTAATGTGAATATACTATATCCTCAATGTATTGGAAAAATATAGTAAAGAATTGAAATGTCGTATAAATTCTGCCATTTGTATTTATCTCAGATAAATTGTAATTACGAGTAGACATAAGTTGTATGGTTTCTTCTCTACATTGTTTGGCATGATTCACAACAGTAGTTACACACCTTTCCCTATTTTCTTTGAAGGTCTTTTTCAGGAGTTTCTGGAAGAGAACAAGTTAAAATTAATAAAAAGAAGAAATTCAGCCATTCTTGGTAGACAATGAAAACTCACAAAAGAGGATACAGATCTTCCTTTTTCTAGCTTCTAATACATTGTTCATTGGGTCAATCCATATATTTTTTTTCTTTATTGAGAATATCCAAAATATCACCATCAACTACAATTTTATAATCATTGCAATGATTTTTTAAATCAGTTGCATAGGCAATAATTATTAAGGGAGTCTATTTATTCTATTTAGTGCTAAATTTATTCATCAGTGTACATGAAATGTCTATCCCCTAAATATTATTGATTGTTTATTCATTTTTGATTTTATGATTTAAATTTAATTATAGCAATAAGACTTTGATATCTAATAGACAGTGGAATTTATTTGGGCTTTGTGACCAGAAATGAGTATATGTGGATAGGTTAACCTTATGTTTGCCTTCTCATTAGTCAGAGATTAGAAGATTTATTTTGCTGCAGGTTCAAGCTTCAACTTGATGAGGATGCTCTAGACAAATGGGAAAAGTACCCTGCAACCCCAAAGTTAAGCTGTTCATTTGTTTAGTTTTGTGGTTAACTTACTAAGTGATTTTGCTGAATGTTGCTACCCTGAAAGCATAAATCTGATTTGCAGCACAAATTTCATGTGTCTTAGGACACCATACTCTTTGCAGTACTCTTTGCAGTCCAGCACTTTTGAACTTGAAAGCACATTCTCTTTTTTTAATTTAATTTTATTGTTTTATTACATTCATCCCCTTTTTCCTTCCCTCTGTTCCCTTCCCCACCTAACCACTCCCCCCAAAGTTAATCCCACTTGTTGTCCATGTCCATGGTTCTTCCATGCTAGTTCCTTGACTAAACTGCTCCACTTCTTTGCCTCCTCCTTTCCCCTCCACCTCCCCACTCCTCTCATTTTTTTGTTATCTTTCACTTGATGCCTATAAATTATAATTGGTTTGAAAATAATTTTTATGTTTATTTATTCTCATTTTTTGCAATTGTTCTTTCTAGAATGAAACGTGGAACTTGAGGTACTGAAGCTTTAAAGTTTATTGTATGAACATTTAAGTTATACAATATATTTTAAGTCGAAAATTAAAGTCTCATCTTTTCTGTTGATTTATTATTATTGTACTACAATTGTTTCATTTTCCCCCATTGTTCTCCTCTGTCCCCCCACCCCCTACAGTCAATCCCTGCCTCCTTGTCCATGTCCATGGGTCTTTCGCATTAGCTCCTCCTCTGAACCCTACTCCTCCTCTCCCCTCCTCTCCCTTTCCCCTTTCCCCCTCCCCACTCCCTCTGGTCACTGTCATTCTGTTCTTTTTTTTCCCCCATGTCTCTGGATCCATTCTGCTGGTCTGTTTGGTTTGTTCATTAGTTTCCTGTATTAAGTGAGATCATATGGTATTTGTCTTCTGCTGCTTAAGTATAGTACTGTCCAGTTCCAACCATGCTATCCCAAAAGGTGGGAGTTCCTTCTTTCTTTCTGCTATGTAGTATTTCATTGTGTTAATGTACCACAGTGTTTTAATCCAATCATCCACTGATGGGCACTTAGATTGTTTCCAACACTTGGCTATTGTGAATAGCACTGCTATGAACATAGGGGTACTTAGGTTCTTCTGAATTGGTATTTCAGGGTTCTTTGGGTAAAGACCTAGCAGTGGAATTGCTGGGTCAAAAGGAAGTTCCAGTTTTAGTTTTTTGAGAAAATTCCCTACTTTCTTCCATAGTGGCTGCACCAGTCTGTATTCCCACCAGCAGTGCAGTATCAGGGTTCCCTTTTCTCCACATTCTTGACAGCACTTGTTGTTTTTGATTTGTTAATGATGGCCATTCTGATAGGTGTGAGGTGGTATCTTATTGTGGTTTTACTTTTCATATCTTTGATGGCCAGTGACATTAGGCTTTCTTTCATGTGCCCATGGGCTGTTTGTATGTCCTCCTGGGAGAAGTGTCTGTTTAGGTTGTTTGACCATTTTTTAATGAGGTTGTCTGTCTTCCTGGTCTGAGGTGTCATTAGCAAATATGTTTTCCCATAAAGAAGTTCCTCTTTTTAGTTTGCTCATGTTTTCTTTAGCTGAGCAGAAACTTTTTATTTTGATGTAGTTCCATTTACTTATTTGTTCCTTTATTTCTCTTGCTCTTGGAGAAGTATCCATGAAAATATTGCTGCATGGGATATTTTTGTACACCAACAATGAAACATCAGAGGGAGAAACTAGAAAACAAATCCCATTTACTATAGCAACAAGAAAAATAAAGTACCTATGAATAAACTTAACCAAAGAGGTAAAAGACTTGTTCTCAGAAAACTATAGAACACTGAAGAAAGAAATCAAAAAAGATAAAAATAAATGGAAGCATATACTGTGTTCATGGATGGGAAGAATTAATTAAAATGGCCATACTACCTAAAGCAACTTATAGATTCAATTGTAATCCTTATTAAAATACCAAAGACATATTTTACAGATTTAGATAAATACTTCAAAAATTTATATGGAGCCAGAAATGACCCAGAATAAGGTATCCTCTTAATTCTAACATTAAGAGGGCAAGTGACCAAAGTTACCACAATTTGGTAGCTTTTCAATTTGATGACTATTTGGTGCCCCCACCAATTTTGCTAAAGACATATTTGAGATAATCTGAGAAGAACCCCATTTGTATAGGTTCAGCCTATCTAATTTTTCGGAGAGCAATACAGTTGTATTTTAAATACATAGAATTACTATTTATAGAAATTGAAAGAGTAACTTTTTAAGTTAGATTGTTTTAGATGCAAGTAACAGGTTACCCTTAGGCATAAGACCTGATCTGGGAATCATAGTGTAATTTTAGCAAACCTCATTAAATCTGCTGCCCTCTTAGTAACTGCTGATGACAGTAACCACCTTCATCCTTCAAAGATGTCTTGGTCTGCTGAACAGGCCTATGTCCTTCAAGGATATCTAGTCTGGCCGTGAGAACCTGGTAACCCCCCTCTTGTGGTCAGCCTCTCTGTTCTCAGAGCCAAGGCCCCCAAAGCCATCAAAGGAGAGTCTCTTCAACTGCTCACCCCACCCCCGCGCCCCCACTTACCTTTTTTAAAAACCCCTGCCTTTCTTTTGTTAGTTGCTGATACCTTCCTGGTCTCAGCCATTTGTGCAGCTGGCTGAATAAATCTTTTAAACTCATGGCCTGTTCTCTTGTTTTTTCTCCTCTCACTCTCCCTGTACCTAACAGTTATTTTGTTGAATGTCAAGTTATATATTCATGTAAATGTATGTCTGAAGGTAAGACTTCAGATACGATTATAACTGATAGCTCAGTGATATTACCAAAAATCTATTTTGTTTCTATCTCTTTAGTTTCTTTTTTCTTAATTGTGGCTTAACCTAAAAGTGTTTATCCTTATGAGGCAAAGAAAATGCTCAGAAATCCCCAAGACTGAGTGAGATTCTATTCCAGCGTTTCCAGCAATATACCATATGAAAAGACTTGAGTCTATTATATACAACTGAATCTGTTGCTCTAGAGATGATACTAAGTTGGTTGGCTTACCCTTGTATTGCTCCATTTCAAAACCAATAACTGGCCAAGACATGAGATAGACTATCTTAACAATCAAACATCATAGCTGAAAACAAAGGTCCTATTAAGTCTCATGGCTGATAATGGTGCTAAAAGTTATTATCTTTAAAATAAGCAAATAAGAATATGGTTACTGGGAGAAAATATGAATAGAAAGTGACAATGCTACAGATGCCTATTATGATGTTTATCCTTGCATATGACTTAATTTGAAAATAGAAATGATTTTTTTGATATTATCTGTGATTTTTTTAAATGAGCTATACCCATGTAGAGAATATCAATCCTAAAACAGCATTCTCTTATGTTCAAGAGAATATACTTGCTATGTTGCCTGATGAGATTTCAATTAAGACAACAGAAAATATTTGAAAAAAATCCTGACTCCTTAATTATAGGTATATTTATATTGCGAAACCCCCAGAAATAACTGAAATTTAACAACTCATGTTAATATTTGTTTAAATTGAATTTATTGGGGTAACATTGGTTAATAGAATTATATAGGTTTCAGATGCCTAATGCTCTAATACATCATGTATATATTGTATTATGTGTTCACCACCCAAATTGAGGCTCCTTCCATCACCATTTAACCCCGTTAAACCCTCTTCTGCACTCCCCACGCCCCTTTCCCTCTGGTAATCACCATACTGCTATTTGTCAATGATTTTTTTTTCTTCATTTTTTAATTACAAAGTTCTTAATGATAGGTGGTGACGGACATCACTCTATGGGAGAAAAAAATAATATAATTTATAATTTTACCCTCTATTTTAAGCAGCATTGAAACTTAATGATGATTTCATGGCTATAATTTTATTACAAATCATAAACACATATGTAATAAAATTTTATACACAAACACTAACACACTGTTGGGATATCTGCACACACATTACACAAGGACAATAGTCTATGACAGCCAGTATCTCCAAACTTACAAAGTATTACCTGTCTACAAAGCAACTTTTATTTATCTAATTCACTATAGCATTAATATAAAAAAGATGTACCTCAATTTATTGTGTTAATTCCTGTATTCTCTTGAGATAAGTAATAAAAAAGCAAGAGTCATGGAATTGCTCTTAATAGAGCACCTAGAACATTAGACGTTAGCTAAATGTATGTAAACATGTGTGCTTGATCTAGCCTTTTATTTAATAATACATTATATATGAAGTGACATTTTATAATTATTAAATTAAAAGTATACATACTCATATGTACAATACTAAGATGATAAAGAATAATTATAAGTGACTTATTTTTACCACACAGAGACAGTATCTGGTAAAGATTCCTCTCTCTTTTCCTATTATTCATCTGTTCTTTATCTCTCTAGCTGAATGAATAGATGACAGATAAACATATAAGGGTCTATTACATTTGGTGACGTGAAGTGAGGAGTTGTTTTACAGGAAAGGATGGTGGAGTCATACCTAAATTTTTCTAAGTTCAGAACTTCACCAAGTCACCTGGCAAAACAAAAAATCTGAAAAGCTTCTAGAAACCCTTTTTGCGGAAAATTAATCTGTCCCTGTAACAGCTGTAGCACCTGGATCAAGGGTTATTTTCTTTAGTCTCTACATATTTTTAATATTCAGGCTGTTGGCTTTGAATGACAGCTTGATTATTTAAAGCTATAATTTGTTCAATAAATATTTAAGTACAAACTTTGTGTTGAGCTCTGTTTTAGACTTTGAGCATATAGTGATGAATAAAATACACAGTCTATATCTTTGTAGTCAGTATCAGTATTAGAGACCTATTGAACTAACTCATATAACTGAGAGGCATAGGTAACAATGAATATAATTCATGGTAAGACCAAGACAAACAGTGTTGTGTGTGCAGTAGGTGAGTGGGTGAAAAGGGCATTGGGAGCATATAATTTAGATAAAACAGTGGTATATGAAAAGACCTTGGGACTAGAAAGAATACAAAAAAAAAAAAAAAACAAAAAAAATAAACAAGGCAGCTATATAGGAGGAGATGGGTAAAACATAAACATGATTTCTTTTATTAGGCAATACAGTATCTTGGACAATGTTAATACTCTAGGGCTTTACTCTAAGAAAATAGAGGATAATTAGGCAGTTTTAGATGGAAAAATACAATATTTTTTACAAGTCTATTTTACTATAGAGAATTATCTGGAAAAAGTAAGAGTGATTGGGTTCCATCTAGTCTTGAGATGGTGCAATAATCAAAAAAGTAAGGTTAGAAGACTTAGGATGACAGAGAAAATGAAAGACGTAGAGATATTTAGACAAAGAAACTAATGCTTGGTGATTAATTGAATCTAAGGTCTAAGAAGGGTGAGCAAAGGGTGAAATAAAAATCTCATGTACATGAGAAGCAAAATATTTGTTGAACTAGATGCTGAGTTAGCAAACACTAGTAGAGGATCAAATTGTGAGAGGGTGAGCTGTTCAAATTTTAGACGTGATATGCCCAGGAAAAGGTGTAAACTAGAAAAGTTAGTGTGTGTTTAGAAGTCAAGAGAAAATACAACAATGGTGTTATAAATTTGAAATAATCCATAAATGGATAGCAGCTAAATTCATTGGAATGGGTGATAGAAAGCAGGCTTCAATTAGGACATGAAGGAATGCCAACATTTAATTATTAAGGTCAGATGAAGTTAAAGGATACAAAAAATTGGAAGTAAAATGAGAAGAATTTGATGTCACTCAGGCAAAGGGAAAGGAATGTTTAAGTTGGAGATACACCTCAAAATAAAGAAGATTTTCTGTTGTCTGCACATCATTGACTTTCTGAGCAGAAATAATCATAAACTCAAAGAGAGTTTGATATGAGTTTTAAAAATACATTTATCTCAATCAGAGAGCTGTCTAAACAAATATCAAGTTAAACAAATTATAACATGTTCCGGAAAGTGAAAGAAAAATCATACAACATGCAACTGAAGTGAAAATACAAATTTAAACTAAAAAATGACCTACTTCTTCAATTTTTCGGAACCTAACTCCTGTGCTCTGAATGGTTTTGTCCCTCCAAAATTCATGTTTAATTCCTAACTTAGGACAGAGGGGGCCTTTGAGAGGTGATTAACTAATGAGAGGGTGACAAGAACTCCCCTCATCCTGTGCCATGTGAGGACACGACAGGAAGTCAGTGACCTGGGATTGGGCCCTCACCTACCTATGCCGTCACCGTGCTCTCAGGCACTCAGCCTCCAGAATTGTGAGCAATACATCCCTGTTGTTTATAAACAGCCCAGCCTCTGGTATTGTGTTACAGCAGCCTAAATGGATGAAGACACTATCCTAAAGAAACACTCAGAAGTTCAGATGAGAAAATAAAAACCGCTAATTTCTTTGGGACAGAGCTAAGATAGTGTTCCTATGTTAGGACTGGCCTGTAAAACCCAGTTTTTTTCTGGGCATGGGCTATAGATGCATGCATGTCTTCCATGGTCTAGATATTAGCCAAGAAGGGAAGAGCCAGAGTGAGATGAGCTCTATATAGCGGCTTAGAAAAAGGGAGAGTTCCCTGCAAAGGCAAGCAGATAAAACCCAGGGCCTGAGGAAGGCTCCCACCTGATGACCACCGTGGACAGGAGTGCTTTCATTCAAGTCTACCCTGACTACAGAGAATGTAGAGCTGGTTTTTGTTGACACCTTTTCTTGGAGGGCATATTTCTTCTTTTTTTTCCTGCTGCTTCCCCAGCTCTTACTGTCAGGGGGTCTTAAGAAGCTAGTTGAGAGAATGAAGGATACCCACTCTCCATGCCCAGGGCAGGATACCAACCTGATATGGACCTCAGTTGAGGTGAGGAGAGTAATTAGTGACAAATCGAGTTCAGAATTCTGTTTACTACTTTGGATAGGCTATTCAAATTATAAATATGACTTTGTTGCAAACCGAAGAGACTGCTTCTTACCACAGGTTGAGCAAATTGTCATCATCCTGATGATATTTATTTGAGCAAAATGTCATAATCCTGATGGTAATTATCCAATGGATGGGAAAAATAATCCTCATTGAATAAAATGAAAAGAAATAATAGAAAATAATAAAATGACAATTACGGATGATTCTGTTTTTACTTCATATTATATATTTTCCAAATTGTATTTAGGGAATGTTTTCTATATATTTATAACAATTGTGTAACTTAAAATGGAAATTTAAAAAGTTGACTTCAGTTTATTTTATTTCTATATATCATGATTTGGAAGATTACCATATGCATAACAAGATAATTTTATAATTCTTTAAAAGACATTAGTAGCTCCACTAGAAGGAAAGTAGAATTATGGAGGAAAAAAATGAGAAACTCAGATGATTCAGTTTTATTATTGTTGAATATGCTGTTAAATGATGAGCAAAAAGGAAAGCTAAACCAATGGTTACTTTTATTACTATTAATCTTTACATAGGCTGATGCTGGTTTACCATATACTCATAAAATATTTAATATTTACATGTCATCTTTATTTAATATATGAGGTGCCAAAAGTTCCTGAGGTTTACAACAGGTAAAAATTGGTATGAGAACTGTTAGAGATTTCTGACACTAATTCCTGTGTTCTAGACAGTTTCCCCACCATTCTACTCTTTCTTCCAAAGATGTAATTACCACAAGACTGTTGAAATTCTACTTATTTCACAGATATTATTCCCTTAGAGTAATTTTACATTTAAGAGCTAGAGCTGCACTAGCTGAAGTATATGCACTCTGGTGAATGTCTTTGACACCTATAGAAGCAGTGTCAGCTCTTCTATTCTCTTACCAATTATCTTATACTCCCAAAACAAGTAAACAAAATAACGGTCCCTTTTCACTTACAGAATCAAGGTAGTATTTTAAAACCATAGTATTTATTGTAAAGCTTCCTTTCTGAGCTCATTTTCTTTTTGGTTATATCCACTGTGATTATATTAATGCCATGAGACATTTTTCCCCTTTTTTACTATTTTGTGTTTGACTCAGATAATTTTCTTCTGTGGTCAAGTAATATTTTGCACAAGAGGTCGCAGGTATTTCATGGTACTAAATTAATGAATGAATAAACAAGTGAGTTGCCTGACTGGTTAATCAACTGCTGTATGCACAGGCCACCGTGTTAAGTGAGATGATTGAGTACAAGAGACCACTGTGCAAGTGAACACTTTGATGCTGCCTCTATTTAAAGAGAAAAATATTTAAACATCAATAGGAGAAGAAGAAATCTTAAAAAACGTTCAAGAGAAGTTGATGGCACACCCAATGATAGAGAAAGTGAATTTTCTAAAGTAGGTCAGAGAAGGGGTTAGCACAGCAGTTTGGAACTGAGATTGATTTTAAACTGAAGTTTAAATGGAAGGAGTTTAGCTCTGGTCCAGAGAAGGGGAAATAAGAAGTCTAATGGAAATACAGTGTGACCAGAAGTGGCCACAGCCAAGTAAGCAATGATGACTGTGGCAGATAGTGTGGTAACCCCAGAAGCTGCCACTCGGCTGGAACGTTGGACAGAATGAGCACATGACATCCCAAATGTTCATCTAGTGTATTTGGACATGTCTTGTTAGAAATGGGAAATCATTTCAGATTTCTTTAAGACCTGTGAGAGCTTTAATTGCACAAACTACAAGTTATACATGCATTGTAAATCATGTATAATGATACAAAGTGCTAACTAAATAGATAAAGAATACATAATCACTTTGGCTCAGTTAATTACAATAATGTCAGCAACTGGTTCACTTAGAAAATGCATCTGGGCCCTGGGTGGTGGCACAGTGGATAAGGTACCAACCTGCGAACCCAAAGGTCGCTGGTTCAAATCCCAGTCAGGGCACATAAGCAGGTTGCAAGCCAGGTCTCCAGCCAGGTCTGTAGCTGGAGGCAGGTGAAAGGCAACCATACATTGATGTCTTTCTCCCTCTCTGCCTCTCTATCTTCCCCTCTCTCTAAAAATAATAGTCTTAAAAAAATGTATCTGCCTGGCTAAGCCCCCCATCTTCATTTTTTAGAACAGCAAATACTTTTAGCGAAGGTATATGAAAAAAGCAAAATTTTAGGAGGATTAGCTTGTGCTCTGCAGAAACACAGAACTCATCAGGGCAGCTACTTGCAACACTAAGCATAGAAAGTGCCATCCAGGCCACTATACTTTGTGGCCACATCAGTAAACATTGCTGTGCTCTCTGAAGGGTAGAAAGGGCTTTGACTATCCCTAAAGAAGACAGGTACATACTATGGATTTTCAATGATGGAATTGAAAACAATTGAACATAGTGTCATTAAAGTACATAAATGAAACAGTAATTCTTAACCAAGTTTTTCTGTTTATGCCACATTTTAGTATTTAAAAAATTAGGTCTGTACTTGGAGGACTTGCATGACCTAAAGTACCACAAGAACATTCACAATTTGAGAAAACCATCATTATATACAATTGGATAATCTGGAGGTCAAATCCCACTGCCACTGCTGTCTCCTAATCAAGAGGTAAAGATCTCAAACATCTTTCCTTGCTTCCAGTTTGATGTCATAATTCTTAATTCTCAGGTGCACATCTGGTTCCTAGGCTGTAGTATGTCCTAAGCCTCACTAAGCAATGTGATTTTTATGACAGACGTTGCCATAAAAATATGTATCCTCAGCTGTAACTAAAATGCATTTCATCTGTGGATCAAAATTTGGCATCGGAAGTTATAAAGTGTGCTATAACATGGTACCTACGTCTTGCTGACTGTGTTCCTTGGAAATGAATAAATATGTGCCTATCTATATAGATATATAAAGAAATATATGCATGTGTACATAACTTCACCCCACACAGTCTGCCCCTAAAAATAGAGGAAATTTATATAGAATACCATTAGCACAATAAGAGAAAGGAGAAGTACTCAGTGGCAAAGAAACAATGGGTCACATCTCTATAGAATTAGAGAACTTATTCTTATAAAACTAAATCAAGCCTTTAAGAGGACTTTCTGAAATTTATGTGGGGTATTGTGATTTACAAAGTCTTTTGAAAAGCTCATGTGATTCATTTTATTAAATGAAACAGCTTACTATATTTTAAAGTACACGAACTTGCAAATCAGACAGATTCAGGTTGGATCATTGGCTCTCTCTCTTTTATTAGCTAACAGTTTGAAGCCTTATTTCCCTCAGGAAATTATAACTACCTGTGAGAGTGTGGTAAAGGTTTTAAATAAACTACATAAAACTCTTATCTTACAATGTTGACGAAGTTCGCTCAACATGTTCTCATTGTGAAGATTCCCTCTATACCTCAGTGCTTGGATCTCAGAGACAACCTTGGGCACAGCCTGGGCATCAAGCAAGGAGCTTAGAAAGGCTTATGGCCAGGTGAGTGATGGGGGGCAGTTAGCTAGATTCTCAGAGATAAGGAAAAAGGAACCAATTTGAAATGTCTTATCTCATGTGTTGGCCTTTCCTTATTCTTTTTTTTTTTTTTTTTTTAGATGAGTGAGAGAGAGGGCAGGGAGGAAGACAGAGAGCTATGGACCTGGCTTGCAACCTGGCCGCTCTTACTCCTTAAGAAGGAAATTCAAATATCACTGAACATAAAGAAGATCTTGAGAATTATGCAAGTTCAGAAAAAATTACTTGCTATTTTATGTATTGCATTTGAATATTAATTTAAGTATAATTAAAGATCTCCTTGTAAAATTAAAGTGCTCTTACATTTACTGCATCTTCTACATAACCTTTTAAAATTATTGGGACATTAGGCAGGGCAAAAAAAAAAAAAAATGTCAGCTATTTCAGCTTAGCTCTCTAGTTATGATATTATGTTTTTAGTCATACATAAAAATCTAATTTTCTTCCATTTCCATTTTGCTAAAACAAGTTTAGTTGCTCTTGTCTCAACGCAAGAATGATTTCAGAGGTGGTGGATTTTGTGAATTACTATTGGGTTGGCAGGAGTTTTAAAGTCAGAAATGTTGATTTAGGAAAATCCTGCTTTTGTAAAACCTTTAATGTATCCTTTAAAAAACAAAACTTAAGATTTTAAGTTTCTGGCTTCAGTGATTAAAATATTTAATTAAAGAGATGACTTAGCTGTATATGTGTGTTTAGTAATAACAATAGAATATTTATAACTTAATGTAATTTGAAGTTATATATTTTTGCCATCTTCTATTGAGATACTATATAAATTATCTTTTCAATATTACAGCTATCCCATACTTCGATGTCAAGTACACAGAATAATGATTTTAAAGTGCACGGGTTGTTTACTAAAAGTATAATCAGTTTGCTCCCAGAAGACTGAGTTCAAGACCACAGGCACATTGGATTTTGATCCCTGCTTGAATGGATGAGTTATAAGGGACTTTGGGTTCCTGAGTGTTCTGGAAACAATTGCTTTATAACAAATTCCCCCAAAACGTAGGGGCATGAGACAATCAGTTATACTCAGAGATTCTGGGGATCAATGATTTGGACAAAGCAAAGAGATGGCTTCTCTCTACCTCACTGTATCTGGGGTCTCAAATGGATGTGAATGAAGCCTGGGACCCAGCATGGTCCAAAGGCTCATTCCTTCATGTGCTTAGAGGCTTAGAAGTTTGCATTAGCTGATGGCCAGCAGCAGCCCCACTTCCTCTCCACATGGTTTCTCTACTGGTCTATTGCATCTGGGCCTCCAAGGACAAGAATGCTAAGAGAAAGAGGCAGGCAGAGTCAATCACCTTCTGTAACCTCAGAAATCACATACCGTTATTGCTGCTGCATTGTAGTGATTGAAACCAGAAACAGAAAAGGGCTTTACCTCTTCTTAGGGAGTGGCAAGGCCTGAAAGAGAATGTGCTTCTAGAATATTGTTATGGCCACTTTGAAAATAAAATCTGCCATTGTCTACCTTCTGTCCCAACATTTGCCATCCTGCCAGCATGCAAAATATACTTTCTCCAACACCCTCAAGACATCACCCTCTTCAGCTTTTGGCTCAGGCTTGTGATCCCAGATTTTGTGATCTATACCAGTTCTCGGTGCAGATAAGTTTTCTTGGTTACACTTTTTCAAGTATAACCAAAGAGACAAATTATCTACCTCTCACATGGCCAATCCACATCACTGGAACAGGTATTGGATAGCCCAGTTGCATGGAGGCTCTGTTCGAAAAAAAAGGAGAAATGAAATCTTTGGTTCATAGTCAATTCAAAAAGCAGCCATACCCCCAGTGCTAGTTCCTCAATTAGGTCTCAGTTACATTTCCCACAGCACTGGTCAGGGTTCATGGTTTTTACTGCTGCATCTTTCTTACGTTTCCCTAAGAAACGCTGTGTTTGAAATTGAGTAGCTTTCTCATACTGCTTTCTAACCATCCAAATTTGGGGACTATTACATAAGGTCTCTTGGCATTTTGTCCCTTTGATTCCAATATAATATAATTCTTTTATAAAACATTAAGGGTTCCTTACAAATCAATGCATGATCCAATTCATTATACAAAAAAACCTTTCCATTCCTCCAGCTTTCTGTGATGCTGCTATGGGGCTTTGTTCTCATAGAGAGGGTCTATGAGGTGTGCCATGAAGAGTGGTATAGGGCTGGCACTTGAGGATGGCTCTCTCAGGCACTGTCTCCTATCTCTCTGAGTTCTTAAAAGATTTAGAGTCACACCCTAGATTCTATATTTTCTATGAAGCTCTTTCTTAACTTGAGAATCTTGAAGAGGCAAGGAATGAGTAAGGTTTATTTTCAAACCCAAGTTCTTCTGTCTCCTTCATATGTCCTCTAAAATTTTATTGAAAACAGAACCATTCCTTTTGCTCTCACTTTAAAATAAACATTGAGGAAAAAGTCTGAAGATACTTTTTAAAGTCTGTCTTTCATTTGCTAGATCCATCAATTCACTAGATGTAGTTTCTGTTTTCCATTTTACTGCAAACAAACTCATCACTTCAGAACAAGAATCTTCCTTCCTCCATCTAGAAGCAACATTTCTATCTACTCTTTTAAGGCTTGAGTTCAGGCCATCAGACTTCTTCTAACAATCACTTGGAGGCCCTTTATTAACATTCTTCTCTAGGTCATTTCAGCTTTTGCCCATCACATGTTGCTAATGGAATGGTTTTAGATTTTATTAGGACAGTAGTGTGCTTCCAAGTACCCAACTCTTATTTCATTTGTTTTGACTGCATAATTTACCCCAAAATGTAGTAGAACAGTATGATCATTCATTATATCATCATTGTGATTGATCAGGAATTTGAACTGGGTTTAATAAAGACAGTTTTTCTCTGATTATAAGGCAGAGGGTTAAATTCCTTTGAAAGCTCATTCACTCATGTCTGGCAGTTGTCATTTGGATGGGGTCTCAGTACATTTGTCTTCATTTGGGTTTTTCCGCTTGGGCAATTTGGGCTTCTTTGCAGCTCGGTGGTAGCTCTAAAGGTGAGCATGAGAGAGGGAGAGAATGCAATCTGTGGGGAAGTCCTATAACATTTTATGATCCATCCTTGAAAACTAGAGTCACTTCAGCTGGTTTTTAGTTGTTGAGGCAATCGCAAAATTAAATCTGCCACACTTGGTTTGATTCTATTTGACTCTACTTCCCTCTATGATGAAGGGCAGTGAGAGAGTAGGCAGCAAAAAAAAAAAAAAAAATAAGTGTATTTAACAGCCTAAGACCTTGAAACAGAACCATCCTTGCAAAAATTCTCTTTCTTTGCATCATTTAATTCTGTATTTTGCACTCCCTAAAATAGTAATTACATCCCTAAAATCTTCAGGCTTTGAAGTATGTGTGTTAGGGGGTCCCCAAAGCCATTTTATTTCATTTGTTTTCTCTCACCCAAAGCAGAGAGTAGACAGAGATACTGGAGATGATCATTGCAGGATGACTATGGTTCTGTTTTGTATTTGGCCCAAAGTCTAATTCAAATAAAAGCTGACAGCTAATCAACAAGAAAAGTAGACCTGGGACATTTCCCTCTGTGTAGGAGTGCTGACTCATTTTCTCATCACATTAGAGAATGTATCAGGGTGAATGTTCTGATAGTGACAAAGGAAATAAGACCGTGTGCTAACAGGCCTTTTTGGGCTGTTTATCTGATTCAGCCTTTATATACATTCAAAATGATGTAAGTGAATTCAGTATATTTTAACCTTACTGATAGATCTTAAATACAAGAATATAACAATATAACATTGTTGGGGAGAAGGAAAATATTTAAAAGAAAGACAGGATATGATTGTACCACATGGTACATACACCCTAATGAGAGAAAAATTAATGAATATTCCATCAGCTTGATCTAGTGGCTTTTATTATTATACCAATATTGTATCAAAGTCTTTTCAAAATAGTCATACCATAAAACGTGCATAAAATAGTAAAATTTAATAGATCTATATGAGACTCTGAAACAGTTGCCCAAATAATGAAACTAATATAAAGCAATTGGAAAAAGACATATTTAATTGAATTCAAAGAGTAAATATTAAGCCACTTCTACATGTTGAGGTCAGTGAGGAATTCAAAGATGCATCTCCTTCAAATTAATAAAATGTGCAAATAATTGACAAGTAATCCTTTATTTGTTGACTTTGAAACATTCAGCATTGAGTTGGTAATTTGGTATTTCTAAAGGACATACTTTGTTCTGCAGAGATTTTATAATATATTTTGGAAGATTAGAAAAACTAGGAAAACAAACCAGTCAAACAACACTCATATGTGAAAATAGTAAAGATGTTAAAAATGAGCCCTAAACACTAAATGTCGTGAGTTGGAAAAAAAAAAGTGGAGCTTTAACATGAAAAGACACTAAGATGAATGTATTTGTAAAAGAAGGGATATTAAACTGAGCTGTAGAGGGAGAATAGGGTTCCCGCAGGAGGGAGTGAGGAGAAAAGACATTTCAGGAGAAGTGAAAGAACAGAACATGAGCATAAGCACAGGATGGGGTGAAAGTCAATGGGACAAGTGTCGCAAGCAGTGAGGATAAGCCCCCAGTCTGGAATGTTTTCCTTGAGAAATGCCTGCATGGCCTGCTGGGTGGTAGTGAGCTACGGAAACCAGGTCTTGGGGTGTCCTCACTGTGCAGTGAGTGAGTACAATGACACTGTTCCAGAGTGGTGGTAAAACTTCAACCACACAATGCCAAAGCTGGGGCGCGTAAGGACTAAGTTGTAACCCTTGTTACAATGAAGGATGTTAAATGCGAACACAATATGCCTTTTCTATTCAGCACTGTCCCAACATAGTGTAGATAATACAGCTATAGTTGTGCCAGGAGTCTTTAAGTCTATAGCAGGCAGTCCTGTACTCAAAGGCAGTATTGATGCCGGTTACTCCCCAGAAAACAGCCAACATGATGCCCGAAATAGGAGAGACAGGTTGGCCTCAGGAGGTTCCTGACATGGCTGAGGCATTTATCCTAATGAAATGAGTGTCTGTCCAAAACCTATATGAATGATAGCAGAGGCCGGAGTAAAAATCACCAAATTCAGATGAAAATGAAGTACAGACTTTACTGCACACAACATGTGCCTCAGGCAAGTCCCATAAGGGCCCTGGGCCCCAGGCCCCAAAGGTAAGAATAAAACCTGTCCTTGTTACCCTACAAGTTTCTTGTAAAGCTCCCATGACTTGCAAAAGAAAGAACTATATAAACTGCAAAGCGCTGTGCCCATTTTAACTATACTCATTTTCTTATAAATAAATGAGAACTGGTTTCCTTCCCATTACATTTTTATTGGTGGGTGCTCCCCTATCAGACCTTCATATATATTGTAGGTGTGCTTGATCCTGTTCCCTTTCATAATTCCCAGATATGGTCCCAATACTTAGGGATTATTTATTCCTAAAACTAAATAAGAATTCAGGATTATGTTTCAAGAGCCAGGAGATAATCGATAAAGCTTGTATTTTGATCTGCCTTAAACCTCAAAGGACAAGTGCTCATCTGTTTTACTCTGCACAGGTCTGCTTTATCTCAACAAGAACACAAAATTCAATGAGATTTTTAGAAGTAGTCAATGCACAAATAGTTTCTGCTGAGCGTTACTATTATATAAACATTACCCTACTTTGGGAAGTTGCCAGAGAACTCAGGTATGTGCAGAACTTTGCTTTTCCTTTTTTACTATTCTTTCTCTGAAAGGTTTCTTCCTTAGCTCTTCCAGAAACAAATAGACACCCTTCTCTCTTTGGGTCTTAATTCATGTTGAAACCAATTGGCTCAACCACAGTTGCACTTAATCTGTTTTTTCGTAATAGTCCTACATGTTCTAATAATGAATTGTCCCCAAAATAGCCTATATCAAAAAGTTACTCCCCTATTGTAGGGATTCTTGTCTTAGTCACCAGCTTATAGCTGCTGCAGGAGGATGCTTGCTAAACTCTACAATATGTGTGTGTGTGTGTGTGTGTGTGTGTATCAGGCAAATGCAACATAGCACCTTTTTTGACACTTTTTCCTGTAGAGGTCTCTTGCCAATGGGTGGGCCCTGTTACATTTATTTATATATTTATTAGTTTGCTTTTTAAAATTTTTATTATTTTTTAAAGATTTTATTTATTATTTTTAGAGAGAGGGGAAGGGAGAGAGGCATCTATGTATGGTTGTCTTTCACCTGCCTCCAGCCACAGACCTGGCTAGAGACTTGGCTTGCTGCCTGGTTACGTGCCCAGGCTGGGGAACCGAACCAGTGACCTTTGGGTTCACAGGCCGGCACCTTATCCACTGTGCCATCAGCCAGGGCTACATTTATTTTTTTAAGCATATATTCTAAGCATCTCTGTAGATCACAGCTGTGTATGATATTTCCTTTGTGCTAGGTCACAACATAGTGGAACAAATATATCTTTAGTAAATAAGTATATGCATTTTTAATCTTATGTACAAAGAGCACAAACATCTGCAACACAGTGAACTTATGTTCATAAATGTAAGAGTATAAAAAGTAGCTAAAAACCAAAAAGTAGCTGGAGAATGAATTAAAACAGTGCTGTAAAAATGAAATGGAGTTTTTAGACTCTAAATATTTGATTTTGAAGTTCCAGAGGCCCATTAATGAATGTGTTCATGTCTATATATAGCAGATGGCTGGGAACATGCAGTATCTGTTAAATTTTAAAACATTTTGGAAATAATTGGCAATAATGTTTCTCCTAACCAATACATGTCCTCCTTTGCATCTCTTCCAGAATCTATTTATCACTATCATTACTGGTTCTGTAGGTGTTCAGTTAAGTTATTTCTGTTTTCTTCTTACATTGCAATGATCATTTTACTTAACTTCTTTAAGGTGGTGCCAACACCTTATTGCTGAAGAGCAATAAGTCAGCATAGTCAAGTAGTCCTGGATATCTCAGAGAAAAGACCCTCCACTGTTAGCCCCTGAGGGACTTCAGTGGAGGTCAACTGCTTAAACTGTAGTCTGTGCCCAAGAAGAATTGCTCAAAATCCTGGGAGAGATCTGATTATGGTTGCGATGCTTGGCACAAATTAATCAGGAGATAAAATAGTTGAGTGAATAGGTAGAAATGACCAGAGGATAGAACCACCATGACTAATTAATTGGTAAGTTCTCTCTCTCTCTCTCTCTCTCTCTCTCTCTCTCTCTCTCTCTCTCTCTCTCTCTCCCCCCCTCCCTCCCTCCCCTTTACTCCCTCCATCCTTCCCTACCTCTCTCTCACACACACAAGTAAACCAGTCAGGAACAAGTTCAAAAGTCTTTAGAAATACTCATAATAAAAAGTCATGCCCATTTAAGTTCACTAAATCATGGCCATGACTTTCAAGAGAGTTTAGCTGCTTTCTTCTCTAAGAAAAAAGTCATAAACTAGTGTCTTGTGGAAGTGGGGCAGTTGCCCATGAACTCTAGTACCTTTATAGCAGCTGATTCTCTTTTCATGCATAGGGAACCCAAATGGCCAGCACTGCAAAATTTGGAGTTTGGGGGAATAATACATACATCCATTAAAACATAATTCCCCAAAATCATTCAGCTGGTTCAGTAGCTAAATTAGGATTTGAACCCATAACCAAAGCCTGTTTCTTCTACTAAATTAATATACTAGTAGAATTGAGTCTGCATAGCTAAACTGAGTACACAAAAACTTGTCAAGAATTCCTACACAGTTAAAAGGAACTATGCCTTTGCACTATAAGACTGCACAATTTTCTTTTAAAAGATTTATTCCCAGACAATGTTCATGTACCATCATGGAAAAAATGTAATATTAATTCCATTGCATTTCAGACAATGTATATGGATTATTATATATTGGCAGAAATCTCTTACTGAAATGTCCTTCATCTTTAATAAACCATCAAGTCTGAATCATGAAGGCATGTCAGCCTTGCTTTTTCTTTCTTAAGGATAATCTTACACTATACTGAAAGATGCCACATGAATCCAGTCATTCTTTAATGGACATTTTTAGAGAGTTTCTTATTAGTATAAAATATAAGAATTATCTGAGTTATTTATTTTTCAATCTAGTCAACTCAAAACACAAAAGCTAGAAATTAGCCCATTCCATCTTCTAATGCATTTTATTTTTAGTTTTTCTAGTGCTCATAATGCAATCTGAAATGTCTGGACTGTTTGAGGTTAGGCATTCCATTTGATCTTTCACCCTAGGAGACGTTAACATGAGCCTGAAGGTATAGCCTCCTTATATTCAGTGTTGCCTTCAGTCAGCAGGGCCTCCAGTGCTGAGCTAAAATATTTGAACATTTTTCTGACAGCTTTTTATTGAGATATTATAAGATGTAAAGTACCAAGATCTTATTTGTTGTTGTTTTTTTTTGTTGTTGTTGTTTTAAGAAATTACTTTGCTGGTAACTTAGAATGAAACAAGTTTGGAGCCTGAAGACTCAGTTTCTGAGGCCTCAACAACAGTGACAGCAATGACAGCTTCAATGACAGCCCTGGAGGCAGAGATGTCATAAAAGAGTTATATCTGAGATATATATTCAGCGACATGTCTTTAAGGAAGCATTGATTGATTAAATATTGATTATTTAGATAGAAGGAGGAAATGAGGTTGATACTCACATACCACTTTAGGACAGCTACATAGAGTGAGGTCATAACTAATGTGGACAGTACTAAAGGACAAACAATTTAGGAGGAAAAAGGGATGAGTCAATTTTGGACAGGTGTTTCAGGTACCTTTGGATGTCGAATTAGCCTGTGTAGTAAACTGTCCACACTGTCCTATAGCCCCCCAACAGATCTGAACTAGTATAGAAATAAAACAGTAAAAGAAAACTCCTGCAGGCTGGCCATGGCTATGTAAGGAGAGAGGGGATGTACACCTTGCAAAGTGGCATCTCTGCTGAACTCATCAGTTTGAAATCTGACCTAAAGAACCAATTTCTTCAGGATCCCAGAATTGGTAGAACTAAGCAATGTTAAGTCACACTAATAAAACTTTAAGAAAGCCAAAATGTGAAAAGAAAGAAATGTGTCAAGTTGCAGAGAAAGAAAGTAATGATCAAATACACAAAAATTTGTCAATCTAACTTTTTTATTCCTTCCTCTGTTCAGAGACACCTAACAACAAGAAGAGTGCTCAGGGAGCTTAGAATCAGGCTAAAAGTAATCTTGTGGAGTGGAAATAAAATAATAAACTAATCACCTTCAGGTAATTCAGATAAATTCAGTAATTTATAAGATATTTTAAGGCTGAACTGTCTAAACTTAACAGTTTTCTTCAGACAGCATCTGTGTTCAAAGAAAGCTTTTGTATCATTAATGACCTTTCTCATCTTAGTTCCTTAGCATCCCTAAGAATACCAAGTGCTAATAGGTATTTTAATGAGCAAGTTGATAAATAATGAAGTGTGGCCAGGCTTAAAATGTCTATGATAAGTTTCTAAAAGATGGCAGATACTCAAATAATTGCAGATTCTCGATTATAAAAGAGACTCTTATCTAGTTGAGATTTAAAAAGGGCCTGAGTATTAAGATTATAATGTCTAATACTTGTTATGTAATTTTTTGTTTGCTTTCTTATACCATGTCTATCCTTTCTACCTTCAGAGTCTCTAAGCAATGAAGAATGTAACTTGTAATCTTAGACAGTGTTTGCCAACCAGGAGAGTACTCTAAAACCCAGGGCTTTTGAAATATGTACAGCAAATTTGTCACAATGATGAAGAGGGGATTGAACAATTCAGAGATGTGTATCAAATATGATGATATCCTGAAATCTATAAGACATCCCCACACAATACAGTATCATTCCACCTAACATACCAACCAAACCCTAGTTGAGATTCATAGATCTTGGATGCCAGAAACAATGTTTAACTGACCTTGATCTAAATTCAGGTCCTGTAACTTGCCCCCCCCCCCCCCACCAAAATACCAGAATAAAGAAAAATATTAAACGAATGTTAACTTAGGGACAGATCTGAGAGGTTCAGTTGGATATATCACCCCCACAAATCTTAATAATTGGATGTATGTATGTTTGGCTGGAAAAAGAGAAACCAGTGTGCTTAGGATATAGCTGAACTCCTTGAATTAGTTCTGGGGGTGAGGAGGAGCAGAGATTATGCATGTGACCTATTGGAGGGAGAGAAAAAGAAAGATGGAAGGTGAGAGTGACAGACTAAAAAGGAAACACATATCTTTAAATATTTGAGGGTTTTTTTTTAACCTTGCCTTCTTTATTCTTACCCCTACTACATCCGGTTTTGTCAAGAAGAAGTAAATAGAAAATAATCATTCCAGTGGTCATATATCATGTGCTAGGGATGTTACCATGCTAAAGTAAATTGGCTGTTTTCCATAGGTATCACCAATAATCACCAATATCTCTTCTTCCTGGGCATGAAGAATACTACACTATTGAGGCCCCCAGATGAGGCCCGATTATAGGTTTCTGGCTAATACATAGTGAGAGAAAATGATCCATATTATGAGATAGCCAAAAGCCCCTGAGTAACCTGTTTGCTCCTTCTCCCCTGCTGCGATTCCTAGGAGGCCTGTTGCTGGGATGTGGGGTCTAGGATCAGACTAGCCTGGATCACTAATCACCACGTAGAGGTCAACTCTCTCAGACACAATCTGAGCAGATTTTGAGCAGAAGAACATTTATTGTATTAAAGTGCTGCTACAAAAAGACTGCTTATTACTGTAGCATAGTCATGACCACCTAACCAGCCCTGTCTTATTCTCATTTTATTGGAGTTTAGAGAATATAATAAGTAACTTTCCCTGGATTACAGTTAGTAACTGACCCAGGAGATAAACCCAAATCTGGTTGCGTGGTAATGAGATTCCTCCTGTAGTGCCTCAGCTAAATCCTTTAACACTCCCTTTGTGATGGCCCTCACCTCCTCCAGCTAACTAACACACTGGCAGTTTGTGGTAGTTTGGGCAAAAGCAGTGGTCCCCATTTGGTCCTGTGACAATCTTCTTTCTCCAATCCAGTATCTATACTATTTCTTGCCAGAATAATTTCCTAAAATCTTCCTCGGAACATGACTATTTTCTGTCAAAGAGCTTTTATATTTTCCTGCTCCATATGGGTTAAACTTTACTAACTCAAAAAGAATTGTCATGCTTAAAGCAACCTTAGGGTGATCTATTCCAACCTTATTTTGAAGGACAAGAAACTGAAATATATAGGTTATGTGACTTTTCACATAACAGTAACTAGCAAAGTCAGAGGAGAAGTTACACAGATTCTTCATTCACAGAGCTATCTAAACTGGCCTCCTCAGCTTACCCAACTTTGTGAATTTGAATTATGGAACCAGAATACTGGGGCGAATCTAATTTCTATTCGTTACTAGCTGGGTAAACTTGCCAAGTCATTTATATTCTCAGAACCTTTCCTCATTTGAAAACTGGGAATAATAATGTTTATCTCCAAAGGTTATTGTGAGGATTAAACGAGTGCATGTAGCTAAAGTATTTAGAGCAACGTCTGTCACATGGAAAACTCTGTGGAAGTATAAGCAATTGACATTACTTCCCACAATGATTTCTCTACTTGAGTAGCCCACTGTCTTCCTTTTGCTTAGAGCATACCATTTGAGTTCACACAGCTATACTTTTGCCTTTGCCATTTTTTTCGGTTGAGTACAAACCTTTCCTTTCTCTACCTGCATAGCATTTATGTTTCTCTAGGTCACTTTGAAGTCCCACCTATTATTTGAATCATTCTCTGAATGCCCCAGCCTTTCCTATTTTAGGATTCAGAAAGTATGTATACAGACATGCTCACCTGTTAATGTGTATCTTCCACACCTTGGTGCTTATCACATCCTGCATTGCATTATATCTTAGTATCAGGCTCTCTATGCTTTTTGCATCTTGAACACTTTGGTGAAGCAAATTGCTATGTTAAAAAACCCACATAGCAAAGAACTGAGATAAGCTTTCCGACAAAAGCCAGCTGATACCTGAAGAACTAGAGCCCTCCGTCCAGCCCCTGGTAACTTTTGGGCCCCAAGGCATGTGAAGGTGAAAGTGTATTCTCCTGGAGCTGAGTCTTCAAATGGGACCTCAGCCCCAACCTACACGTTGATTGCAGCCTTGTGAGAAAGCTGAAGCAGAGAACCCAGTTGGCCCTACTTCTACTTTTGACCCACAAAAATTGAGATAACAAGCATATGTTTTAAGCTGCTAAGCTTATAGTCAATCATTTTTTTCTGTAGCAATAAATAAACAATACCCATTGTCTGGTTGGAGGAGGGACAGACATTAGATATCACTTTCAAAATTGAGCAAAGGAAACAATCTAGAAATATGTTGGTTAGTGTTGATAGAAGGTCTGGCAGTAAATGTACTGCATGCACACTTACGTGTCATCAAGTAAAGGCAGTAAATTGGGGGAGAAATGCAAAGAGAGACTCAAGTTACTGACAGGTTTTTTTCTAGGTGGAACATCTGTCCCACTTCATGACAAATGGTTTCCGTTATCTGTAAAAACAGCAAAAAGTTTGGTTGCTAAACATGCTATCTATTCTCTAGTACTACAGAAAGAATCAAGAGACCTTTGAAGTACTTACATTTTAATCAAGGGAAAGACCAAACAGTATTTTTGCTCTCCTCCTCCCACTGCTCTCTCAATCTTCTCTCTTATGCCTTGCTTTTCTCATTTTTCCCTTGGAATGTTTCCTCATTAGACAAATGTGAATGCTACAATGTTAAGAACAAAAAACAAAGCAGCATTTCTTGCCTTCCTCCCAGTTTAATTTTCTATACACTTCCTCAGAATATATATAGGGCTTATTAACTTAAAAAGAACTGCAGCTCAGCAAAACTATTTGCCTTATGGAAATGGTGCCATGCAGCTGAAAATAGTTGTCATGTGGAAACTGATTGGCCTTAATTCAACAGAGGTTGTGTGCCATGGAATAAGGAACAAGAACTTAGAAGCTAGGAAACATTCAAATTTGAATTTTGTTTCAATAATATACCAGTTTAGTCACTTTTGTTTTTAGATCACACTGAATCTGTTCTCTCAACTGTAAAACTGAGATGAAAGCACTCATCTCAGTGTGGTTTTGATAAGTATATTAAGTAATGAAGGTCATGTCCTTGGGACCTTGTAATAGCTTATCAAATATTAACTACCTTCTTCTCTCAGCCTCTTCCCTGTCCCTTCTACCCACCATACACCTGCTGGCAAATGTACATTCTTTCCCCACCACTTTCTGTTCTTTTTCTCTAGTTAAAAGAGTTTGATTCTTTGTTTTTATTTGATTTTCTTTAATTCTCTGCTTTTTAAAATCAAAATGTAATTGACATTCAACATTATGTTAGTTTCAGTTATACACATTATTATTCAGCATTTATACATTGTGAAATGATCACCATAAGTCTCTTTACCACGTCCTCATACATAGTTAATTTTTTTCATGTGATGAGAGCATATAAGATTTACTTTCTTAGCAACTTTCAAAATCACAACATGTTGACTGTTATTATCATGCTGTACATTACATTCCCATGCCTTGTTTATTTTATAAATGGAAGTTTGTACCTCTTGATTCCTTTCACCCATTTTGCCTACCACCCAACAACCGTCCCCTCTGGCAACTACCAATCTGTTCTCTGTATGTACAAGATTGTTTTTGTTTTATTTTTATTTTTTGTCTGTTTTGCATTTCAGATGCTACCTATAGATAACATCATGTGGTACTTATCTTTCTCTATCTGACTTGATGCCTGATCCATCCATGTTGTCTCAGATGGCAAGACTTCACTCTTGGTTTTTTGTATTTGCTTTTGTTTTTGTTTTTAATGCCTGAGTAATTTGTATGGAATCACAAAAGATTCTGAACAGCCAAGCAACCTTGTGGAAAAAGTACAAAGCAAGAGGAATGTGACCCAATTTCAAAGAATATCACAAAACTGTAGTAATCAAAAGAGTATGGTATGGGCATCAAAACAGACACATAAAGCAATGGAACAGAACAGAAAGGAAAGAACTAAGCCTACACCTATGTAGTCAGTTAATTTACAAAAACGGAGGCAAAAAACACAATGGGGAAAGAATAGTCTCTTTGTTTTATGGTGCTGCAAAAACTGGACAGCCATATGTGAAAAATTAACCTGGACCACTATCTGATATCATACACAAAAATTAAACTGAAATGAATTAAAGACTTGAATATAAGACCTGAAATCATACAACTCCTAGAAGAAAACACAGGAAGTGATCAACTTGCCATTGATCTTGGCACTAATTTTTTGGACCTGCCTCCAAGGCCATGGGCAACAAAAGCAAAAATAAACAAATAAAACCACATCAAAGTAAAAAGCTTCTGACAGTGAAGGAAATGATCAAAAAGTGGAAAGGTAACCTATAGAATGGGAAAAGGTGTTTGCAAATCATACATCTATCATTTTTGTAGTTGATGGTTTCTCAGGAAAAAATACAAGATATTTTGCTCTTAGCCTATAACTGATCTTTTGTAGAGCACAGTAAAGTCAACAGTTCATACAAGCACTGCAACTTCTTTCTGGAACTGTGATCTGAGTTTCTTATTTCCCTGCTAAGGCAAGTGGAATTTTAATGTGAGTTTATGGTTTCCACAGTTTATTTTTGAGACACTCAGCTGAAGCTGTTCATCAAACTGAGTAAGTCTGTGGCTCCAGGCAGGTTAGATTTCAGGGATAAAAGAGAACAACTTCTGACCCTAATTCAGGGGGAAAAAAAAAAAGTTTATAGAAAGCTCTGGTTCATGTTCGCGTTTAAGAGTTTTCTTTCATGAAATTTTCATGGAAAATTTCAAGCTCTAAGGAGTTTCTGCTCAGTGATTCAGTTATAGGCTATCCATGCACTATCCTGATAAGTTGACATTTGTGGGTTCCTTGCCAGAAAAAAATATATTGGCCTTTTTGCCTTATTTTTAATTAAGGTGATGCATGTTGCAAAATTCAGTATTTGGGTGGTCATTATTTTTGTTGTGTCAGAAGAATTGTTCTGCTTTTTCCTGTCATTAAGTTAGTATATTAACCCTGAGAAAGGAAGTGACTTTAATTCAGTCTTGACTAATGTCACACTATTTGCCCCTTGGCTCAAAGGAAATCTTTGAGATTGGATGAATCAGAGCCCAGTTTTTAGAGTATGTTACCTAATATAACTCTCTAGTGCTTCATTATTTTATTTGTTTAAATTAAATTTCACAGCATAATTTATTTTTATCAGCGTTAGCTTGAGTCCATTCAGACATTGGACAGCTGTGTTCTCTGATCTGCAAGTTGAGTGGTGGTCCTAGATAACAGAATTGATTTTGAATCATAACAGTAGGAGGTATAAATTCAGGCTTTTTATTTCAGTTACTTGCAATGAGGTATTAAGGAGGCTGATATCTTAGATTTAGTCAATTGAAATCCAAATATATTGTATGTATTACTGTCCATACCTCAGAGAAACTCAAAATGTAGCTACCTTGTCATTTGGCGTAAAAAAATATTGCTAATAACTATGTGGAAATCTCTCATTTTTATCTGAAAAATGTCTTCACTGTAAGCCCTTATGAATATTGGATCAGTATGAGTACTGAGCTTTTGCATAAATGGAGCAGATTATCTTCAAAATGATGTTAAGTCGAGGCACTTAGTTTGGATTTCCCCCCAAACACTGCAGGCCCAAGGACTTGCATGCAGGAATATTTGGGATGTGATCCCAGAAAGTGGAAGAGAGTTACAAAAGGGCACATTAACAAGTTTCTGCTGTGGGTAATGAGTCCTCAAGTCTGCAGAACCTCAGAGAACTGTGGAGAATGCCACCCAGAATTGCCTATAGGATAGACAGGAAACTCTTAACATCCCTTCTCAGAATCCCAGTTGCTCAAGTTTCTTCTTTGGGAGCATTAACAATGCAGCACTTCTGGAATTTTCCAGCACACAGGGATAGCAATATCTGCACTATCAGAAAAGACCCTGAGACAAAGTGAGAACAGATGGGTGTGTCGTTTATAGTGGGACACTAGCAGCCCAGCTGAGTTCCATCCCCTCAGAACGGCAGCTGAATGAGAGGTACACATCGGCATGGGACGTACATTACTGATGCTCTCTTATGATGATTGAGTTGACCCTGCCTTTCAGTTCTTTTTTAACCAATTTTAAAATCTTTTTTGGGGAAAGAACGATTTTGATCCCTATATCAAAGATAATTTCAAAATGTGAGTTCTTCTTCTAGAAAAAAAAAAAAATCAAATCAGATACCCCATTATGTTATTGTGGAAGTGGCCACTGTGAGTGTAAATCTACATGAGCACAGCAAAGAGTCAGAAACACCAGCAGGAGAAGCAAGAAGGTTTCTTAAAGGGAAGTGAGGATAGAGCTGACTATACAAATCAGCCGGGAGCTGACTAGGAATCAGCCCAGCCCAAAGGAGTGGGGATGTGCTTTTAATCCAAAAAAACTACTAGTTACCATGGTCACAGAGTTTTGGTGAGGTTGGTGCATCTGACTTCTTTTGGCCCTTCCTTGTTAATCTCTGATTTGTGGGGTTGTTGGAGAGTCCCTAGGAAGCACGTAGGATGTCTCTAGCTGTTTTGTTTTCAATTATCTAGGACAGGTCATATCTGATCTCCAAGAGAGAGCAGACGGTTGGTACTTTCTGCATAGTTTGCTTCTTCTGGTCTGGTTACAGCATATCCTGGTTCCCACATAACTGATATCCAGGTTTCCATAGTGAGAGATTTCAACCAGGGCTAATGATGAGAGTACTTGTTCCCAAAAAGTATGGGTGTCAAGAAATGAGAAGAGAGCATACAGATAAGTTGGATTCACTTCATTTTTCTCAGCCACTTGATCATTGCTGAATTTCTAGTTACAAGCAGACATAGACATTATAGACATTGTTTCAAGTATTAATCGCTGTGTAAAAATCTATTTTCAAACTCGGTGATTTAAAGCCACCATTGTGTTTTATCTCAAGATTTTGTGAGTCAGGAATCCAGGCAGAGCACAGCTTGGGTAAGTCCCCTTCATCAATCGACGTCATTTGCTTGCATTTAGCTGGTTGATAGGCTGGCTCAAGAATCTGAGATGGCTTCGCACGGATGTTTGACACCTTGGTAAAGATGGCAGCAAGGCTGTACTGCACTGTGACTGACAACCAGAGACTCTGTCTGTGGCTTCTGCATGGTACTTTCAGGATAATTAGGTTTCTTACATGCCTCTCAGAGTTCTTATGGTGAGTAATTCCAGAGGCCTGGAAGCCAGGATGCTCTTAAAACCTGACCTTGCTGGTACCAGAATGCCACTTCCATTAGTCAAGTATGTCACTCTAAGCCAGCCCAGATATAAAGAGAGGAAAATTAGTCTCCACTTTTTTAAAAAAGATTTTATTTATTATTTTTAGAGAGAGGGGAAGGGAGAGAGGCAGAGGGGGAGATAAACATCAATGTATGGTTGCCTTTCACTTGCCTCCAGTTGCAGACCTTGCTGGAGACCTGGCTTGCACCCTGGTTATGTGCTCTGGCTGGGAATTGAACCAGCGACCTTTGGGTTCACAGGCCGGCACCTTATCCACTGTGCCACCAGCCAGGGCAATCTCCACTTTTTAATGCAAGGAAAAACAAAGAATTTATAGCCATTAATATAATGTACTAGATGTACTAGAGCTGTGATATTATATCTTGATTTGAAATCACTGTTTTTATGGGGTTTTACAAGAAATGTACAGTTTTGCTTCATTACATTAAGGTCTTGTCTCTTAAAAGGCAAAAAATCCAAGTTTACATGTCAATCTCAGGAGGAAAGAGTGATCAAAGACTAAATAAACAGAATTTTGAAAGCATGGAAATTCACCCATATTTATCATACTGCTATTTAGGAAACTTTGGAATGAATGGGATAGTCAAATTCATACCTTGAAATACTATCATATAGTGAGTGAGTTGCCCTTTTTTGGCAAAGTGCATTATATGAAAACAAATGATCCAATTAAAATACTTGCAAAACTTCTTATACAGTGTTTAATCACCTGTAGAATCCAGCATGGTTTTATGTTTAAACCACATGTGTTGTTGAGGGTATGTTAGAAGCTATCATATTCTTTTCAGAGAAGTAGCTTTTGCTGAATTAGCAGTGCTAGGATCTTCCTATTCCTACAATTTCCCAGTTAATAGTTAACAAATCCAACCTCTTCAGGAGTAGCTTCCTCTCAGGTTTCCTCTTGGAGTTTATTTGCAGCTTTTGGAGTACGTTGGAGACATGCCTCCCATTTCTCCTGGGCCAGACAGGAATGTGCTCAGCATCTGTGGGCCTTCCTGTTTGCCTTAGCACTCCCCAAAGCACAGCCTGAGCAGAGGTAACAGTCATAGAGGCAGCAGGATTGAGTAGAAAACCACTGCATTTGCAGCCGTGGGGCACTTCCACTAATTTCTCATTTTCTCTGACTATTGAATTAAAAGAAGAGCAGGTCTCCCTTCAAAGGCTCCAATGTGGAAGTCTAGGTTTTCCCTTTCACTCCAGTGCTCCAGTATCAGGGGGCTAGCAATTGTACCGCCAACCAAATTGCTAACAAGATGGTCTGAACTCTAAACCCAATGTCACATGCTCCTGTCCCTTCTTTTAGAGACTTAACCTCTCCCTAGGGATCTGTCCTGTTCAGTTTAGTTGCCTGCTAGTGTTCTCATGTGAAAGTTTGATACATCACAAGTATTTTTCCAGATTCCCTTATCTCAAATATTTCCTACCAATATAAAATATTATTATATTAATCATGCTGAAGTAAAATTGAACTTTGCAAAGAAAGGGAAACAGCCAGAAATTTTGTGTCATAGTCTATGCTCCTGCCCCTAGGTGGTTCTCGCATCATACTTCTCACTGTTTCTACTTCTTGGCCCATGTCCCTGTCTCTAGCACAAAAACTCACCTTAAAAGCTACCTGCAAGAATTTATCCCCCACTTCCCAACTAAGATGATGATATTTACCTTTTCCAAAAGGCTGTTATAAATTATTTACACATTCATTATAAAAAGTATTTTTGTCTGTTTTGTATTACAGGTATTTCCCATATAATTTGGCTAAGATCTGAGGCAGGGCTAAAGGTTCTTAGAGCTGATAGCCAGCAAGGAAATGGTGACCTCAGTGCTATCGCTTCAAGGATCTGAATTCTACCAGATTAACCTGAATAACCTTGGAAGGCCTTGGCCAATGTTTTAATTGTGTTCCTATGAGACCAAGAGCAGGGAACTAACCTCCACCCAGATTTCTAATCTAGGAGAGCAGTTTTTGGTAATGGTTCCATAGCCTAAGGGACAACCAAAGGTAATATAATTTAGTTGTTATGAGAATAGGCTACAGAACAAAAACTAGTAATCAGCTATGGCATTCCTACTGTAGTATGGATATGACTCTAGATAGCATCTCTTTTACTCAATTTCTTTGTACAAGCAGGTGTGCAATAGCTATACTCAGTGATTGTTATCAGCATCAATGACCGAAAGCAGGTTGTATATTTAACACAATGCTTGACATACTGTGAATGTTTAAATAATTGTAGCAATGGATGTTGTAGAAAGAAGAGGCTTTATTTTTAGATTGTGAGTATCCACAGTACAGGTTAGGCTAACTCTACAGGACATGTGGACTGATGTGAGAACAATTATGCACCTGAAGAAATGACTTTCTTCTGAAATTAGGAAAGTAGACATATTTTTCCTTGTTTATTATATCACCCTGATTTAAAGTACCCCAGAGTTGAGATCTGGTGAATCATAAATTACATTCCAAAAGTCTTGATAAAGGTGGCTTTATGATAAATTAGGACAATATGCAGTGCTGGAACATGAGTAGTTTCTAAAAAAATAGATGCTTCTACTATCAAATTTTCTTACTTTACTCCAGGCTGGATTTAGCTGATGAAAAAATGAACTGGAGTCTGGTTGATATGAGAGATTAGTGGTCAATGTCAAGGACATGGTCGTGAATGCCATGTTAAAGAACTTAGTTTTTATCTTGAATGTGATTATAAATCATTAAAGAATTTTAAAAGAAAGACTAGCCCATATGATAAGTTGCAAAAATGCACACAAAATTTTGAAGTTTATCCCAAGGGGTATAATATATTTTGCTTCCTGCTCTGACTCTGATGTTGACTATGTAACTTTTTGGACAATGGAACATCAGAAAAATTGAAACAAGCAAAGGCTTGAAGATAATTTGCACCCTGGAGTTCTGTCTCTTACTGTTATTGGAAACCATGCCCCACATGGAAAAGCTCAATTAAGCAAGAGGATGATAAAAACCAATTGGATGTGAGGCTAGGTTTTAAGACCCTTCTAAACTAACCATGCCGCATAGTTGAATTAGGTGGCATAGAGAAGTATGGAGGGGGAGACTAACAGAGGTTCTATCTACTTAGAAGGAAACATAAGAGGCGGGAAAGAAAGATTTCCTAGAACACATTTAGTATGATTTATCTCTAATACTTTTAATTGCTTTCCTTCCTTTTTATTTTGCTTGTTTTCCATGGAACATATAAAAGTAAATAAAGCATTATTGTTAGACTACTAGCTGCATTATCTTTAAGCCCAAGTTAAAGTAATAAAAGGAAAAAGCCATTAGACTGAGGTGGCTCTAAAGCCTTGATAGTTATGTAAGCAAACTAAAAACTAAGGCAGAGTCAATTCATTGGAAGAAAATGAACATTGAGAATAACCAATCAGCAACAGTTAACTAGTCTTTGCCAAATTAGGTAAATGCTTAAACTATAATCAACCAAATTATTTCCTTGCTTTGCTTCTGCATCTTCTCTATAAAAACTTTTTCCTCATCTCCTGTCAGTGTAGTGCTCCTAACCACATTTTTAAAATTTCATTAAAATTTTTTTCAATTACTTTACATTTAACATTTGGTATTAGTTTGGGGTCTACAGCAATCATATATTGTTCTTTACAAAGTGTTCTGATATTTTCAGTGCCCACCTGGCACCACACATAGTTATTACAATGTTATTGACTGTAAGTCATATGCTGTACTTTACATGCCCATGACTATTCTGTAACTACCAATTTGTACTTCTCGATACCTTTATCTTCTCGCCCAGTCCCCCAATCCTCCCCATTCCCCAAATCATCAGTCTGTTCTCTGTATCTATGAATCTGTTTCTGTTTTGTTTTTTCATGTATACTGTTTTTTAGATTCTACATATAAGTGAAATTATATGGTGTTCGTCTTTCTCTGACTGGCTTATTTCACTTAACATAATACCTTTTAGGTCCATCCATGAGTTAGCATTGCCCTATTTGAACAAATATATCTTTAAATAAAATCTTGTAAGTTTTAATGTGTCTCAATTTCTTTTAATACTCAGTTATATCGTTTGATACAAGACTTCCAAAGTCATGGTAAAGTGGACAGGCACCAGCTTAGAGTTAGTCTGTCTCAAGCTGGCCTACAGCTTGAGGATTTTTACAACATGAGTCCAGGTGATTTTGATAGTACATTTATTGAAGCTAAGGTCAGTGAAACAAAGGAAAGACTTAAGGGAGAAAAATAAGAGAGTGCCTTGGCAGGACTGCTTTAGCTCTCCTGGAAGTCAGAGAAAAGGAGACAGGATCGGGGGTGAGCCCAGGTCCAGTTGCTGCCCTCAACCTCTGCCCTGGCTGCAAGTCTCCTCAGGACCCTTAGAGTTTAAGGGGGAAATTAAAAATGCATGCATGACCAGCCATGTCCCCAGCTGGAGGCAAGTGAAAGGCAAGCAAACATTGACATTGCTCTCCCTCTGCCTCCCTCCCTTCCCCTCTCTTTAAAAATAATGAATAGCCCTGGCTGGTGGCACAGTGGATAAGGTGCCAGCCTGTGAACCTGTCACTGGTTCAATTCCCCAGCCAGAGCACATAACCAGGTTGCAAGCCAGGTCTCCAGCCCGGTCTGTAGCTGGAGGCAGGCGAAGGGCAACCATACATTGATGTTTCTCTGTTTCTCTCCCTCTCTGCTTCTCTCCCTTCCTCTCTTTCTGGAAATAATAAATAAAATCTTTAAACAAAATAATGAATAAAATCTTTTAAAAAATCATGCCTGAGAAGGGGCATGGGGCATGCTAACTGCATCTTTGTTCTGAGGGTTTATCTTTTTCTTGTGGGTGAGAACCTTAGGGGACAGTTTCAGCAGAATATTCATTAGCTTTCCAGGTGTATTTTTTGAATATGCTGATGCATCACAATGAGCACACAGGGGTTTGGGGATTCCTTTGGTCCATTATACTGCTTTACTTTTATCTTGAGTCTGTCTGGCTTTTATGGGGTTTTTGTTTATTGTTCTCTTGCCTTCATCTGCCCTTGGGTTAGTTGGCACAAATGACATTAATTGGGTCCTGGTTCTCGGTTCTCTATTTTCCTGACTAGGGAGACTTAAGCTACGTATTCTTTAGTTAGGGAAGAGGGGTATAAACTATTCATTCTCAAGTGTCCTTGGTTTAGGGGATATAAGGTCCTATGATTCACCAGTTGACTGTAAATTACTCAGACTGTTTGGTCCTGTTTAATTTTCCTGTCTCAGTTTCCCCATCCCACTTACCTAGGAATTTTCCTAGCTCACTATCCCGCCTGAATTTGGCAAAAGAATAAGGCTTTAATCATGAAATTTGGATCTATTGGTCTGTTATTTATTGTCAGGACATGTTGCGTACTGAGGAAGCTAAAGGTAAGTTGATTTCTTTAGGAAAACATCTAACTAGCAGAACTCTTCTGTCATCTTAGATGGAGAAAATATTGTAAGAGGGAAAAAAAAAAAGACTTTCTTATAAAACATTGCCTTTTTATTTCTTATTCACTTAGGATTGAATATGGTTTGTTAAAAAGGTAAGAGGTAGCCCTGGCTGGTGGCACAGTGGATAAGGCGCTGTCCTTAGAATGCAAAGGTCACTGTTTCGATTTCCCAGCCATGGCACATAACCAGGTTGCAAGCCAGGTCTCTGGCCAGGTCGGTAGCTGGAGGCAGGTGAAAAGCAACCATACATTGATGTCTCTCTCCCTCTCTCTGTACACCTCTCTCTGAAAATAATAAATAAAAAAAGGAAAGAGGTAGATGAACACATATTAAATAAATAAGGAAAAAGGAAATATGATGACATATATTGAAAGCTTTTATTATACTTCTGTTTGTCTCATCTTTTTTGTGAATGTCCCTCTTCTCCACTTTATTACCTACCTCTGCTCTCTTTCTCACATGCATACACACACACACACACACAGAGCACGGTAATTTGGATAGGTGGACTAGATGCGTCTAGTTCCTTTATATAGGAACACTGTTGAATCAGAAGCATTGATCATTTTTAAAACCCTTTGTTAATCCCAGCTAGCCAATTCCTCTCTCTCCCTACCTTGATAATAATTCCTTAAGCTCAATATTAATACCCAATATTTCTTAGAATTTAATAAAAATTCTACAGTCATTCACAGGAAGGAATAATGATTTATCATCAAAAAATTAAATGATATATTTATACTGTTATAAAATCTCAGACTGTATTTAAAAATGTTTTTCTTTTTATTGCTCTGGCTCTGTTATCACTTTTTCTAGGCTGGCGCCTTCTCAAGACTGTATATAGAAAACATATGGACTAAAACTTAATAGCTCTGACATACAAGAATAAACCAATGGTACTTCCTGTAGAGATGGTAGCATAGGTAAACACAGCTCACCTTCTCATACAACCACATCAATTTTACAACTAAATTATAGGACAACCATTCAGAATTGGCAGAAATCAAGTTGACTGTAACAGGACCCTTGGTGGTGGTGGTAGGGGGTGGGGCTCAAGATTTAACGGGCCCATTTGGCCTGCCACCAGAGTTTGGTGAAAAGGAAAGGTATTTGTTTATTTGAAAGGTACACAAATTTATATTAAAGGTGCCATTCTCCCATTAAACCCCACTCCCTTTCAAAATACCCAAAATATGCAGCCCAGTTAGGTTAGCTTTAAAATGGACAAGCAAAAGATACCATCTTTCAGAAACACAACAGTTCACAGCTTAGCATTCCAGTTATGAATTCAAAGTTCCCAGCAGCTGCTATAATCTAATTAGGGGAGGATCTTGTGCACACTTCCCAACTCTCATACCACATGTAATCCCCTATCTCTGAGCAAGCTGCATATCTCTCTTTTCCCTCCTTTGCCCCACCCCCTCAAACCAGGTGAGTCCTCAGGCCACATATCTATCTACTGGTCGTATGGGAGAGAGAGAGAGACCATGCGTCTGGCACCCTATTCTAAGCCATGATGGTGGCCTGTGATTCAGTGGTAGGGTGACCAATCATGGCAACCTGTGAAATTTGGTGCTGCCCTGTAAATTCTTTCATCACCATTCTATAGTCAAAACAAACCCCTCCCATCTACTTGGAGTAAGAGGTTTATCCAGTAGTTTGCATCACCAAGACACTAGCTACCAGCCATAGATATGCAAAGTACCCCTCTCAGGAAAAAAATGGCTTACTTTAGTGTCCCACCACCCACCCCCAAATTGCAAAGAGTGGGGGATTTTGGCTTTCTCCCACTCTGTAACATGACAACTACAGAATTAAAGAAACCACATCCATCCAGACTGGTAGGAGGGGAGGAGATGCAGAACAGGCTGGTTCCATATCCACATGTGGTAGATAAAAATTCGTGAGGGATATGTCAGAGCAAGGAGTTCTAGCCCCATACCAGGCCCAGTGCCAGAAATATAAATTCCCATAACTTCTGGCTCCAGAAACCAGCAGGGGTTGAGTCCATGGAAGAAACTTAAGGAATTCCAAGCAGTTCTTAAAGAACCGACACGTGGACATACTCAGACTCACTCCCTCTGACCAGATTTCAAGCACCAGAGTAGTGCTTGAAAGGCACCAGGGGCATAAAGGGAGAAACTGAAGTGTCTGGCATCAAGTCAAGAGTTGGGAGAGACTTCTTTCTCCCAGACAAAAAGGCAGGCAGAGCCACAGAGCCTGCAGGTGTGTGCGAAACCTGAGACTCCATCAACCTGGCCACCACTGTTTTCTCCACTCTGAAGATCCCCTGAGGCTCGCTCCCACCCAACTTTCAGAGATGTTAGCAGTAGCTTCTCCATCTGAACGGCTGGTCTTGGCTCCTGCTTCACAACTTCTTAAATCCTCTCAAACAAGCAACAGCTGGCTTCAGTGAGCACCCAGCTCCTGCAACTCTCCCTAAGTGGCCCCGAAGAGTGGGGCCAGCCTGGATTCACAGCTTGCCTTCACCAGGGAATCGCCCAGCCCAGCACAAGTAACAGCATCACAGATTGCTTTATAGCTCAGGCAGGGTGGCCCAGGGCAAAACACACGTTGGGCTGAACTTTATATAAGAAAACAATCACTTAATGGAAGGAAAAGAGAAAGTATACTCTGAACATTTGAACTAATATTGAAAATGCACAAATATTTAGTAAGCTAATGGTACTCATAGAATTTCACTGAAGCAGACCAATTTACCATCGAAAGGCCTAATACTTTATGCTGTTTTGTGTTTCCCTGCCTTCATAATGCTTTTACAGATACCTTAACATCTCTGCCCTCTTTTCTAACTATTAAAATTACATAATGAAGCCCAGGTAATTTAACTTTATTGCGTCCATAGCATTTAACTTCTTCATCCCTTTTACAAAGTAACTTGTATGAAAGACCTCTAAAAATCTGGAATTACCTTCTAGAGGGTGGGCTCCTTCTAGCACAGGGTTCCCCCACTAGGTGAGTGTTCTAGGAACCCATCTGTATTAGTGTACCAGCTGGTGTTGTTATGAGAGGCTGCATGCGTCTTCACTTAATTTTTTTAAAATATGCTTTCAACATTTCTGCCCATATCATGATGGGCAATTTGCTAGCACAACTGCCCACACTGTACTGAGTGTTCAGCAGTTTTTGACCAGAAATAGCATGACCCCCATGCCCCACCTTCCCTATTCACTCAGTTATCCCATGAGTGACCTTCTGTTTGTTTGTTTGTTTTCCCTGGATGAAAAAAGTCCTCAAAGAGAAACATTTTGCTGATGTGGAAGAGGTGAAACAAAAAACAGCAGAAGCACTAAAAGATATCAAAATTAACATGTTCAAAACTGTTTTGAGCAGTGGACAGTGTCCTCATGGGTGTACTGCATCAAATGGAGAGTATTTTGAAGGTAACTGAAGTTTAAACATGTAAGAATACGTACACATTTTTTAGTAGGCAAATTTCAGGTTATTTTGGGATGTCCCTTCCACCCCCATATTTTGGAATGCCTCACCCTGGATCTTAGTATTTCCATCTCATTTGTTGTCTAACCTACCAATCTAATTAAGAAATAAAGATTAATTTTGATGATGATTAAATAATGTTTTCACAAAGAAAACAAAAATTAATATCACTATTCCTCAACATTTTCAAAAGACCTATGAAAGAAATGTAAGTTAAATGGAGCAGTAGTTTTAAAGGCATGCATAATTTATTCACCTAAAATATGTCAAGCAGAATCAGGAAGATACATAGTCTCTATTTGAATCACATTCTCAGTTCATTCAAGCAAAACAAGGTTCTTCAAAATAGCTCTGAGCCAACACGAAGCCCAAAATAGAAACACGATTTAAGGTTAACCTAAACCTTACAGGGAGCCGAAAATACTTGAAAATACTTGAACATGTGTAGAACTCAAAGAGGTACCATTTTGGGTGATTTATACCAATAATTGATCCAGAGATCACTTAGAAATTCATTTTGTAGAAACTTAATGATATTTTCTATTTCACTTTGGAAAAACATTGTAGCGGTTTTCCCCTTTTCCACTTCAGAACTAAAGTAGTGTGAAATGCAAGACTGGAGAATTGCTGAGAACAGCCCAATAGCCCTGCCAAATGAACACCTTGGGAAATAGAACTGTTTGTGAGAGCAAGGCTGGCTGTTTAGGAAGCCGCCTGCTCACCTGATGGAGCGGGGAGAACACTGGACAGACAGATGTTAGCATTTCTTAATTTGACAAACTGAAACAACCAGTTTTAAACACTGGAGAATTAGCTAAAGAAAGAAAGAGGTATTGAAGAAAAATGAGCTTTTGGTCCTATTTGATGTAGTTTTTGGTGTTCCCAAAAAGCTAGCATTTTGTTATACAAGGGAAAAGGGAAAAATATGGTCATATCTAGTATTTTCTACCGATTTGAGCCAGCAAATATTATTGCTCTGTTATTTTATTAATTTTTACATTTTCAACTTTATCTCCTTTGAAACTCCTTTAAAGTATTTAGCAGAGGGTCTTTCTTGAATCTTTAGCCCCATAGAAACTGGAATGTTTAGCATTATCTAATATTTGAGAATAATTTTAAGTAAAAAGTTAAAGGTATTGATCCCTGTGTTTTAGGGACAGTTTTGCTTAGAGAAAATAAATTTTAACTTACTGTACCTCAATTTTTCATGTAATAGGCCTCAATAAGTAACTATGTCAAAAAAATATGGAGCTTCACCATGATGTTCATTTGTTCATTCAATATTTTTTAACTGAATGCACTACGAAACAGGCACTGTTCTAACCACTCAGCATATACCTATTTGGCAAAAGGGGGAAGGTGGTAGAAAGACAAGAAGAAAATAATAATACTGTGATAGGTACTAAGTCATAAGAGAAGTTGAGGAGCCATGGGAGAGGCTACAGCTCTAAATAGGGTTGGCTGGTAGGAGTTATGAGAAGATGATATGGGAGCAAAGATTAGCAGGAGCGGAGGTGGGTAGTCCTGCAGAGAGTACACCAATGCAGAACTCCAAGACTGGAGCATGTCCCTGCTAAGCTCAAGAAGCAGTGAGAGTAACAAAAGTGTACTGAATTATGTCAAAGGTACAATACCATCACTGAGATTACACTTCTACTCTGAAAGAAATGGGATGTCATTAGAGGTTTCAGAGGAGGGGTGTGATGTAATCTGACTTATATTTTAATGGAACATTTTGAAAGTAGACTTTATGGAGACAAGGATGAGATTAAAAAGACCAATTGAAAGTCTAACACAATAATCAATACTAGAGATGATAATGCTTAGAATGAGGACAAGACTTGGTGATGGTGATTAGTCAATGGTTTTGGATATACGCATATTTTGAAGGTCTAGTTAACTGCTAATTGAGAGAATGTAGCACGTGAGGCGGGGGTGGGGGGGATGCTTTTGGCCTAAGCTATTGGAAGATGGAACTCTCAAAATCTGACCTGGGAAATTACAAGTAAAATAGCATCAGGAGATAAGATTATAAGGTTTGATTTTTAAACACATTAAATCTGAGCTATCTAGATGTCACCAGACTTTCTATTACAAACCAGTAGTGCTATCATCCAGGAGGCATTTGGACAGAGAAGTGTGGGTTTCAGCAGAGAAGTCGAGGCTGGTGAAATAAACTGACAAATCCCCAGCAAGGGAAGGTATTTGCGGAGATTAGCTGAACCCCAAAGGGATTATAACTGCAGGCAGAACAGAGGGGGTTTAAAAAGTAAATTCCAAGGGACTCCAATTTGAATAGAGATTAAGAACATGTTATTAGTAAGGAAGAAATACAAAGGTATTTCTTTTTTTATTTTAACTTATTTTTAAAGATTTTATTTATTATTTTTAGAGAGAGGGGTAGAGAGAAAGGCAGAGAGGGAGAGAAACATCAGTGTATGGTTGCCTTTCACCAGCCTCCAGCCACGAATCTGGCTGGAGACCTGGCTTGCAATCTGGTTATGTACCCTAGCTGGGAATCAAACCAGTGACCTTTGAGTGTGCAGGCCAGTGCCTTTCACTGTGCCACCAGACAGGGCCAAAGGTATTTCTTGATAGAAGGGAAAATTAAATTTGTCAAATGTTGCTTTTAGGCAAAAAAAAAAAAAAAGGCCTGAAAATTGACTTTTAGATTTAATAATGAGAAACTCATAGGTATTCTAGAATTTTTAAAAAGCTTACATTACTGTGCAAGTTATTTACATGTATATAGGCACTCTGTTATGAAAGTACAAAAAGAAATATAGTAATATTTTAGGTAAGATTTTATTGCTATGGCTTACTAAGTTATGAAATAATTTTACATTTCAAGTAGGCTATTGATGTATTTTCTGAGAGAATTAAAATAGCATGAAATTTGCAAAATTAAAGACATGGACTTGAATCTTTATTCTTGAATTTACTAGTTCAGTTTAATCAAATTCTTTAACCACTCAGAGACTCAAAGTATGAATGTAAATACTAATACCAAACTTATGGGACTACTATAAGCATCAGAAATATACCATTCATAGATTTAGCAAAGGTTACTTAGTAATTTCTATGGTCATATTAAACTTGTAATGAGTAGCTTATTTTCCAAAAGGAAAGATTGAACATAAACATTTATTATTTATTTCTTCTGAGTCTCTATTACAATGACAGTAAAATAAGATAAAGGAATAAATATTCAACAACAGCAACAGGAAAAAAATAGGAGTTAGTGATCAGCAGATAAGAGATTTCAGCATTGTTTTTGGAAGAAGTCAAAGTAGGTGGAGGGGTAGAGACCAATAAAACAGAGCAGGGGCAGCTGCAGCCCGGGATGGATATGGTCCAGGCCAGTGTGCCTGGGAATGAATTAATCCTAAAATCAGTCAAACAAATAACGTTAGTATCTCTATTACATTGATAAGGAAAGTGAGCCTTTGGCTGGTTAAGATATATTGCTATGGTCCTAAAGCTAATAAGGGGTAGAGCCAAGATGTGATTTCTTTTCACTCTTAATTCCACTCACTGATAATGTCAGAAGTTCAACAGATAATGATGCACCTACAAACAGAATGTGTCTATTAACCTATGAGATTTTTACTGTTCATATATCTTAAAATACAAATTTTCCCATCCTATGGAATGTTAGTCTTTGAATGTTCTACCTGTCTAATTTTTTTTTTTTTTCAATCTCTACCAGAGCTAAAATCCAAACAGGATTAATCACTTTTCCCCAAATGTCTTTTTTTTTTTAAAGAGGGGTACTATCAATATACCAAGAAAAAAGCAGATACACTATTACTAATAAACAATTTTGACTAGCTACTGTATAATATGAAAGAGGTAAGCCATAATGTATAAAACAAAAAGAGTCAATGACAAATTAGAGCATTAGTAAGAGCAATGAATAGATTAAGAAATGTCAAAGAGGGATGCTGAGTAAAGGATAAGGTGTTTAAGGATAAAGATACAACAGAGTGAGGCAAATTAATCTTGAGTAAGAGTGTGAGTGATGATCAGTTTAATATCTTAGAGAAAAACAATGTAGGCATGAGGTTGTTTGCTCTCTACAACCACCTCCTGGATCACATAAGATATAAATCTCTTTTTATTTCAATTCTACAGATTTATTACATCCTGAAACAACTCCTCATGTCCAAGGAGCTCGTCTTATTTAATATCTACTATGTAGTAGTGACTCTAAAGAGATTCAGTATTGACAGTAAAAAGAGATGATAAAGTCATAAATTATGGTGAGGTTCTAATCCAATTATTCAATATAAGTAAAAGGTGTACACATTTCATACTAGTGTTTATAAGAGCAGAGTAAAAGTGAAAATTTTTAGGGATCCTATAGGCCAAGTCTCAAAGATAACTAGAATATGTTAGAGAAGTTATAATGTAGGATCCAGAAATTAAACTTCTGCAGAATATACAAATATGACCATGTTTATGTTAAGAGTTCAGCCTGCTATTCTAAATATAAAAACATAGAATTAAAATGTTTAGTAACATTGATAAATGTAATATGTAGATATAATGTCTACTTAAAAAACACCTGATGGAAAATATTTACAAGTTCAGAGAAAAAAATGTCCATCAAAATTAGGAATTTAACAAGCATGTTGATACAATCCATTGTCATCTGATACTGTATTGAAGTTTTTAAGTGAGTACAATAAGATAGGGAGCTCTCATATGTTGGAAACAAATAGTTATCTATTATTGGTCTGAACATGAGGGTATATATTAAAAACTCAATAGAATCTGTCAAAAATGTATTTTTTATCTATAAGCATTTTATAATGGAAATTGGATAAAATTAATATTAGAAAATTAAAACTATAGGCAGTACTGAATTTGACAAGGAGAACACCAAATTTCTATCAGTGAGTTAAAAATTTATGTCAAAGAACCAACAATAAACAAATTAAGTAAAATTATAACATTCTTGGGTTCTAAGATCCAACTTATAAGAGCAAATTCTAATGACATAAAATTACAAATTCACCGGGCCTCCCAAACTTAACATTATTTTAAATGTAATTCTAAATTGATCTACAACCAAATGGTCTTTATTGTTGTAAAATAATTTTCTTTTAAATATTTTATTTATTATTTCTAGAGAGAAGGTCAGGGAGAGGGGAAGAAAGGGAAAGAAACATCAATGTGTGGTTGCCTTTCACCTGCCTCCAGCCATGGACCTGGCTACAGACCTGATTTACAACCTGATTATGTGCCCTGACTGGGAATTGAACCAGTGACCTCTGGGTTCGCAGGCTGGAGCCTATCCACTAAGCTACCAGCCAGGGCTTGTTGTAAAATAATTTAAAGTTTATATGGAAAAATAGTTGCCCAAGAAAACACGAGATGTGTGAACTTGCTTAGCTGATATGGAAACAAACTATAAAGCTATAAGAATCAGATCAACATGCTATTAGCCTGGAAACAGAAGGAATTGTTTTTTTCAGAAAGAGATTCCTACGCTAGATTACAATGTAAATGAGATAGTACTCTTTGTTAAGAGGGCATTTTAATTTAGTCAGGAAGGAAATGAATAGCTAATATATTATTAGGACCCAACCGGCAATGTGTGGAGGAAAATAGAGTTGGACCCTGTATTAGGCAGAAATGTTCCCCCACACAAGTAACAAGAATAACTCACACATAGGTGCTGATCTATCTCACATCCTATGTAGTTCATACGTTGGTAGTATAGGCTGGATTAGATGCAGCAGGGTGTAATAACTAATCTTCTGAACTAGTCTGCTACTAGGTTTCTGCTCTTCCAGGTTTGTTGAGGAACTTTAAAAATGACTACCCGTGACTGCAAAATGGTACTGCAACTCTGGTCATTCTAGACATGAGAAAAAGAAGCACAAAAGAAAAGGGGCATTCCTTTACCTGATTTTGCCATTTTTTAAAAGGAAGTTGAGACTTCTTATGATAAGCCTATGTCTCGTTCAGAGCTTGACTTTTCTGCTATAGGGATGCTGCTGAAAGATTATGTCCTGAGATTTCCAGCCACTATTATTAAAAAAAAAAAAAAGGTCTAGAAGAAAGTGATGGAGCAAGAAAATGGAATAGAATATTTTCAGACATGATAATTAACCACTAATCTATCTCAAGCACAAAATAAAATATATTTCATAGATATTTAATACTTAAGTGTAAATCATAGAAGCCTACAAGAAATCTAAGAAGACCATATATATACCATCTAGATGTGAAGGAAGCATTCCAAACCAAGTTTTATAAGAAAAAGAATAGAATCAGGGGGTGGAGGGGAGCAAAAAGGCGATGGATGTAATACAACAACAATAAAAATATGGAAAAAAAAATGTTATACATGTGAAGTTAAAAAAATAAAAGAAAAGAAAAATAGAATCTTATCAGACTTTATAATAATTAAACTATTTTATTTGGTAAAAACATATTGAGTTGATAAAATACATATTTTAAAAGTTATGATGAAAATGTACGTCAAAAGTCAGGTATCCAAAATATATCCTGAAAAGCAACTTTACATGTTGAGAGTAAAAAAGCCAGTTGCGAAGTGAGGGAGAAACATACATTGAAATCTATTTTTTCCCTACAGCTTTTTACTTAGCTGTTTTTAAGTATATTTTATTGATTATGCTATTACAGTTACCCCAATTTTCCCCCTTTGGTTCCTTCCACCTGAGACCCCCTTCCCACCAGCAATCCTTTCCTTAGTTCACGTCCATGTGTCAAATCTTAAAAAAACAAAAATATCCTCTTCAACCATACAGTCTCCAAGTTAATTCTCTTTTTGTCTTTTTCCTTCATTTCTTGATGAAGATGTCTTGAATATATACATTCGCCCACGTTGTTTAACTTTTCTTGTCTCCAGCTCTGACTTCCGTTCACCCAATGTAGTTCCCACCCTACTTTACCACTTAAACTGCTCTTTCAGAGATAACCAATGGCCTCCTTGAGGCTTAATCCAATTAATATGTTTTACTTACTCATTTCCTTCTTCACTTTGCTGAACACTATTGATTGTACCCTTCTTTCCAACACTCCCTTATTATCTTTTAAACTATGTATATGAGCCCATTTAGACTGACAGGAAGTTGCAAGCATCGTACAGAGTCCCTTAGATGCTTTACCCAGCTTCTCTGAATTGTAGAATATCATCAAAGCCAGGAAATTGACACTGGAAAAATGCTATTAACTAGGCTACGGACCTTATTCAGCTTTCACCTGCTTCACTCTGTGTGTCTCTGTGTAGTTTTATGCAGTGTTTCCCATCTACAGTCTCAAATACCATTACTAAAACCAAGATACAGAATTGTCCCATCATCTCCAAGGAGCTTCCCATTGCTACCTCTTCAAGCCAACCCACTCACCCATGCCTCTTCCCCATGACTTCTTTTTGTTTGTTTCTATAATAATGCAACTTTTTTTCTGGTTCTCTTGCTTTGTTGCTTAGCATTGTGAAACATTTGTAGCTCTTGTCATAGACTCTCTTCTCTTTGCACTCCTTTCTAGTATTTTTAGCCAGGGTAATTCCTCTCCTGTCCCCAGCACTTACACTTGGCATTCCCTCTGCCTACAGCATATTTGCAATCCACCTTGACCCCAATTCACCTGCTTTCTGCTGACAGCTCTTACCATATTCTTTCTCAGAGGCATTCCTCACCTTCTGCCCCATTTTATTAGGTTAGGTCCCTTTTTCATGAGTTCCCATTAGCACTTGTGCTCATTATATTAAGAACCATATGTTATTTAATGACTTCTTTCATAGTGTGAATTCCCTGGTTAAAAAAAAAAAAACAAAAAACTCATAAGGGCAAGAAACATGCCCATCTTATTTTCTGCTGTACCCCAGGGATCATAGCCATACTTGGCTCATAGTAGGTACTCCATGTGATAATTTAATGAAATGATGGGCTGAGTTGACCACATTGCTGATCTGACTTCAGGAGACAAGCCTTTTGCTATCATGATCTCTCTCTAGTTCCGATCATATTCTAGCATCTCAGGTCCTGGCTTATAACACAGCAGAACCATACGGAAAAAGAACAAGGCATGGTATTAAAAGGACTTCTTGTGCTGTAGGCAAATTTAAGCAGAAAAGTATCGGGCAATTCCTGATGAATCAGGTTCCCACCAAGAGAATGAAAATCCCCCCTACTCAGGGAACCCTTGCTGAATATTGCTCATTTCAGCTAATAAGTAAACATTTCTATCAAAATGAAGAGAATGAAGATATAGTCTATAAACAAACCAAAAGGGTTAATGTACTATTTCTTGATAAACCTTTTGTCAAATCTTCTCCATATAATCTCTGACTTGAGGCCAAAAAGAAGTCAAATTCTCCAATACACAAAGGAGGATTTTTAGTTTGGACACTTTTTTCAAAGTTTGACAAAATGGAATGTATGTGCTATCTTATTAAGTTTATGAAAAGCTCTTCAAATTCCCAAATATACTTTCACCTACTTTTCCCAAACCCTAATAAACCTTTTCTTTTTTTATTTACATATTCTCTTTCTTCTCCAAATACCCAGTTGCATTGCTCATTCCTTCATTTCCCAAATTCTACTTCTAGCTATAGTCCTAAGGGTACATAGGTCTTCGACTTATTATTCCTACTCCTCTATGATCTTCCCCTGCACTTGTGCACACATATTCCTTCTCTGTCAGCTATTTGAGATTTCCCTTCTGATAGTGATGAGTCAGTCTGACTACAGAGTCATAGAAATATAGGTGGCAAAAGGATATAAACTAAATCTATTGTTGAGGATAATGTTTTCATATGCCTTACTCCCATCATTAATTGCTTTGTAGTGCTCAATAATCTCAAATGGAATAAAAAAGTTGTTTTTATCATAACTTTTTGTTTTTAAATTCTGTTTTAACTTTTAAAATTCCAATTCTTCAGTAATAGTTAAGTATTTGCCTTCTCTTCACCCAGCCCACTTAAATAGGGTATTTGTTCTACAAAATTGTAGTTACTAGGAAGTCTTGAAACTTTACTTTGTAATTGATCAAATTTTAGTTATAAACTGATATGAAAGATACAGAAATAGAGGATTAAATGGAGAAATTGACACATAGTGGTTTTTTAATACTTATCATTACCATGATACATGTATATGCTTTATACAGGAGTATTTTTTTTACATACAGTGTTAATCTGAGAAAAATACTTCTACATAGAAAATAAAATGGGGATTGTGTTACAATGGGAAAATTTTTATAGATCATATGATGACATTACTACATAAGGAGAAGATAGTGACCTGATTTTTAAAATACTTTTTTCCAAAAATTAATATTTATTTCAAAAGTCTCAACATATTTAACCATTTTTCCTCAGATGACTTGTTTTATAAATTCATTAAATTAAAATCAAAGTTATACTGAGAGTTTTGGTAACCAAAATATGTGAGATCCATGGTAGAGTTGGGGATTCTCCCTTGTATGAACTAGATGAAAAGAAATGTTACTATAAATGTTTTATACATTTTTATTGTTGAATCTTTATAACATAAACTTAAATGAAGTCTATGAGGAGTAATAAAAAATGCGAAATGTACTTATGTTGGAAAGGGAAGCTTATTGCCAAAGGAAATGATTCTTCTTGTAAGCAAGTCATTTTTTTCTTTATAGGCTTATTCAAATGATCTTGCCTTTCATGACGCTTTAATAATTTTCTGCTATTGCCAACCATCACCAAAATATTCAGTGATATTAAAACAAAAAATAAAGGTTTGTTTTATTGCTTAAACAAATTTATATTAATTTTCTTTGTCTTTCAACCTGCTGAGTGTCAAGTGTATGATTTTCTTTTTGTTTAGTGAAGCTTCTTCTTAAATTACATTGTGACAAATTCCCAGAACAATAATGGAGGAAAGACAGAATAATATAAGATTGCTAGTGGCCTCAAAGGTTTTCTTAGTTGAGCTTATTAAGTACATATTGAACACTCTCAATAAATATTTATACCATGGCACTTTAATAATCATTTTGTATCTTTTAAGACATACTTGTTTTAGAATTCTGATTCTGTAATATCATTGTTAATGGTTTCTATAGGGTACACTTATCATTTAGAATTCATTGATGATGTAAAAATTATCACCTGCATTTTATTGATGTAACCCTACAAGTATCACAGTTGTGTATACAGCATGGTATAATCATTGGGCCTTATCATGCTAAAATATCTTACTTGCTCAGAGAAGCACAAAAATAATACACAAGACATGACAGCTGTATAGGGATCAACAACTAATAAAGCTCTATCTTATTACATATGCAACTATTTTATTTGGGCTTCAAAACTCATGGTACTAAAGGGGTAAATCTATGAATATACTGTATATGTGAACACACACACATACATACATGCACATAGTTACATAGAACAAACAAAGATATTACTCTTCTCTATAAAAGACCAAGACTGATACAACTTTCTGATCTTTCAAGCTTCAGCTCAATATATATTTTTCATTTCTGTTGACAATATTACCATCTGCCAAATGGTCTATATTAGAAATTTTAAGGTCATCCTTTTCAACCACTTTTAAATATGCTGCTTATGTAAGTCTTTCAATTCTGCTTAGACGTTTGTAAAATTTGATTCCTTAATATAAAGAATTCATACATATATTGAGAATAAGAATAAATAAACCTGAAGGCTAGCTTCAAATCAACTCAATCACTAATTAGTTACGTGGAATTAAAACAAAAAGTCAAACTCATAGAAACATATTTGAAAAGTGGTGGCTAGGGGCAGGAAGGTGGGGGAAATAGAGGTTGGTAAAATGGTAAAAACTGTCAGCTATAAAATTAATAAGGTCAAGATCCATGTGGTGACTATAGGTGATAACACTATATTGTATAGTTGAAATTTGCTATGGAATAGAACTCAAATATTCTCTCACACACAAAAGAAATATGTAAAGTGAAGGAATATTAACTAGCTGGGATAATTCACAGTGTGTACTTATATCAAGTCACTGTGGTATATAGTTTATACATATTAAATTGTAACTTAATTTTTATTATTGACATTATTACAGATGTCCCACATTTTCCCTCCCTTTGCCCCCCTCCACTCAGTCTTCACCACATTGTTGTCTATATCCATGGGCTATGCATATATGCATTTACGTTCTTTGCCTAATCTCTTCTAGCCTTCCCACCACACTCCCCTCTGAGACCTATTAGCCTGTTCCATGTATTTATGCCTCTGCTCCTACTGATGACGTTTATACTTCAAAATGCTGAAATGTGAATAAAATCACTGATTAGTTTAAAATGACCTTTAACTTTAACTGCCTAAAAAATGTTAAGGTAAATCTTCAGAGGAAAATAACATAATCCAGAACTTCAATTTATCTCTTTAACAATTAGACATCAAATATTGAAACTATCATGAAAAAAATGAAAGAATACCACATCTGTATATAAAGATATACTATATTCATGAACTGAAAGACAGCTCCACCTTGAAGGAAATAGCTTATGTCTTCAAAATTATGTCTAGCCCTGGCTGGTGGCACAGTGGATGGGCATCAGCTTGTGAACCAGAAGGTTGCTGGTTTGATTCCCAGCCAGGGCACATAACCAGGTTGCAAATCAGGTCTCTAGTCAGTTCCTTAGCTGGAGGCAGGTGAAAAGCAACCATATATTGATGTTTCTCTACCTCTCTCTGCCTCTCTCCTTTCCCCTCTCTCTAAAAATAATAAATAAAAATCTTTTAAAAAAGGATGTTTAAATATAACAATTAAATTTATCATATAAGAGGGAGATAATGCTTTGTGATCTGCTAATATATCCATGATTTATTCTATAATTTACTTTTTTCCCTAGGGTAAGATTTTTTTCATGTGTAAGTTATCACTGGATCTTTATTCTTTTCAAGTTTATTTTTAATCACCTAATTTAATTTAGTCTTATAGAAGAATTTTAAAACACTTGCTATCTTTTTATCTTTTTGTGTGTGTGTGTGTGTGTGCCTCTGGGCAAGCTACAAAAGCAAGTTTGGAGAAAAAAATTGTTTTTATAAGTATCTGAAATAAACCTATGACTAACATAACAATATAACTGTAGATATTCCCCTTTTAAAATCCAAGGAAAGTTCAAAATAAAAGACTCTTAAAAGCCACAATTCCTGTTGTATCAGCTGCATGACTCCCTTACTATGTAAGTCAAGTAAACCTAGCTCAGGGAAAAACCTCTGCAACTACTTGTTAGGTCATACATACTTCACTAGACTCATCCAGACTCTTCAATCCTATTCTTTTCTCATTATTACACTTATCCATTAATATCTTCTGAAGACAAGGAACATTTACCAACTTCAAGGCTTACCGTAAAGCTACAATAATAAAGACAGTATAATATTGGAAAAATAGACTAATGAAACATTAATAGAGCCCCTCCCTCATAACTATAATCACTTGCTCTTTGACAAAGGTGCTAAGGCAATACAATGGAGTCAGGATATTCTCTTATACAAGTAGTGTTAGGACCATTGAAAAACCACAGGCAAAGCAAGGTGTTTGTATATAGACTTTACACCCTTCATAAAAATGAGCTCAAAATGGATAACAGACCTAAATGTAAAACACAAACTATAAAACTAGAAGATTACATAGGTAAAAACCTAGATGACCTTGGGCATGATGATGCCTTATTACATACAACCAAGGTATAATCTATGCAAGAAATAATTGATAAACTGAACTTTATTGAATTGAAAATGTCTTCCTAGTTAGAGACTACATTAAGATAATTAGAAGGCAAGCTACAGATCAGGAGAAAATATTTCCAAAAACATTTTACAAAGGACTCTTAATCCAAAATATAAGGGACTCTTTAAACTCAAGAAAATAAACACCTAGATTGCTGGTCGTCACATCATGATGAATTCTTACGACAATAAGAAACAAAGTACTTTGTCCAAGTCCTCTGCCCATTTTTAATTGGATTGTTTATTTGGTGTTGAGTGTATATGTTCTTTATATATTTTGGATATAAACCCCTTGTTGGAACTGTTGTTTGCAAATACCTTCCCCCATTTGATTGGTTGCCTTCTTGTTTTGTTGGTAGTTTCCTTTGATGGTGGCCAACAGATATATGAAAAGATGTTCAACTATACTAGCTATTAGGGAAATGCAAATCAAAACTACAATGAGATACCACCTCACACCTGTTTGAATGGCTATTATTAGTAAGACAAGTAATAGCAGGTGCTGTGGAGAAAAAGGAACCCTCATTCACTGCTGGCGGGAATATAAACTGGTACAACCACTATGGGAAACAGTATGAAGTTTCCACAAAAAAGTAAGAATAGAGTTACCACAGGACCCAGAAACCTCCTTTCTGGGTATCTACCCAAACTTTTTGAATACATTTATTTGCAAATATATATGCACCTTTATTACAGCATTATTCACATGTCTAAATGATTGGAAACAACCAAATTATCCTTTGCTAGATTATTATTTTTTTAAAGGTTTTATTCATTATTTTAGAGAGAGTGAAAGTAGGGGAGGAAGAAAGGGAGAGAAACATCAATGTATGGTTGCCTTTCACCTGCCTCCAGTGGGGGACCTGGCTGGAGACCTGGCTTACAACCTGGTTATGTGCCCTGACTGAGGAATTGAACCAGCAACATTTGAGTTCACAGGCCAGTGATCAATCCACTGAGCCACACCATTAAGGACCTTTGCTAGATTATTAAAGAAGATATATACAATGGAATACTATTCAGCCATAAGGAAGGGGGAAATACTGTCAATTGTGACAACATGGGTGGATCTTGAGAATATCATGCTATGCAAAATAAGTCAGTCAGAAAAAACTAAGAACCATATGATTTCACTCATATGTGAGCTATAAACTCATAGACACAGACAAGAGGATGGAGTCTACCAGAGTGAATGCAGGTGGAGGATGGTGGGAGAAAAAGGGGGCCCAATATATGGTGACAGAAGATGATTTGACTTTGGGTGGTGGGCACAAAATGCAACATACAGCTCATGTGTCATGGGGATGTGCAGTTGAAACCTATATAATCTCATCAATCACTGTCACCCTAATAAATTTAATTAAAAAAGAAAATCAAAAGAAACAAAGTACTTTGATATTGTCAGGAACATGTAAGGCAAGGGATGGATGGTTTCAGGACCCTTGCACCACATATATATTAAAAGAAGGGTTACCTTTAATCTTAAATTCTGATATGATTATGTAGACATGAAAAGTTTAAAAGGCCACATTGAAAATGTATAAAAATTCATATGAATTCTACTTAAGGCGTCTGATAAAAGACTATGTATAGTACATTAGGGTTTATTTTTCTATCTGAGGTCTCTGAGTGATTATGTTTATTATTCCTCAACCTAGAAGGAGAAACAGGTTGTTAAGCTGGATACAGACAACACAAAGTCAAGTAACACAGGAGGATTTTACTCAATTATTATTAGCTTAATGGCTCTGGGATTAGGAGTTCAACTCTTTGTTTTAGAGAGCACAAATCTGGCATCACAAACTTAAATATTACCAAAGTATGTGTTTTGATTCATGCTGAGCTAAGAAGAGAAGTGATTTTATGCCCTGGGAAAACAAGTCCTTGTTTTTCTCTTTCTAGTGTTTGGCATCAAATTGCCTTGATTTAAGTGTCTATTAAAAAGCCAAGTTAAACTTTTTGATTGAAAAACTTTTTTTCAAGCTGAGGCAGACTTTAGACATTCAAAAAAAAATTTTTCCTTAACAATAACTCACCTATTCTGAACAACACAGTATTCAAAATTTGTTTTTCTAGTTTTAAATATGTTTTCTTAAACCAATCAATATATTCTTGAATATTATTTTAATGAATTCCATTAAATATTTGAAAATTGACATATTGATATATTTTTATAGTTATGATGGATTATTTAGTGTTCATGTTCTTTACAAACCCAATATTTAACCATTTTATATGGGCTTGAAGTTTTCTTATTTGTCCTATAAAAATGTTTGAAAGAGGCCAGTGAGTTGTTGATCCAGGTCTTGGCACCGGGCAGCACTGCAGAGATCTCAATGTCCTTCTGCATCTACTGACAAAGAATGATGTAAGCCATTTGACACCATCATTTGGCTCTAGCAACATCCAATATGGTGACTTGGGTCCACTACTACTTCCTTACAGTGCTGCTTAGCACAGATTTCAAGTCAGTCTAGATAGTACTTGCTGGCATTCTCAGCCATACATGTTCCGGCTCTAGTTTAACTTCTAATCCATAAAGAGAACATTGAAATCAAGGTAATGTAATTAGCTTCCGAGCAATGTTTGAAGAATCAGCTTAGATGTTGATACCCACATTTTCTTCCAACAGTTTTTGTTGTTGTAGGCGTCCATTTGCTGATCATTTCTTCTTCTGTCTAAAAAGTTGGGATATGATCACAGAGTTATCAGTATCTTTAGGTATATCTAGGAGTCTTTAAGAGAGTGATTTGACTAGTACTTTTTAGGAAAGCATCACAATGGCATTCAGACTTCTATGCTTCATCCTCGTTATGCTATAAATTTAGTTCTACAGTTTGATCTCATCCTTGAATCCCTTTTTCCTATTTATTTTCTTATGTTTAAATTAAGATGTTTTTCTTAAGGTCTTTTCTGCCTCCAAAATTCCTAAAAGTTTAGGTTACAAAAAATTAGCTGGTTACAAAATCTGTACTTCAGATGAGCTAATTTTGAGCATATATTGCTATTAAAGATATAGGCATTATTCAGTCTATTTTAGGTTTGACATGATAACTGCTGTAGGGTTCATTTCAAGATGACCAGAGATAAAAAAAAAAAAAAAAAAAAAAAAAATCTTCTAGCCAGGGCACATAACCAGGTTGCAAGCCAGGTCTCCAGCCAGATCTATAGCTGGAGGCAGGTGAAAGGTAACCATACATTGATGTGTCTTACCCTCTCTGCTTCTTTCCCTAAAAAAAAAAAAAAAAACAAAAAACAAAAAAACACCTTTATGTTTTCTGTCATATAAAGACTCATAACCATATCAATTCAACTTACGAATGCATGTCAAGGTTCTTTGGTCTCATGTAACAGTAGCCAAAGCACATCCCAGAACCCAGTGGCAGGGAGTAAACCTGGACCCTGCAAGGATTTGAATCAGGACTCACAATCAGGAGATTGTGGCCATTAGAACTGGCATTTCCCTCTAAGCAGTTTCACTAGCAGCTATTTGCTTAAAAGAGCACACATTCAGAAGACTTTCACCCTTCCCAACTTCCTCCAACATAAAGTATTTTCTCCTGTTACACTTCCTCCTTTCAAGTGTATTTGCTTTCTTGGTACTTAAGAGAATTTCTATCTATCACACATTTATTCAATGGGTGTGCTTATCTGTTATGTATTTATGAGTTCACCTCACCGTGAATCTAAGCCCTCAGAAGGCATAGGTCATAACCATTAGGGTTATTAATGTTTGTCATGCAGCTAACTGTTGAATGAATGAATAAGGCCATGTGGGCCTTTTCATCTTTACTATTCTCTGCATGGTCAATTGTATTCTTTTCTCTACTTAAGTACAGGCCTGCTTCCTTCATCTTTTGCTATTGCACATCTAGTACTGTCATCCTTTAACACAATAGTCTTAAAATAACTTATCTTTTGAAGGAGATGCTGGTTATTGTCAGTAGATTAGTGTCTCCTGGTTTTCACAGTAATATTATTGTACTCGTATGGATAGTAAAGGTTGATCTTCTTTTGTGCAAGACACATGTGTATCACCTATTTTCTTAAAAACAAATTCAATACATAATTTTTCATTATGAGCTTCTATTTATAAACTTGTCATCAAGTGTTAGTTGCAAAAGAAAATAGTGTTAACAACAAAGGTATAGATTGATACTACACCAACAATGATAAAACCATTTTAATAAGAAATATTGAACCACACAACAGACACTGATGGTGAAACTACTCAACCCCTATTTCCTGCATATACTTTATATGTACATCTAACCAACACTTTGTATGCTGTTCCTGAAAGGGAGATGTTGAAATACAGAGACAGATGCATAGATACAGTGAACAAATTTATGGTTGCCAGAGGGGAGGGTGGTTAAGGGACTGGTTTAACAGGGGAAGATATTGAGAAGTACAGATTGAAAGTTACAAAAGTCATGGGGATGTAAAGCATAGCATAGGAAATACTATAGTCAGTAATATTGTAATAATTATGTATGATCCAGTATCCAGGTGGGTACTGGAAATATCAGGGGGAACACTTAGTAAAGTATAAGAGTGTCTAACCACTATGCTGTACACCTATAACTTCAACATAATATTCAGTGTAAACAATAATTGAAAACATGTTTTAATTTTAAAAAGAAAGGTCAATTATGGCAACTTTCAGATTTAAACAAGTATCCAACCTGCAAACTTTGCCCACTGCCTGTACCACTCTTTGAGACCATGGTAGACATTACAAATATAAAATAGAGGCCTATCAAACCCACCTCTGTGGATAGAAAGGGGTCTCAGATATGAACCATGTGCCTAGGGAAATGGTATATACTATTGTCACCCTAGCGATAACCATGGTGAAAAATATGGACACTGAGCAGAAGCTGGTGTTGCTGTATCATGTCCAATACATGAAAGCTGATAGAAGAGCTTGACTTACATATGAGAAAAGGGTTTAGGGCACAAGGAAGATAACATGGGGAGGGTTCTCTTTTAGTCTGTTCAGACTGCTATTGAGACAGAATGGTGAGAAACTAGGAAAATGCCTTTGTAAGTGGAATAGAGAAATTGAATAAAATGGCTGAGCAATTTACAGCCAGATACAGAAGGTCTCCTGTTTAGAGATATCATTAGGCCTCAGTAGTGTTTCAGCTCCAGGCCCAGGAAAGCAGCAGAACAAAGTGGGCAATGCCAGGACCAGCTGCAAGTACTAAGGGTGCCCTGGCCACTGACCAATCAGTAAGACCACAACCCTGAAAGAGCACACCTGAAGAACTGGTGAATATTCTGCTGCCTCCCCTGAGATCTCACCTAAGATTTCTGCTTGCAAGAGAGAGATAAAATCCTCAAGAGAGAGGACCCAATGTGGGCACTTTCCCTCTGGAAAGCAGCCCTCATCATTCTTTTTCCTCAATCCTCCCCACAGGTGTGCATCTCCTGAACTATAAAGTCCCCATGAGACTTGCAACCAGGGGAGGAATGGCCAGCGGCACTCATCCCCAGGGTAATCCTCTGAATCTGTCCCCAAGTCCTCTTTTTCTCTCACTTTCCAATGAGCTAAGGCAGCCCAGCCTAGGTGCTCCTACTACTTGTCCTATGCCCTTTCTTGATTTACTATCCACAGCTTTAACAAACGGGTCCTCATAGCCACGCGGACTCATGTTGTGAAATCTTTCCTGCCCAAAGTTCAGGCCCAGGTCCCCTGTCCAATAACACTGTAACAGAGTACTATAGACTGGATGGCTTATAAACAGTAGACATTTCTCATAGTTTTAGAGATTGGAAAGTCCCAGATCAAAGTGTTGGCAGGTTTGGTATCTAGTGAGAATCTGTTGCCTGATTCATAGATGGCTGTCTTTTCCTGTGTGCCTTCACAAGGCAGAAGGGGACAAGGGAGCCCTCTGTGGCCTCTTTTCTAAGGACACTAATCCCATTCATAAGGATGTCTCCCTCATGACTTAATCACTTCCCAAAGGCCTTACCTCCAAATACCGTTGTATTAAAAATTAGGTTTCAACCTATGAATTTGGGGTGGGGAGGGTGGCAGATAGAAACATTCAGTCTATAGCAAACACCAATATATTAGAAAGGGTCAATATTCACATGAAATATACCCTCATCCAACCAGTCTTAATTTGTATGTGAAGTCACCTCCAGGGACTGCACATCAGCCCCAACATGTCATGTGAGATTTGGTTCAGATACTTACATTTTCCAAGATAAAATAACCATTCTTCTTCCTATTTCCCTGGGGTACTTTAGAGGTTAGGAAACACTTCCAATAACATCATCAGAATACACAGCATGTTAACTTATATTATCATTTTTCCTAGAAGTCTCCTTACCCTATACTTCTCAGCATAGCTACATTAGTACCAGACATCTTGCCTCTCACTCTCTTCCTCATAGAAACTGTCCTTGGTAAGTACAAGTGATGTTCATACACTCCTGTGTTCTTTGTGCTGATTAAGAGGATAAAAAGTTTAATATTTAATAAGGTGGCCCAACAAAAAGCATAGGTGTCACATGTGGACCCTCCAATGAAGTACAGTATAAAAACAGGAGAGAATTTCTGCTTTCAGCTCTTTCTTATTCACCATCTCTACTAATGATGAAAAATTCATGTCTGCTTAAGCTCATGTGATCCATTTCTCCTGCCTCTTTGTTTATTGCACGGGTTAAATAAGAGAGTCCATGTTAAAATTATAGGAAATATAAAGGAAACATAATTTATGCTGATGCAAGGACCACACTGGGATCTTTTATCTGCCAAGGGGACCTTCTTCCTCCTGGCACAGAACATCATTTTACTTTAAACAAATGAGTTCTGGTTTGACAAGAGTGAAACAAATACACATCATAAATCAACATGGGGAAAACTACTCTGCTGAACTGTATTATAAATTGGAAATGGAAATCTAAGGTGCCAGAATCACTAGAACTTTCATAACCACCAGGGTGAGTAATATTAAAAATGAGAGTTCTAGAGCCTTAGCAAGAAGTAAGATAACCCATAAATTTTTAAAAGAACTTCAAATAAGGATGAAGATGCAATATAGCCAAGGGAAGTTCCATTAGAACAGTTTAACAAAAATATGTCTAGAGAATAAAGAAAGTCTTGACACAGGTCAAGGCTTAATTGTGTCTTTCAAGCAAATACATATAATCCCCGAAAATAGAATTCCCTGCTGATATGAGAACCTACAGCAAAGGAATCTGGCCTAGAGGTGTATGAGAAAGAACACAAGCCTACAAACACAATATAAGTAGTCACTAGAAGAAGAGCAAGGAAGAATGGAGTGTATGGTTTCATGCAAGCCAAAGGGTGATAGTGTTTCAAAGAGACATGAGATATCGATAATGCTGAGTGCTTCTATGATGTAAAGGAACATAAGAGGAAAACTAAATGCCCATTCAATCTAGCAACATGGAGATCAAACTTGCTTAAGGAGACCCATATAAAGCATATATGTATATATATTCCTACTGTTTGATATAGTCTGAGAAGCTACAAATCATGTAAGTCATAAAGGACAATAAGGAGTGGTTAGAAAGCATTCATTTTGGTACCTTAAAGCTACCTTTGAATTTTGCCTCCAGCCCCTGTCAGGTCTGTGATTCTGAGTAAGTTTATAATCTGATTATTTCATTTTTATTTCAAAAATGATGATAGTACAAGTCCTACCTGAAACATTTATTGTGAGCATTAAATTAGATGATAAGTAATAGGTCAGGCAGAGCACCAAAACCAACAGAAGCACCTAAATACAGTAACTACCAATAATAGTAGATGGAGTTAAAAATTGTCAAAAAAAATTAATTATTCATTTGGCAGCTTTGTCTTTAATAATATGGCTACTTTAATGATAGGGACTTCATCAATCATTATATGGATATGAAAGAGAAGGGAGTATAGTCATATAATTCCCCCTCTTGCAAATTCATTAGATAGTTATAAATATGAAGAGAAATTTCAAAAGAATAGCCATTTTCCTTGAATCTGAATTTCAATCTTTCTTTCAGAACATGCAAATTCCTTCTGTTAGCACTAAGCAGCAAAAGATACTTTTCTGTGTCAGATACTATGCCCTTTATAGTGGATGAAAAGCATGTAAACTTAAAGATGTTTGAGTTTCTATCTGAAAATGAAAACCTAGATTTCAAATAATATAGCCTCTCCTTGATTTAGTATTATAAAAATACTGTCACTCTACAAAAGACTTTGAATTGACACCTCATAAAAGATGAAGGCCAAAGAAACAATAAATAGATGAAAATGTTCTCAACAGGAAAATACAAATTAAAACTACAAGCTATCACCACACATGCATCAGAATGGCTAAAATTTGAAACAATGGAAAATACCAAGTATTGGTGATAATTTGGAGTGCCTTAGAATTCTCATGCCCTCCCAGTATAACTAAATTGGTATAAACACTTTGGAAATTTTTGTTCAAGCCACTCATACAACCCAACAATTTCTTTCCTTGGTAATACCCAATAGAAATTCATAGATATGCTCACCAAAAGACACATACTATAATGTTTATAGTGGTACTATACATAATAGCCCTAATGGAATTAGACAAATGTCTAACACTATGGAGGGACCCCCACAGACAATGCTGAGCAAAAAGAAACCAGACACACAGGAGTATATACAACATGACTAATTCAAGTATAAAAGTAGCTAAAACAATTCTGTTTTAGAAGTCAAATCAGGGATTTGGCCAATAATCTCTTAATCTTGGATCTGATTGCAGGATTGTATCCAGTTGTAAAATTCAGGACATACAATTATGATATGTGAACTTCTATTTGTTCATTACCTTTCAATTGTAATTTTAAAATATTGTCGGTATAGTTATGCAATAATTCTTTCTTTGAAAATATGTATTATCAAATTTATTTCAATGAAAATAAGAGATTGAGTTTTGAATCAAATTATTCTATTCCCAAACAAATTCTTTCCATATTTTCAGAAAAATTATATATTATTAAATACTTAAGGAAAATAGCTAGAAAATATGTAACAAATCCATTATTTAATTATTTCTGTCTTTTATCTAAGGGTAATTAACTGTCTTTTATTTTCTATTCTCAAAATTTTGAATTAGTACCTTTCATCCATTTCTTGGACAAAAAAGACAAGTAAATTCAATAAAGTAATTTTATTTTTTGAAGCCTGTGCTTATCAGAGAAGCAGCTCTACTTATGAATAGTTTAGGTTCTACATGCTCATTTCTTATCAAAGTGATACTATATACTATCAGGTAAGATCATCTGTGGATACTAAACACATACAATTATCTTTTGCTCTGTATTTATAATATTTCATAATTTGAACAATTATAAATGAAACTTTTTTAATTTTTAAAAGTTTTAAAATTTTGTTTATTTTTTATTTTTAAATTTAATTTTATTGTTGTTGTATTACCTCCATCCCCTTTTTACTCCCCTCTATTCCCTTCCCTACCTACCCACTCCCCCACAAAATTTTAAAAGTTTTTTATTCATTATTTTTGGAGAGAAGGGTAGGGAGGGAGGAAGAAAGGGAGAGAAATATCAATATATGGTTGCCTTTCACCTGCCTCCAGCTATGGACCAGGCTGGAGACCTAGCTTGCAACCTGGTTATGTGCCCTGACTAGGAATCAAGCCAGCAACCTTTGGGTTCACAGGCCAGGCACCTACCCACTAAGCCAATAGCCAGGGCTTACAAAATATTATATATAACCAAAAATAATCTATATGATTGTATTCCTAACCAACTGTGTTCAATCCAATTAGTTATTAAAAGCAAGCAAACAAAAAATCTTCTGATTAAAAGAAATTATTGTGCAAATACTATATGATCTCTTTTATGTGGAATCTAAAAACAAACCATCAATAAACAAATCCAGAGTACAGAGAACAGATTGGTTGTTGCTAGAGTCAGGAGGTGGGAGAAATGAGTAAAGGGGACCAAAAGTAGAAACTTCCAGTTAGAAAATAAATGCCATGGCTTATTGTGTTTTTTAAGAAACAATTAAGTAAGTAAGTAGGTAAAATCATTGCAGAAGGAATAGGCTCACCACCAGTGAGAGTCCTCCAAGTTATAGCTGTTGACACCACTTTCAAGAGAGTAACTTGATACTCTTGCTTGGGCTTTGACTTAAGAAATTCAATTCTGTGCCTTGATTCTTTCATCTGTTCCTTACAATCCAGACATGTTTAAGGCAGAATTTTGTCAGTGGATCAACTAATCATCATGAGGACCCAGTTTCTTGGATTCCTGGCTCCACTCTCCTCAATGAGGACTTGAACTCAGAAAAACCTCCGGTAGATGCAAGAAAACTGTAGTACCCTTGTCTTTCTAGTTTAAAATTCTGATGTGAATGAGCAAGAATTTCTCTCCCATAAATTCCAACTAAAGTTTAATTTTATCTCATTGGCTCTGATTGGTCCAAGTACCCAGCCTAAGTCAATCACTACAGAAAGTACCTAGGCTAATGGACCTAGGCTTGGGTCATGCCATGCCATGTCCCTGGAATGGCAGCAGGGAACCTATTCAAACCTCCTATATTAAACATAGGGGAAGAGAGGGGGTGTAGCTCCACAATCATCATTATTGAACATTGAATGCATGGATTCTGGTCAGCTGAAAACCAGAAATGTCTTCTACACATGCTATGGAGTAACACAGATACTTCTGCCCTTTTTTATAGATACCTCTATTAAGTACTTTTTCTTCAAAAGGCATATGAAGTCATACCCATACTACAATAAAAGTACTAACAACAGTTACTATTTATCAAGAAACTCCTTTTTATCAGTTAATGTTCTAAGTCTTCTGCATTTATTCTTATCTCATCTCATATATGTATAATATGTATAAATATTATCATTCTCATAACGATGGGATAAATATTCAGAGACCCTAGAGAGCATGTCTGGGGTTTCACAGCTTAATAGGAGATTTGTATTTTGCACTTAAGCCTATTTAACTCTGAATTCTTAGTATGTACACACAAATGTCCTTTAAATACATATACTTGGAGAATATATACTTAGAGGAAATATCAAAAACAAATTTACAGTATTAGGATAGTTCCTAATATAAGAGATAATTTGGACTTAAACATGCTTCTTCACTTCCTACTTTTCTTAATAATATACATTTTTTTCCTTCTCAGAAGGGAAAAAATTCAGATTTATATACTAAAAGTGGAAATGTGTTTTAAAACAATATCAAGTTATAACAAGGTTTTAAATATAGAAATGTAAAACAAGAAAGCCTATATGTAAATTAAATATTTGCCTCTCTGAACTTTTGCCAACAAGGAGGTGATATTTTCCTCTCTTAAGCATCCCAGGTGCTTTCTTTTGTTTAATAACCTAGTCGCAGTCCCCTGATTTCAGTCTTCATAGAAGGTAAAGGTTCCAAGTATTATAAAATTATGTTTGCTGACACTGAGGATATAATGTTTTAAAACACACTATTCTGGGTTTTCTATTATACTAAAAACTTGGCATGAGGTTTCTTTGACTATAATCGTAGTGTCATCAGCATGTTTGATTATAACTAGTAACTTAGGCTTCAATGCCAGCCTGTGCATGAATTAATAAAATCATCTTTAAAGATCCTTTGCTTTTAGTCCCTTTCACAAAATTTCTAAAGTAAAAGTCCTTTCCTTCTCCCAGCATTATCTACATAAATTCATCAATCCTTCCTGTGATCTTTAAATTTTTTAAATCTCTGGCACCAACATCCTCTATATCTGCTAGTGTCCCAAGATGATACCACAGCACTTAACAGTGACCCATTCAGCCATTCTACAAAGAATATCCTTAGTCATGTATACTGACCCTATAGATGTTGTTCCTTTAGACATACATAGATATGAGATGTTTGCTGTAGGCAAATCTTAATAATTGCATAGAAATAGTTGTTATAGATATTAGGAAAAATGGATCCAGAATGATGGACTTTATGAAGAAATATTGCATCCAGGTTGGACCAACTATCCATTCCCAAGGTTATATATTCATAATTGCTTACCAAACTTTCTGCCCTAAACATAATGGTCTATTTGCTACCTCTCAATATATTTGCTTACTTCTGGTTTTAGATCTGTCATTTCAAACTGTTTTCTCCTTTTTTCGCAATTGTTGATCAAAATAGTACATATGGAAATCAAATAGCTTTAAAATATTGTCAGCTATTAATGTAATTATTTGAACATTAGCGTTCTGTAAACAGTTGTTGGTTCATTATAATAAACACTACCCTTGTAGCTATGAAAGTAAGTACCTGTCGATTAGTCCAGGCCTAAGAATTCAAGGAAAGGCATGTTCCAATATTTCTCTGAGTTCCAAATGCCAGACACTCTGGTGGGCTTTGGGTGAAAAATTAGTAAAAGAAACATAGTCATTGCCCTCAGGAAACAGAGTTTACAGTAGAAAAGTAACATCTGTCCTGGCCAGGTAGTTCCATTAATTAGAGTGTCATTCTTATATGCCAAAGTTGTGGGTTTTATTTCTGATGAGGGCACATACAAAATCATCCAATGAATGCACGAATAAGTGAAAGAACACCCCTTCCTCTCTCTCTCTCTTTCTCTCTCAAATCAATAAGAAGAAAAGTAACATCTATTGATGATCACATATAATACTAAAAACAGCAACACAGTTAATGCCCATCTCTAAATAGGAGTAAATAGGAGAGTAGAGTTTTATTCAGCCATGGCACTGTACATGCATTGGCTTCCCTGAAGAAGAGACAGGCACCTGAGATGATATATGAAGGATGAAAAGGAATTAGATAAAGTGAAAAGAGGTTATCTCAGGCAGATAGAAGGGCCTGAGCAAAGCCTCTGAAGTAGGAATAAGCATGATGTCATAAGAAGTGTAGGGAGATTGACTATTGAGTTTTGAGGGAGCTATGGAAGATAAATGTAGTGTAGTTACAGAAGACAATTCATATGAGGCCTCTTGGGCATGTTGAAGTTGATTCTTATCAAAAGAGCTATAAGAAACAATTAATGGGTTATAATCAAGGACATGACAAAATAAGATCTACCTTTTTAATAAGGTGCCATGTAGAAGAAAAACTAGAATAACCAGGATACTGAGTGTTTCCTGGTATTTGAGGAGGACATTACAGTTTTCTAGGTCAAAATAATAGCTCAACTTACAGGAGTGGTGATGAAGATATTCAGCAGTGGAATAGTTTGAGAACTGCCCATGAGGTGAAAAAACAAAAAACAAACAAACAAACAAGAAATATCAACAGAACTTGATGATGAATTGGCAATAGAATCAAGGCAGAGGCAAGGTTAATGGTAACATAATTCTTGCCTTCAGTTGAATTAAAAGTGCTGGCAACCATTGAGAAAGAAGACTAAAGTAGTATTTTTTATTTGTTCTCTTTTATGTTAGTATGGAAAAGGTTGAGATCATTTATTTATTTTTTTATAATGGTTAAGTTTGAGGAGCCTTTGAATTTGGGAGAGGCCAGGCTAGATGAAGCAACAGGCATGGATGCATCCGTCTCAATAGAGAACAGTTTTCATATTTCTTACACATGTTTTTGTTCTCTGTCTAGTTTTCATATATTAGAGTTTTTACATTAGTTACATTTGATGCAGGGCAATACAGAATAGCTAAAATATTTGAAGGTGACCAAAGGAAAAATAGAGGCCATTTATAGGAGGAATAATTAAGATTCTTATTCAAACAGATATTTTACAGACTTGCAGTATATTGAATTTTCTTGTAGTCACAAAAGCATCTTTAAATAATCATGCCAAAATTTAAAAAAGGAACAGAGAGCCTAAATCTCTGGAACTACTAAAAGAGAGACTAGAAATAGCAGTGGAGATTATATTGTAGCATTTGAGAGCAGCAACTCTGACAACATGACTAATTTTTTCCCCTCTCATTGTTATCCACCCCAGCACAAAATGTTCTCCTTTGTAGAGAAGGAGGGGGTGAATTTCTGCAAGCAATACAAAAACTTGAAACAGCAGCAAAATCAGCCACATGAGGCCTTAACTCACAGAGAGAAAGAAAGAGCAACAAAGACAACAACAAGAACAGAACCCCACCTTATCATCTTGTTAACAGTGGCAGCCCTGGTGTCCTGGATGTATCTGATTGGAGCCCAGGGACTTGAAGGCTGTCCTGTCAACTTGTTATATTTTCACAGCTAACTCAAAAACTTTAATGCCTACATTTTTGCCATTTATTTTTTTATTGAACTCAAAGGAAAATGGTCAGTGAGAAGTAGGAATATTTTTTTCTGATGTGGAAAGGAGCCAAGGATTCCAGTTGCAGAAATTAAAGTCTCAACATCACCTGTCACTGTTTCAGGTTGCACACATGGATTCCGTAACGACCACAACAAATCACCAGTATGTAATGCTATAAAGTGAATTTTCAAAACTTAAAGTTTCTTGTAGGTTTTGTTTTTTTTTTTAGTCCATCAGAAAAACTCGGGTATAAAATAATTTGTAAGACTTATTTTTTTAGTATAGGTAAGACATTGACATAATAAAGACTTCTGGCTGTGCTGTCTTGTGCAAAAATTGAGCTGTTAGGGAGAGGAGGCTCTCATGGCATTTCCCAAAGGTCCTCGTGCTATCCTACGTTGCCTAAAAACTATTGGAATAACTTAACTATTCTCCATTCTTTTCCCCGGAAACACAAACAAAATGCCACCCAACAAACTAAACAAACTTAAGACTGTGTTTCTGTATCTTATTAAAACTTTCTTTCAATACATCCAAAGGCTTGGTCTTTGAGTTCTTATTCCCCTCATCTTGTAAGGCCTTTTCTTCCTCTCAGTTTAGTCACATCTACTATAGTAATCCCATCATTATCTCTGGGGGTTATATCTCAAGACTCCCACTGGACGCCTGAAACTGTGGATATATTATATTTACTATGTTTTCCCCCATAAATGCATACCTTTTCACTTAAAGGAAGCAATTTATAGCTGCTATTCAGTGTAACTGAATCATCAGCATCACTACCCTTGCATTTTGGGGCCATTATTGAGTAAAATAATGGCTACTTGAACACAAGCACTGTGATTCCAGGACAATTAATCTGATAACCAAGAGGGCTACCAAGTGACTAACAGTGGGGTAACATATGCAGTGTGGATACTCTGGTCAAAAAGAAGATTCATGTTCCAGACGGGTGAAGTAGGATGCTTGTTACAAGATTTCATCAAGCTACTCAGAAGAGTAAGCAATTTAACACTCGTGACTTATTTATTTCTGGAATTTTTCCTTTAATATTTTCAGACTGCCATTGATTGCAGGTAACTGAAATCATGGAAAGTGAAACCACAGAGACTGGGAACTCATCTTTCCCCTCACACAGTCTAGATCCCATTATTATAATCCTCCCTTAGAATATCTTGATTCCATTGCTCCCTTCTCTCTTCATTTTACTTTGGGGGGAAACTCCAGCCTTGTTAAGCATACTGGTTACCTACTTTGCATTGGCACTCAGCTAACTAAAATTGTTCAAGTGTACACATACATACACGCTTACTGAGCTTACTGAGGCTTCCCATTTTCCAAGGTGGTCATTTCACATCTCTTTTTTCCCCACAAAACTTCTCTAGCCATGATTCCCCCAAAATCTTGCCTCCTCCTTTAAGAAAATAGAAACGATCAAATAAATGTATAATGAAGTGCCCCTAATCCTCTCAAACAATCACCCTTCCCTTTTCTCTCAGAGAGGTTTCCTCTGTCTTCTCCAGGTATTTCCTTCCTCATTTCTGACCTCTTTCTTCTAAATTACAATGTTTTCCTTCTCTCCTGAACAGTTCCAAACTGCATACAAACATTCTAGTATCTTCCATCAAAAACTCCTTTTTGTCTTATGTTCCACTTCAGCAACTATCTTATTTCTGTGATGAAATGTCAACAAACAAAATGTTTACACTTCTCTGATTTCTGTTATTTTTCTCTTGGCAGTTTCGGCATTGTGGCTCTCTTTTTCTTCTGGAAAGTTTTCCTTTTCATGGTCCTCTCCTCATGCCCTCCCCCATTTCCATGCCATCACTGCATCATCTCCCTTGCTGGATCTAACTTCTGTTCTTCATGTCTAAATATTAGTTTCCTACAATTCTGTTCCAAGTTCCTATTTTATATTTTATATGTTTGAACTCTCTCCCTAAGTAAAGTTAATTGATTTTGTGACTTTAAACTACTTTCCTTCCCCAAGTTATAATCTTTAGTCATGACATTTTGCTTAATTTCTAATTTGGGTATCACCTATCTAACATATCCCGGTGGGATCTAATCAGCATATTGAACTTAACATTGCTCGAGCTGCAAACTTGTCAACCTTCCAGTATGGTTATTTTGACCATTCAATTAATTTCATATTTTGCCACCCTGGTTCCACTCCCACCACGCGAGAATTAACTTCTCTGCTTCTGAGATAAGGCATCACCAATCTTTCAACTTCTTGGAAATATTTTTTATATTATTTTCTGTTTCAGCTATACCATTCACTAACTTGTCTGTTAGCTTTTCATGCTATCTGTTTAAAAGAAAACCATGGCCACACTTTTCCATTATCTAAAAGGAATCTGAGCTCAGGGAAATCATTAGTAAAGATGCATACACACCAGCAGAATAAAGAAATCTAGTCTTTATGCACCGGTCCACTGTTAGAATTTACTTTCTTTTAGGAAATTGATTTTGCTAAAATTTTAAGAAGTGAAATCTCACTGTAACTATTCAAAAACAAAAACATGTAAAATTTAAGCTAATGCATATTTCCAAAGAGGCATGGGGTAGAGGGTGAGAAATATAGGGAACTGTTGAATTAGTATCATTTGTTACCCCACATTTTCTGCTTTCACTTTAACATCTGCAGCAATCTACCTCCAGTCTAGAGACAGAAACCGCACAGCAATCTAAACAAGTAAAGTTCAGTATAAATACAAAGTTATGATACAAGGGTAACTATAAGATGGAAAGAGAATTCTAACAAATATCCTACTGCTGACAGAGTAACCAAGGAAGAACAAACTTGAAAGTTGGTCCCCTTCTCCATAACAGGATTCAAACCTGATGGGAGAAGGTATGCTAACAACCCACCGTATGGCAGACATTCACTAGGTACCCCAGGCCACAGGTGGTACATAGTCACCTGAAAAGCAGAAAGACATCCTCCAGGCACAGGTGAGCCACAGCCTGGGGCAGGTGACCCAACGTGCAGGGCTGTCAGAGCACTGCTTAGGGTAAGAGGCCTGGAGCAGCTGGTGTTTAGGAGGACTGTAAGCCAGTGACCACTAGCCAGGCCAGATCTTTCCTCAGCCCAAATGCTGCCAGCCAATTTACTCCTAATAGAAGTGACAATGTCCCAGAATTTACCGCCCCAACCTTGACTAACCAGAGAGAGGGCCAGGCCTTCCCTTGATCCCATTCCTAGGGAAGGAGATACCATTTTAAATGAAAAGTAGTATAATCAACTCAACTTTTTTTTAATGAGGGGTTGTTTTAGTCAAATGTTTAAATCCACTGGATGCATACATGTTAAAGCATGAGACAGGGGGCAAACTACAGCTGACAATTGATGGTGCAGTCTCTCAGGATATGAAGAGAGAATGGAGGATGCAAGGAAAGGGGAATTTGTGATAGGCAAGCCAGGTCTTAGATGACCAAGAGACCATACATTCCAGGTGTGCTCCTGGGGCAGAGCATCACAGGATGCCCTCTCACCTGCACCACTGACCAATGGTGCAGCCTCTAAAGACACTTAGAGATGCCCCTTTCTCCTACAATATCCCTCCAGTGCCTTATACAGAGAAATCTTGACGTGCTGGATGCAAAGTGCTTCAAGAAGCTCCTCCCATTCTGTATGGGAAAGCAATAAATTGATAATGTGTTATTGGGACCCTTTATAAATTTCCTAAAAAAACTTTATCATGAAATTTGCAGACCCTTAGGAGTCATGTTATAAGCTCCTCTATTTCAAATAATATATTTGGTTGGTTCATTTTTAAATCCAGTGTGTAAAAATTAAATTAAAAAAAAGTTCTGTGATTGACAGACCTGGATTTGAATCCTGGTTTTGCCAATTCCTATGTCTGTAGTACAAGTGTCCCTCCCTATAACATAGAGCTAATAATAGTAGCTTCATCCTAAGATTTCTGTGTAATCTGTGTCCTTTGTGCAGCATCTGACACATAGTAAGAGCTCTAGAAATGAGGTACAGACACCGTAATTGTCAAGGTTCCCTCGTTTATGAGACCTCAGTGAGTCACTTCAAACATGAGTCACATACTCTGTGTTTCATATATGATTATCAGTCAAGTGGGAATCATTAAAATTTCATCATAATGAAACAGGATAATTTATGGATCTTTATTTCTTTTCATCTTAGCTAGAAAACCATTACCACCTGAAAAGATTCTCCCTTTTTTGAACCTCAAAAGATAAGGTCACAAGATATAGTGTCACTTTTGGTCAGAAATAAAAACTACAATGTCTTGGATTATTTGCAACAGCCATTAATGAGACACTGCTGAAGCCCAGTGGCAGCTATAAAAATGAATGGACGAGCACTCAGAACTGCATGCATTTTTAATGCTCTACATGAATAATACCAGCAGACTATAAATCCCGCTGAGAATGGGAAAGCTTTGAAGTGTAGAAATCATATCAATTATATGTCCAAGTTTAGTGGAAATGGATAGGTAGTTAAATTTTGGTGGGTTTTGGTGGCAAATTCTATGACATAGAAGCTTGTTCAGAGAAAAGAAAAAGCTACCAGAGAACCAATAATACTCATCCCATTTGTTCTACAATTTTTTACATAGGCAACTACACTGGGACAAAGGGAGTGGGGGGAGGGAGAGACAGGGAGAGACAGAAAGAGACAGAGAGAGAATGTCATACTGACATAAAGACTGATTTCAAAGATCTCTAGTATTTTTTAAAAATCTGTAAATCGTTCAAAGGAATCCTCACTTGAATGAGAGTTTCTCATTACCTCCTTTCAATTCCCACTGTTACCTGTTCCCCAGTTTGCTATTACTTAAAGCAAGTAATGTTGCCCCTGTCACGCCATCACCACCGAGTTCTTACACCAGAAGCAGTGAACAGCATTATTCCTTGGTCCTTAATAGTTTTACTTTTAGTACTTATTATTGTAGAATTGTTAAATTTATGGGAAAGCTGCCAAGATAATGCAGAGAGTGCCTGTGCACCGATCCTGATTGTCTGTGCCTGACATTTCCCCTACCACTGGAGGAGGAAGATGGTGCTCTACTTAGAATGACCTTTAAAGGTAATCACCTATCCAGCATTTTGTTGGTTTCTCTGTGGTATTTATTCTGTGTGAAAGGAAGCCATAAAAAAGAGTGAATGAAGCCTTTTCAAGATCCAGTCAGCTTAATTGGCCTTATTTGTAGGAAAGGTTATGTGAGTAGGTTGCAGAATAAAATATAGCTCCCCTGTCCCATATGCTTCCCCAGGTCTCAATCCCCAGTCTAGAAATGTCCTTTCCTTCCCAAGAGGCTCATCCCTGGAAACTGAAGCCTCAGAATTACCATGACACTATCTATAATTCCAATTCTTTTGATTCTGGAAAGACAGCTTAAACTTCATCCTGATGAACTCTGTAAGGGAGAGAGGAGACCAATATAAGGAGAGTGGACTAAAAACTAAAAAAGTGTTGAAAAGATTTTCTGTAATGTAGAGTCAAACCAGGAATGCTCAACCTGACCCAACCGCTGCTCAGCCTTAGTTTTTCCATCTCATGCCCTCTCAGCTGTAACATGACTTCATGGTGGGTAAGACTCAAATAGCAGCTGCTTCAAGATGATCCCAGGTGGCAGCTATGGCAAACTTCAGGGAAGCCAGCCCAAGCTCTTCATGCTGTGTTGCTGCACTTTTGGCCTATCTAGAATCCTCCCAAGATGAAGTGACTTGGTGCTCTGCACGTCTCTTAAAAGCCTGTAGGGCCCTCTGGGGAGCAAAGGATGGTTAAGGATGCTCAGGTGTGTTCTTACAACTTGACACTGTTCAAGTAGCTGCCTGATGAAGTTTCACATCCCCAGTTGTCTTGAGACCAGATTCCTACTTCCCTGCACTAGGAAAAGAAATGAGAAGCCAACTGTCTATTAGCTGTTAGATACTGAAGTGCAGCAAACTGAGGACTAGTTTGATCTGCTGCTTTATTCTGATGATTTTGAGTCCTTAAACAGGTGGGGAGTACAGGTGGCTCACAGTTGTCAAATGACTCCTGTATCACCCCAGCCTCACAAATATCTGCTGATTCCATCTTATTTAGAAGTTAGCAACTCCCTATCTTACAGATGAAAAAAACCTCTGGCTATGTTGGACCACTGGACATTAAGCCTTAGAGTAAATAACTGTAGAGATCGTTTTGTTCACACACACCAGCAATTTTCAAATTTCTCATCTCATGGAACACATAAACTAATCACTAAAATTTTGCAGCACGCCAAAAAAATAAACTATATATTTTTTGCCAATCTGACAAATAAAGAGGTATAATTTTGATTCATTCACACCAGATGGCTATTATTGCATTGGCTGTTGTCATTTTTCTGAAATCTGACAATCTAAAGGAAAAGCAGTCAGTGCCCCTGACTCAATAGTCAAGTATTGCATGTTTTACAGATTCTAGTGGAACACCAGTTAAAAATTGCTGGCATACACTATTATAAAATCAGCTGCTCACGTAAATGATGGAATCGATCAGTCTACTATATGCCTTTCATGGTGTGATTGTCTTAACATATGGATTGCAATGTCATTGTTTAAACATAGTATTTTGAAATGTTGCAAATTTTCAAATTGCATGTCTCATCCCTAATCCTTATTCTGCTGTTTAAAAGAAAAAAAATGGTGATTGTTTCTCATCAGGAAATAAACCCCCAGTGGCTGCATTAGAGATACGTTAGTTCATCTTTATCAAGGCATCTTCCTGAAGGATTACTCAGGATCATTTTAAACAAAGGTCATTTTACTGCATACAGTGCCTTTTGGCATAATTCTCCTCAAAGCCAGAACACCACTTCATTAGACACTACATCATGGAGGTACAGAGAGGTCAGGAGCAAAGGGTAGGACCTAAGGATGATCACCTGAGGTGCTAAAGGGATTAGATTGAATCGTTCTGCTATCCTGAGGAGCAAGTAATAAAAGGGAAAGTAAGAAATCCGGGAAGTCTGTTCATGGAAGAAAAGAATAAGACAGTGAGTGCATTCTCTGGGATTCAAGAATGGTTGAGGGTCGCAGCAGTGGGTGCTGCCTAGCCTGAATCCATACTTAGTGAAAAATGTTTGTGAAAAACCTATTCATTGTGTCCCATCTATGGAACTGAGAGATAAAAGAATTAAGGTGAAAACAAAAATATAGAATAAAACACAGGAAAAAATGATAAAAGAAAATGCATATCAAAATTTAGAAATATAGCATAGAAAGTTTTAGGAATAGTCAATAGAACACAAAGCTCTATTGGAGTCATCATAGGAAAATAATTTTCTGAAAGACTAAGACTTTTAGCATGAAGCTATTTGTTAAAAGGATGAACATTATAGTTTTGAAAAATTAACAATTAAAATGTCTCATGATAAAGCACAGGACCAAAAGAGAATAAAAGTCTCAGAAAATGAGAACACTGGCCCGTAGCAAGGCAGAGTCAGTACATTTTATGGGAGATCTGACCCTAGATCAAGAGTTGCTATAGCAACAAATGCTCTAGAAACCAAACTAAAAAAGAAAATCAATAACCTCTTATAATTTCCTCCCACCAGGAAAAAAAAAAAACAAGTACTGTTGAGCCTTCAAGGAGAAAGAGGAAAAGAAAAAAGTGGTAAAATTTAAAGGCAACAGTGGCGAGAATTTTTCTTGCTCTTTAAACAAAATGTGACACTTCCCTTGCCTCAGAGCTTTCATTCTAACAGAGAAAAAGCAGGCCCTGCTGAAAGATGCACTAGTGATGAGCACTCCACTGCTCCATGCCTGGTCGAACTGTCCCAGGATTCTAAAAGTAGAGCAGCGTAGGTGTTAGAGGTGGGGGAGTCATCAGCTGTGTAATGAAACTGTCAGAATTATGTTGGAAACATATCTAAAATCTAATCTTACTCATTCCCAGATTTCTTGTGTCTAGAGATTGCCTGCTGATTACATTTTTTTAATTATTAGAACCCGATATTATGTATAAAATACTTTATACAATATTTTATTGTTGATCACAAGCCTGATGTTGTCCAGTAGATCTCTTGGACATGTTCACCTTACATAACCAAATTTTTGTACTATTTGACTAATACTTCTTCCCTGTCTCCTATTTCTATTTCTTATTTTAAAATTTGTTCTTAAATTTATTTACATAGTTTGAACCAAGATTAATTGTGAAATGTCACCAGAATCACATAAAGAGGCCAAAACCAACTTCTAAGAGGTTTGCACACACAATTGCTCTGTTTCTAAACTAACCGCTCAGGCCCTCAGCTGCTGCTGGACCTCCTCGCCCCCTCAAAGGTAAAACACAAGATATCACAAGGCCCCTCATATCTTCAGTGCTCGAAGACACAAACACACAGAGGCATAGAAGAGTAGGAGTAACCAAAGTGTAAAATGTAGTTTTTTAAAAAGTGGTCAAAGAACTGATAGCAAACCCATCTCTGTCTCCAAGCCCACCTCTGCCACTCTGGGTAGGCAGCTGGGGCTGAGGAGGCAGAACAGGGCTGAGAGGGGTCCCCCGAAGTGCTCTGTCACAGCTAAAAACAACAGGAAGCCAGCAGCTGTTGCTGTTCCAGCTTTTGTGGGATTTCTCCATTGCCCTCCATGCCTGTGCCTTGCCTCCTGGCCTGGGCAGCTGGCCGCAGCTGGACAAACCCACCTTTGATTGCTGCCTGCTCAATAACATGGCTAGAGATGTTATTGGAGAAGCCAGCCCTCAGCCCAGACTCTTCTCATCCTGCCGGAAGGCACAGTTGGGACAGGATGGGCTCTGCCAACCCACAGAGCTGGATCACAACAAAAAGTCTTCATTTAGCTATCAAAACCAGCTATCAAAACCAATCGCTTAAGGACAGATAGAACTTCTTTAGGCAGATCTCTTGCTCCTGACATTCTGGAAGCCACATTCTGCTCAAGCAGCCCAAGAGCACCCTGCCCTTGATTATGGACCACTTTTTCTCATCACTTGAACCGCAGTGCATCTTCCCCTGCAGGGATGGAGAACTCAGCACCAAGGGAGAAAAACCTGAGGAAATAATCCCTTCTCCCAGACCTGGCTGTCGGAGGCTCCCCTTGGATGAAAAACTGGACAATATTTAAACCACAACTGACTCAGTCATTTTTTACTCCTTGCCAGATCCAACCTCCTACAGTCTCCTTGATGCTACAGTTTTGCAGAGGCTCTCCCAGGCTGGGGAGCTGGAGGGTAGCACAGGGTTGGAGGAGGGATTGTCTCCTGTTTCTGTCAGTGACTCCCCACAGTGACACACAGGCGACAAACGTTTGTCCAGGATCAGGTGTTGACTCCAGATTGCTGTTTTCCAAACTTTGCAGAACCAGTATCATCACACCCCTCGGAGAGGTCAGCATCAGGCACAGCGCCTGGCCTCAGGGGCCTGGAAACAGCCCACAGACCCCCTTCTGAGCCTGGAGAGCCCTACACCAGTCAGCCAAGACTCTTCCTATTGATTGTGAGTTTCAGTTCCAGAGACCTTTCCTCCAAGTTTCTAAATTGTAATATCCCAGTCCCTCCTCTTTATTCTGCCAGTTATAGAGCTGAGAGCTGTTATCTGCCGTTACTAATTCAGTGACCTCAGAGTTTTCCCTTTTGGTCTTTTCAGTCCTCTAGTAGCTGACTTAACAGTTCATACAGAATTACTCCTGTTAGAACAGAATTACTCCATGGTTTATACAGAATTACTCCACCGTTTCTTAACATTTTCATAAATGAAAAGCCCATCTAAAAGAGAATTGTTCCTCAAGTCAGTTTTCATATAATTTAAATAGTTTCTTTTTTAACAGAGAACAGGGAATGAACCACATTTCAGAGTTAGCTCAACTTCTTGATGAACTGCCTACAACTAAAACTTAGAAAAACATTTTGCCCACACTAGAACGATGCAGTGTACAAGGAATCACGGCATGTACATGCAGAATAGTTTCCTGTCACTAAAGTTTTCTACAGTTTCTATCATGATAGCTCTTCATGAACCTTTCTGTTTTCCAACATGTGTTTGGTTCATACTGCAGTTTTATTCTGAGCCCACCTCACTACTTCACTCTGGAAGTCTGCTGTAAATAGAGAAGTATGTTCACTCTGCATGGTGTTCATTTTCTATGTCTAAAACATCTAAGCACTAACCAATTTTGTATAATTAAATTCAAGTGTTAATTTGGTGCCTGCTCATTAAATACATTGATTTAATTGTTGTGTTTGCTATACATTGCAAATAATTTAAATTTATATTCATATTATGTGCAAAGCTTTTTGACGTAATTCCACATATTCCATTTACTTACAACAAAGCACCACAAAGATTCTGCAATGTATGTTATGTGACAGTGACAAAACTAGATCTTGAACCAAATTATTTTTCCATTTGCTCATTCATTCTAAAAATAGTTACCAAGTGCTCATTCATGGAGAGGCAGAAGTAGAGAAGGAATAAAATGGTTTTTACTGACCTTTAAAGTGGAGAGTCATTGAGAGCATAACTAAAAGTATAAGAAATATTGTGAAGAAGAAAAAACAAATTAGATGGGTTTGGGGAACAGTCTGTGTTTGTTAGTTTCCTATTGCTTCTGTAGCAAATCACTACAAAATTAGTGGCCTAAAAAATACGAATGTGTTATCATAGAGTTCTGTAGATAAGAAGCCTCCCATGGATCTTACTGAACTGAAACCAAGATGTCAGCAGGGCTCCATTCCTTCTGGAGGCTCTAGAAGATAATTCCTTTTCCATCATTAAGAGACTATTCCTGGGTGGTTACTTCCCTTTCATTTTATAAGTCAGCAACGGTGACTTGGATCACCTTTACAAACACTGAGAGATCTTCTCCCTCCTTCCATATTTATGGATTGTGGTTACATTGGGCCCTTCTGGATACTCCAGGATAATCTCCTTACCTACTGTCACCTAATTAACAACCTTAAATTTACCTGCAGCCTTCATTCCCTTTCACCATAAAACCTAACATACTCACAGGTTTCAGGAATTAGGGCATGGACATCACTGCGGAGCCATTAGTTTGCTTTCCACACAGGTGGACCACATTAATTGGATAAAGGTTGGCAGTAGAATAACATTCTAGAAAATAGTCCTGAGCCAAGAACAAAGCACACTCAATAAAAAGACAGAAGGTCAGTATAGCTGAAACAGAGAGTAAGTGGGAGAAGAGAGAAGAAATGAGGATGGGAAGTTGACATGGACCAGATCCTACAGGCTTTAAAATAGTTCTATTCTTCTTTTGTAAGGGCAATAGAAAAATTAAGAATAAATTTAAGCAAGAGAGTGACATGACTTTTTAAAAGATGGCCTTGACTTCAGTGGGGAGAAGGGATTAAAAAACAAAGCGGGACAGCTACAGTCCCTGAAAGTAGATAAGAAGGAGGTCAGGATCAGATTGGCATCAGTAGACATGGAGAGAACTGGTTGGATTTGAGATAAATTTTATTTATTTATTTATTTTTAAATATTTTATTTATTATTTCCAGAGAGAGAGGAAGGGAGAGAGGCAGAGAGAGAGAGAAACATCAATGTATGGTTGCCTTTCACCTGCCTCCAGCTACAGACTTGGCTGTAGACCTGGCTGGAGACCTAGTTATGTGCCCTGGCTGGGGAATTGAACCAGCGACCTTCGGGTTCCCAGGCCAGCACCTTATCCACTGTGCTACCAGCCAGGAGATAAATTTTAGAGTTATAATCAATAGGAAATAATGATTAATTAAAAAAATTTTATTGTATTTTTCCATTATCATTTAAGCCCCTTATACTCACCTCCCCACTGTAATCACCACACTTTTCCATGCCCATGAGCCCTCTTTCCCTTTTGCTTAGTCCCTCTACTCCCCCTACTTTCCCCCTCCGTTAGCTGTCAGCCTGCTTTCTGTCTATGAGTCTGTCTCTGTTTTTCTTGTTATTTCAAATTGTTCATTAGATTTCACATAACAGTGAAAGCATATGGTACTAATATGTTTCTGACTGGCTTATTTCACTTAGCATCATTTTCTCCAGATCTATCCATCCTGTTGCAAATGATAAATTTTTCTTTATCTTTATTTATTTCCAAGATTTTATTTATTATTTTTAGAGAGGGGGAGGGAGAAAGAAATAAAGGGAAAGAAACATCAATGTACAGTTGCTTTTCACCTGCCTTCAGCTGGGAACCTAGCTGGAGACCTAGCTTGCAAGAGACCTGCTATGTGCCCTGGTTGGGAATTAGTTGAATCAGCAACCCTTGGGTTTGCAGGCCAGTGGTCAATCCACTGAGCCACACCAGCCAGGGACTTTTGTTCTTTTTTTTAATAGCTGAGTAGTATTCTCTTGTGTAAATGTCCCATAGTTGTTTTATCCACATGTTTACTGATGAACACTTGGGCTACTTCCATCTTGGTGATTGTAAATAATGCTGCAATGGATAGGCCCATTTAATGAGGCTCATAAATGGAAAAGGGACAATACCATGGTGGGGGATAAGCTAAATTAATTTAGCTTAATTTAGGGCTTTTTGAGTAATTAATTTAATGTGAGGATTAGCAATACTGAGATTGTGATAGTTTGAGATGTCAGTATAGCTGCCAAGGATGGATATTAATCAAGAACTTTCAAGTTATAGAGAAACCATGAATTACAATGTCATCTAGAATAGCAGTTCTTCACTGGGGGTGATTTTGTTTCTGAGGGTACATTTGACAAAGTATGTTTTTGACAACTGGTGAGTAGAGAACAGAGATGCTGCTAAATATCTTATGATAAACAGAACAGCCCCCCCCCCAAAAAAAAAAAAAAAAAAAAAGAATTATCTAGTCCAAAATGTCAATAGTGCCAAGGATGAGAAGCTCTGGCCTAGAGAAACAGCATACAGTGAAAAGAAGGACAATCAAGAATAGAACCTTGGAATTTTTGGTACATAATAGGTTTATTTAAATAAAGGATGTGATAAAGGAGGAGCCAAAGAAATGAAGTATTGAGGAGAGTGTAATATCTTGGAAAACAGTTTGTACTTCATTGTGGGTCATCAATGACAAATATTTGCAGAGTGATCAAATATAATGACCAATAGAAAGGAGTCTTAAGTTTTTTGCAGTTTGGAGATCATTATTGACCATTGGAAAATGCCTTCAGTGAACACTTGAGGACAAGAATCATATTGGTAGAATATGGGAGGTAAGTCAAATGTAAGAATATGAAAGGAGAAAGTCAGAAAACACTTGAGAATTTTAGTTTTGATGGAGTAGAAAGGCAGTTGTAAATAGATAAGGAAATGGACGAAAGGTTTTTTCTTTCTCCTTCCCTCTCTCTCTCTCTCTCTCTCTCTTTCCCTCCCTCCCTCCCTCCCTTAAATACTCAACAAATGCTAATGAAAGGGAGCCAAGAGAAACAGAAGGATGGGCCTATCAGAGAGTTACAGGATAGCTGATAATGTAAGTTTCTTAAGAATAAAAAAGAACATTAATTCATTCACTCACCAAATCACTTATCCAAGAAATGTTTACTGAAAAGCTTCCAACTGCCTTCTGGGAAGGATTAAACTTAAATGGAAAGGCATTTTCTATACTGTAACGAGACAAGAAAAGTAAGAAATTAGTATTGAGTTTGGACAATATACACATTTTATTGGGACTTAAAGGTCCTTTTGTTCCAATCTTGCTGTTTTTCCCTCCTTGCTGTCTACAAAATTAAAATGTTTCATAATAATACCTGCAGTGAAACAGTAGGAGATATAAAAGAGTCTATCATAACAGCTTTTAAAACAAGTATGAATTAGTTTATTCTAACATTGTATGGAATAAAATATATTATAAATTTAGAGTGTATAAATTGTTAATATTTGTCCTAGATTGCATAATCTATGTAAACACACCAATTAATAATTTTTCAATATAACATAGAAATCTAAGGCAACAAAATTTTAATTTTTACTGAATACTCTTATAGCAGCATTCCAAATAGTCAATATGTGAGGGGAGACCCCCCTCCCAAAACAGAATTATCTTCCAGAGGGTGGGCCCCTTGCAGTACAGGCTTCTCCCACTAGGTGAGTGTTTTGTATCAGTGTTAGCAGCTGGTGTTATGAGAAGCTGTGTTTGGCTCCAGTGAATTTATTTCGAAGACTGAAGGCATTTAATCATTTCATGATGGGTGATTTACGAGGGTATCTGCCCACACTGCACTAAGTGTTCAGCAGTTTTGACTGAAAACAGCATGACCCCTGTGCCCCAGCCTCTCTATTCACCTGATCTTGCTCCAAACAACTTTTTGTTTCCCTGGAGGAAAAAAGTCCTCAAAGGGAAATGTTTTGCTAAAGTGGAAAAGGTGAAACAAATAAAATGGCAGAAGCATTAAAAGGCATCAAAATGGACAAGTTCAAAAACTATTTTGAGCAGCAGGAAAACCACCTCGATAGGCATTGCATCAAATGGAGAGTATTTTAAAGGTGACTGAAGTTAAAACATGTAAGGATAAATACACAGTTAAAAAAACCCAAACTGTTCTTTTTGGGTCCCACTTCATAGACCTTTATTAGAAACAACTAAAGAGCTTTTAGATTCAAAGAAAAACTTGTTTTGCATAATTGATGCTCTTTATAGTATCTCAGAAAGTTGTGCAATTAGACACAAGGGGGTTCCATCAGTAATTCAACATGGTCTGCAACATAAAATTCTACATACTGCTATTTTTTGTGGGTTTTCTTTTTTTGGCCAAAGTAGCAAACATCACTTTTTTTTTTTTTTTTTTTTTTTTAATGTTCTCTAGAGAATAGCTATTTAACATTCCCAAAGTACCTTGTGGTTTCATACATGTATGAGTTGTGGTACAGGGTCAGAACTGACCCTGGTCTTTTCTATGAGTTTGACAGAGGAAACATAGTTTTTTCTCCAGGAGGAGAAATCACAGAATTATGAAACAAAAGAATAATTTAGGAGACCATCAAAAACAGTCTATTTGAGGAAATCCTACCATTTGCAACATGTATTGACTTTGAAGGCATTATGCTAATTGAATTAAGTCAGACAGAAAAAGGCAAATAATACTGTATGATCTCATTTATATGTGGAACCTAAAATCAAAACTAAAACCAATAAAAAACTTCAGAGAAAAGGAATTCAGACTTGTGGTTACCAGACAGAAGTGGAGCTTGCTGGGAGAATGAATTGGAAGAAGATGGTACAAACTTTCAATTATTAATAAGTAATTACTAGCAATATCAACAGAAATATAACCAACACTGACATATGATACATAGAAATGTTATTAAAAGAGTAAATCCTAAGAGTTACCATCATTAGCAATTTTTTTCCATTTTTCTTTCTTCTTTTTTTCTTGTATCTATATGAGATGAATGTTAGCCAAACCTATTGTGTTAATCATTTCACGATATATGTGATCAAATCATACTGTATGCCTCAAACTAAAAGTTATGTATATTAATTGTTTCCAAATAATACTGTAAAAAGTAGTTTCCTGTTGGGAGTGAGCTGTGGCTTCCACTGGGTTTGGCAGGAAGCAATTGCCTTGTATATACTCGAGTCTTAAAACACCAAACTTAAAACTCAGCTACAACCATTCTATTATTCTCCTGTGATTTCCCCTGCCCATGGCCTGCATCTTTTATTAACTACATGGTTCCTTGTCTTAGGATATCTTCCATTCTTTTTATTCAAACTTTTATGTTAAATAACTTCTTAAATGTTTATATCATCTGGTGTTTGATACAGGAGCATAGAGTAATTGATAGTATAATTTTGTCAAATAAATGCGTTAGGGTTTCCTGATGTTTCTATGTTCTGTAGAAAAGTGAAAAATATGTTTTAAGCAAAATATCAAGTTCGCTATAAAATAGCTGCAAAATGTTAAAGGAAATAACTTGTTTTAAAGAATATAGAACTTAAGCTCTGTCTGGTTAATTTATTATTTTTAGAGAGAGGGGAAGGGAGGGAGGCACAGAGGGAGAGAAACATCAATGTATGGTTGCCTTTCATCTGCCTCTAGTTACGGACCTGGCAGGACACCTGGCTTGCAACCTGGTTATGTGTCCTGACTGGGAATGGAACCAGTGACCTTTGGGTCCGCAGGCTGGTGCCCATCCACTGAGCCATCAGCCAGGGTGATAAAATCTTTTAAATGAAGAAAAACAATATAGAACTTAGAGTCTAAGTTCATTACAAGAAAGTAAAGAAAGGAAGTGTGGAGATTTTTTGCAGACTTGCGTCATCAAACTGCAGTACTTTCCTTTATCTTTACAGCTGATGGTAAAGTTCTCAAAGAAGCAGGAAAAGAGAGAGGAGGCTTGAAGTAGTAACTATGACCTTTTATCTTATTAATTCAAAGCAAGACTATCACATTCCCTCTGTTGGAAAACAATAACAATCAAAGGCCACTTGTAAATTGTTTTTAAGTGCCATCTGAAACAAGTCACCTCAAATCCCTGTAGCAGGGTCATGGACCAGCTCTGACATATAAATTCTTTCTAAATCAGAAAAAAATATAGTAATTTAAGAGTGCTCAAAGCTTGTTTCTGTGTAGAAGGATCTGAGAAAAGTAATTTGGAAAGCTGGGATAAGGGACTTGTTTTGAAGCTATGTTTACACAACAAGCACACTGTTTTTACTAAGCTTCTAGCTTATATGTGAGTAGTTCGATGTGGGAAGGCATGATGAAAATTATGTGCAAGAGGAAGCACTATCTCCCAACACAGTCCTTGTTTTTGGCACTGCCGAAACATTATGGAAACTCATACACAGTTGTTCAATATAATCATGATTTCTATTAATATGGAGGTGCTTATAAAACATTGTATTTTCTACATTATATAACTTATTTAAATCTCATTATTTAATGACTATATCAAAATTAATTCATAAAAAAACATTTATTTACTTTATAATAACAGAATAGATCTGAACATCTTTTTTCTTCCCCATTCAGTTAACCATAATTATGAGCAATTGTGATAAACTATGAAAAAAATAGGTATAACCTGATTTACATTTCAAACAAGTGCTTTGGCCCTGGCTGGTGTGGCTTAGCGATTGAGTGCTGGCCTGTGAACCAGAGTCACCAGTTCAATTTCTAGTCAGGGCACATGTCTGGGTTGTAGGCCAGGTCCCAGTTGGGGGCAAGTGACAAGCAACCACACATTGATATTTCTCTCCTTCTCTTTCTCCTTCCCTTCCTCTTTCTCTAAAATTAAATAAATAAAACCTTAAAAAAACAAACAAACAAATGTTTTGGAAAGTAGAGGACTATAGAGTGGTGATTTTAGTTCTGGATTAATGTTAAAATCACTTAGAACATGTTTCTTAAAGATTAGATGTCTAAACCTTAAAGATTCTCATTAAATTAGTGTGTGGTGGGGACAAGCATTCTATTTTCAATGTCTTCAAGAGGCTCTAATGAGGGTTGAAAATGGTTGCCACAGAATATTAACCTCAAAACCTTAACTGTGAAAGTAAATATTAGGTCATATTTTGGAATATAAGAGGATTACATAGTCATATTCTGACAGTTAAAAAAATGTGCAAGAATCCATTTCCAACAATTAAGAATTCAGAAAATGTAGAGGCACAGGTCAATGCAAATCATGAAGAAAATTGAAGACATTTAATCTGCTAATAGTCCATTTATCATTCAAACATTTTTGCTATGAAGTCATAAAAAAACATCCAGCTTGCTAAATAAAAACATCAAAACAAGTATCAAGAAGTAAATCCCATTCTTGACTATAAAGGAAAAAGTGTTGTAGTCAAATGATCTTCAGTTAAGATAGCAAGGAAGTGCAGCAGCGAGGATTTTACTGAGGTTCACCTGGTTCCAAGGTTATATTATCCCATGCTGCTTTTTAGCTTCCCAAGTCATCCTATTCCTTTGTCAGTGGATTCTCTATATAGATGTCCAAGTTACCTTTGTTTTAAAAAAAAGGGAGGAAGAGTTGGGTGAGCATCTAATATCCTTTTGTTTTAAATCCTTCAATCCTACAGTTCCTCTCAAGCCTAAAAGATGGAGTTTCAGTTTCTCAAAATGAAAAGGGTTTGGAGGTCTGTTTCACAATCTTGATACACTTAACACTACTGAACTTAACACTAAAACATGGTTTAACTATGTTTAACTATGGCAAATTTTACAATACATGCTTTTCACCATGGTGGGGTCAGGGGACAAAAAGAGATAAACAGCTAAATCAATAATTAGTACTTTTATTTTAAAAGGTCAAATCTGTCTGCTCTATCATGACTCAAAAGGCTTTTCCTGCTGTTGCCCTTGTATGGCTCTTGAGTTTGGTGATGTTCCGTGTGCAACGTTCTTGCATGCAAAAATGCTTACTCTTTTGTTTAAAATTAATCACATTTTCCTGTTTCATTTCTGCACACATATTTTTGCCTTGACTTGAAACTCATTCTTCTTTCTGACAACCTGAACAATTCTTACTTATCTACCAAGAATCAATATCATTGTTTTTCCTTTCTTTCTTTTTGTTTGTTTGTTTTTTTAATGGGGCTTACAAGGAAACTGTTGAAGAATGAATATTTTCTTACTTAGATTGATTCTACAAAGGTTAGTGATTAATGTACATAGCGGTCATTAAGAAGTTATTATGAAGTGCCTATTAAATGTGAGCTATACCATGTGAGACATAATAACCTTCTAAAAGTATATAACAGATGAATATATAATTCAGATAGAGAAACACAACACAAATATCCATAAAGTAATGAGTTCTTAAACACGAAGTATCAGATATAAGTAAAATCAAAGTCAGAAAGGCTGATGTCAATGCAGTCTAGGTAGATTGGGGAGGAATGAAAGGTGAAGACAATGCTTGCTTTATTCTCTAACTTATATTATATTTATAACTCTAACTTCAGTCCATGGTATTAAGCCTTCGAAATAGGCTATGAACACAATAAGTATTTCTGTCTGAATGAATACAAGTATGAATGAGAAGAGTCTCTTGAAAGCATGGAAATTAGTTGGATATAACAGAATAGGCAAAATACAAATATGACAATCAATCACAGAATGGCATTAATTTAGAATAACCTCTACCCTTGCTGTGCTAGTGGCAGACATCATTCTAGTACTATAATTAAGTATATTCTTTCTGTACAACCCAAATGAGAAAAAAATGCATGGAAAAAAGGAAAAACTTACCCACTATCTAAATCCCAAAAACCATCTACAGACCTCTCCCAGTCTCCTCTTTCGAGTTTATAGATTAAGGAAAAGAGCTTTTTTTTTTGCTGTTATTTTTTAGCTTCTTTTGTTTTACCTTTCCTTACCTGTCCTCCTGCTTATCTGCAAAAAGACATTTATTCCCTACACATTCCTGAGAAAAATAACTCAAGGAAATAAAATATATAAGAGGGAACCCAGAAACTGGTCATTTCTAAGTCTAGTTATGTCCAGAATAAAAATTAATTTTGACCAATATTTCTCATATATTTATTATTTTAATATCATACTGCTGCTATAAAAAGTTACCACAAACTTAATGGCTTAAAAACACACAAATGTATTATCATATAGTTTGGGAAGTCGGGACTCCCAAATCAGTTTCATTGGACTAAATTAGGTGTCAGCATAGCCTGCTTCCTCTGGTGGCTTCAGGGAAGAAGCCTAAAGGTCAGCCGCATCCCTTGGCTATTGGGCATTTCTTTTATCTTCAAAGCGCATTAATCCTATCTAATACCTGCCTTTATACCTCTTTTTGAATGTAACTCTGCTACCTCCCTTATAATTGCATTGCATCCACCCAGATTATCCAGGATAATCTCCCCACCTCAAGATCCTTAATGTAAACACATCTACCAAGTCCCCTTAGCCATTTAAATTAATATATTTATTGGTTCCCAGGGATAGTTGGTAAACATCATCGGTGGCAATCATTCTGCTCACTATACTTCTGATTAGTTTTTTTATGGTGATTAGTTTTATTTAAATATTTTTATTTATATAATCTTTGGTCCAGTTATTACTCTTCCCCACCAACTGAGAAATCTGTCTGTTGCATTTCCACACTTTTCATACAACTTCAGCTCATCTAGTCATGAGCATTCCAGCGCCTGCTCCAACCCTGCCTTCTGCTGTTTGCCCTCTGAGTCAGATGAGTGCCCGGTTGTGTTCTTGTAGACAACTGTTTACAGGCCAATACTGACATGTGCTTTCTGAGAAATCTTCTCTGATTCCTGTACCTTAACCTCCAACATGTTCTCTTGCCTCATCTTCTGAGGTATTACTGTGGATTGACTTGACTTGACTTGAGTTCAAATATTTGCTTTACCACTAATACTCGGTGTCTTATCTGGCTTTTATCTCTAAAACGTGGATATGGCCTACTTTATTGGACAGTTTGTGGATTAAACAGATCAGAAACACATAATCCCTGGTACAGAGTAGATATTTTATAAATATTAGTAAACTCCTCTCTCTTTATTTTTGTCCATTGTTAGATAGGAGTTAGAATAATCTATAATTAATTGTAATGGTTTCCCCAGTCATTCAGGAGCATATTTAATTCTTAGATAATATACCTGTAGTCATTTTTAGCAAATAACCAATCTGTAATGTGTAGTGTAACACATATCCAATATGCTATGCAGACTGTGTGTTGACAGGAAGAACTTTTTCTCATAGAAGAGAATTTATAGTTTTGGTTACAATAATTTCTGTAATAATCAAGCACTTAGCTGTGTATTCATGTATTTTCTTGAGTTTTTCATATGACCAACAATAATATACAGTCCCTTCCCCTACTTTAAACAGTTTGTTTGACTAAAACATAAAATATAGAAAAAAACACTTTCTTAGCCTGTAGAAAATTCTTATTTCCTATCCTAAAAATATATTGAAATAGAAATTGGAAACTTAAATTTATTATTTTCAAGTTTTTCCCCAGTCAGCTCCCTTAGCTATTTTACTGTATTATTTTCTTTCTCAGCAGGAAATCACAGGCCACTGGGTGGAAATAAGATTATTTTTCCTGTTTGTGGTCAGAATCCTTATTATCTGAGAATTAAAACTCCAGCTAACTGTTTTGACTGAGAACTCCCCTCTGGCTTTTTTCTTTGTTTTCAACTTTCTGGGCCAGTCCATCATACCTCACCTGTTTTTCCTCCCTTTGTCTACCTACAGAAAGTACTTAAAGTTGGATTGGGAAAAAATTAGTTACGTAGGACATTTTCCAGGTGATAAACATAATCCCATTATGTACTACCTGTGGCCCTAAATACACAGCAGCTCAAAAGCTGTCTTCCAAAGCCATAGGAACTCCCCAAACAATCCAACAAGTCCATATGGGACAACCTGAGAGCCCTAGAGAGGAAAGTTCTGTGCCTGGGAAAGGGAAAGGATTGAAAAGTGATCAGGATACTTTTTCTGGAGTCCAGCAGACTGATTCAACTACTAATCTACCAATGGAATATTTAAAAGATGAAGTAGCATTGGCCCAATACACTAAAGACAGAAGATACGAAAAAGTGAGGCTGAAAGGCTCACTTTCCTCCGTCAGACAGGACTGTGATCTGCCTTGTTACTGCGCGGCTCCCACAACTGAGCATGTTGCATGCACACAGCACACTGGCGCATGTGCATTGTGGTGGAGAAGAAATCTATATCACAACTCACAATGATCTTGCAAGTGAAACTGTCAGCAAGAGAGAATGATGCTACCCTTGACTGAGAGGTCAACAGTAGGTCCAATACATGAACTAAACTAATACTAATATTTCAATGTTTGAATTATTTGCTCTCTGTTGTCTTTGGAAACTGATGCTTGGAACTAGTATAACCTCTGTATGTTACTGAAGCTGCAGAGTTATAGCTTTAAATCATCAACTTTGGAAACATTTCTTCTAATGTGATTTCTCTTCTTCAGATTCCAAATGGCATTACCAACTATCCATGTAATGATGTTACCCACTCCCAGAAAGGATGACATTTTACTTAGTATTCGTTAACGGATTATCTTTAGTTCCTAAAGATATGGTAGTTTTTTTGCATATGGTAGTTTCTTTCCTACTGAAAATCCAAGAAACCCATGTCTTTTCAGCATCCATAAGAGAATTCAATGAGAGCAAGACTTCCTCTCAACAAACATAATCCTTCCATTCTCCGATAGGGTCTCAGGATGACTTATCCTAAATCCTTGGAATCATTAAATTTCTGGCCTGCAGCTATAGATGCTTATATCTTCAAGCTGCCTCTCTATGACCTTAGGTTTGCTATCCCTGGTAGCTGTCAGGTGACAAGGCGAGGCATCACTCAATACATTGATCTTTGTTGTTGCTTCACTAACATCAGTTATTGGATTTCCTCGTGGTCCTTCCTCAACTACATGTTCCTTCTCTTGCCACCTGTTTTGACTTTGCTAAGGTACATCACATGTATCATGGTTTACAGGAAAGATAAAATTGGACTTTAGGTTTCTTGAGTCCAATGTCTTTGCTTTTTACACAGCATGAAGTTGCTTCTCTTTCCAAACTCTTAAAAAGTACAACTGGTTGTTTTCTTTTTCCAATAATCACCATTAAACTAGAATTCTAATTTTATTTATAGGATTCTAATTTTATTTACAGGATTAGCTACCTTTTGAAACACTTGCCACACATATATGATGGGAGCAGATTTTTCTTTTTACATTTTCTGTTCAGTGCTAAAATCTGCATTTTCTGGATTAGTTGGAGTGCTCCAGAGAAATACAACCAATAGGATGTGAAAGTGTGTATGTATGTATATATCCATCTGGATAGATAGACAGACAGATTCAAAACAGGCAGATAAATGAGTAGGTCTAGAACTATATACCTGCCATCTGTCCACCTATTCCTTATACATTATTATATTATAAAGAATTGGTTCAAAGAATTGGAGGATGACAAATCCTAAAATCTGCATGCAGCAAGTCAGAAAGCTAAAGCACCCAGTATTGCAGCTCCAGCCTGAAGGCCAGCATGCTCACTGTCCAGGCAGAGCCAATGGTTCAGTTTCAGGCTGAAACAGGAAAACACTGATGTCTGGGCTCAAGGCAGTCAGGCAGAGGAGGTTCCCTACTGCTCAAGGAATTGTAGGCCTTTTTGTTCTAGCCAGGCTTTCAACTGCTTGGACAAGGCCTGGTGGCATTAGGGAGCAAAGTTTGCTTTCCTCAGGCTTCTGATTCAAATGTTAATCTCACCCTGCAATACCTCAGTGACAGTCTCACCTGAAATGACATTTGACCATTTTGTGGGAATCTTGAACTCAATAAGTTGTCATAAAATTAACCATTATGGTCTCCTATGGACCAGTCTGAAAGCCATGGTCCTAGCTTTGAAATTTTGTGCACATCAGTTTCTCTTCTCAGTCTCCAATTTTTCCACAGTGGGTACGAGGGTAAAACAGTTATGTCCAAGTTCTGTATGTACAATGAGTATTTCCTACTCTCTCGGCAGCCAACATCACATTTCATTGTTACAACTCTGATTTTTCTTTTTTCTTTTTTTCCATAAGATAAAGGAAGAGACTTAGACTCAGAGAAGGAAGTAACTTATATAAATTCTAAAATGCATTTAAATTCTAGGAATCTTTGCCTCCAGGTTGGAAGTGACCATGGAAAAGAAGTGATTTGTAGGCTGCTGTAAACACCTCACATGCAGAGGGAGCCCAGCATCATACTGTCATTTCCAGTTTCATCCTCATGATTATCTGAAAGAGAAGTATCTTTAGTAAGATTCTCCTTTTAAATATTTTTTCTAATATACAAAATGGAGGAGAAGCTCCCTTAGAAAAAGAGCATGTTTATCTCATTTCTATGATTGTTTTTCAGAAGCTCCATAACACCTGTGCCTGCTAAGTCTAATTAATTATTTTTAATAACAGTATTTACAGTTATCCTGAATAATATAATGTATATGGGGTATTCATACTTAAGAATTATGAAACTAATATAATATTAATGAATAATTTGCATAGGCAAAGAGGTTTCAGCCTCATAATTCAGAACCTATTTTATCTACTGGTTACACTTATATGCTCCTCTTTCTAGCTTTTTATAAACACACTGCCATAATTATCAGAAATTAAAATTATTACACAATGATGACTTTATGCCCTTATTCATATCATACTAGACACTCAAAAATTTCTAACAAGCCTTCCTTAGAGTTGAATAACTTTAGTTGTGCATCTAACAAGTCTTTCAGTGATTATCCATGATACCACCATTTGACACAAACTGATTGATATAAAACATACAACCATCCTTAACACATGTGCTTTAACAAAAAATAGGATATCAATGTTTTACTAAATAGTAACCCAAAATTCCTCTTGTTGCTTTACTATTATAAACATATCTAGACTGTGATCACTACTCATAAATTGTATTGCAACCATCGGCATCAAGCTGTAGTCATTTCTTGTGAAGGTATTTGCCAAAACCTTCTTCCAGATTTCTCCTTTTCTGCCCTTACTTCCCCAGCCAGTTTTCAAAACAGCAACCAATGTGACGCTGTTACGGTGTCAGAGAAATCACTCTACTCCTCTTCCCAAAAGCTGCCAATAGCTCATCCCTTAGCTCAGTGAATGGGAGATGCCCAACAGCATTGGCTGTCCAGTGACTTCCCTGAGCTCAGATGCAGTCCTTTCTCCTCCTCTCTGCTCCAGCCATTTTGACCTCCTTGCTGTTCCCTTCCTGTACACAACAGGCAGACTTTCAGCTCAGGGGCTTGGCACCCAGCCTGCAATGCGCTTCCCCAGATATCCAAATACCTCACCTCCTCCAAGAGTTAACGTTGAGAAGTACACGCTAACTTAACCATGAAAAGCAGCATCATTCAGCCACACACTCTCCATCCCTATTGCCCTGCTCTACTTTTGCTTCCACAATACCTACTAACTTCTTGCAGGAACTATGGTTTAATTATTGTGTGTTACTGTTTTCTTGCACAAGGGTGCATGCTCCACAAAGGCAGGGGTATTGGTCAATTTTGCTCATTGCTGTGACCTTATCATTTAGAATAGTGCCTGATACAACTTAGGCATTTAATAAATATTTCTTGAGTAGATGTGAAAACAAAAATGTGGTAATTAGTATCTACTCACTCTGAAGTATTTTTTAGCGCTGAAGGTGTTTTGAGTTTTCCTGATGAGACTTCCTTGGGAACTGAAGCCAGGGAGAGGCCTTGGCAACCAGACCGGCTCCCCTCTGTTGTTGCTCAGGCTCCAAATGTTCTTTTGGCTCTGCTCACTCTTTCAGTTACATGAATTCAATCATTCTGGAGTCCTGTCATTATTACCTTAACTGATTCTACACAATATTTTTTCTGATCTTTATGTGTTGCCCTGGATACACCAAGTTCATACTTTGTATTTTTATTGAATAGGTCCTATAAATTCTATACCATGCTCTCTACTTTCTCTTCTCTCCTATCCAAACATGCTTGAATCTCTGCCCAACAACATACAGGTTGTAAACCTTTGGACAACACATTGAACCTCTTCAAACCTCAATTTCTTCAACTTTTAAACTAGAATAATAGCCGTGTTTCAGAATTACTTTGTGGTATAAATAAGAACATGGACAAAGGAACATGTTGTAAGGTGTTGTAAAAGCTATTATTATTTAACCAGAATTGGATTGTTTTCCTGGGATGGGCCAATTAATATACAGAGCAGGAGAAATATCAATGAGGCCGTGGTCAGCTATGGGCTATTAATATTTCCACTATATACTTTTTCAACCCCAAAAATATATGGTTCATAATAGACAAATATTTTTAATTCATACAAAGAATTTTTAAAATCTGGTGCCTCTCGAACTTAACAGTAAGTAATATTTTTTATATACGAATGATGACTTTGAACACAATATAACTAGTCATAAGTCATCATGGCTTAAAATTCACTAGATATTTTGCTTCAATGAAAAATTTGATCATGGTAAAACAAAGGTGTGTGACTTATAGAATTATATCACCAGTTGTTCTTGTTGTTGTCGGTGGTGGTGGTGTGTGTGTGCCAAGGCAAATGTGATTTATACAAGATTTGAAAACATGTCACTTTGCAAGAGCCAAGTTATATAACTAAAGATTGAGCTACTTTGCAACATGTTTTTCAATGAGTACATATTTTTTTGTAAACATTGTCATTAAGGGTGCTTATTTACTTTTCTGGATTATTAGAATTTAGCTATTATACATAAATAAATTTTCAAATAAATTATGGGTATCATTTTAAGAATTAAATCTATTGACAAAGAAGCATGAAATCTTATGAAAAAGCTTTGTAAAATATATTACATGTTTTCAAGGATTTTTGTCAGAATAAAAGAAATATATGGTGGCAAATTAGAATATACATACATAAATATATCATTAAAAAGAAATAGAGGCAAGTGAAAGGCAACCATACACTGATGTTTCTCTCCCTCTCTGCCTCTCTCCCTTCCCCTCTTTCTGAAAAATAATAAATAAAATCTTAAAAATAAATAAAATAAAAAGAAATAGATTCAGTTTGTGACACATATTACTTCTTCTATGTGCATTTCTGCTTCTTTATTTGTAATAGACAACAATTTCAACCTGGGAAGATTTATATTGGCTTAAATGTGAAGTGGCTTGTGCATGCATGCATGCATGTATATGTATGCGTGTGTAGGCTTCTTATCACCATGCTAAATGTTGATTAACTTACCAGTTCCTCAGTCACAGCCCAATCAATTGTGAATTTCTATTTATCAGTATTCCAAACTTTAAATGGATATCTAATCCATTTTCTACTTTCATATGCAAATTTTTCAAAAATGCAGCTTACTGTTTTATATATTGGCTTACCTATAACTCTAAGTCAGAAGCTTCTAGAATATTTGGCTAAAAACTCAGGTGTTGGAGAGCATCTCCTTGGAAAAGCTGATTCAATTGTTTGACAACAAAATCTCTACTCTGAATGAGTAGAAAATTTGAATAAAATGTAAATAGATAATGAAAGAAGCCCACCTTGCTTTGGGTTTTAGAGAGCAACAAAGGCTGAGAATTTATAGGGCAAGGTTCCAAGGAAGGAAACTAAGAGGGTAAGCTGAGCATATGATTATGTTTTCCCCTTAAGAGTGTTGTCAGTTTCGAAAGTGAAAGACAAAAGAGGGAGGCTGAGAAGTGGAACATAAATTTTGGAAACTTAAGGTCAAAGGGCAAAAATTAATTTAGGGCTCACCAAAAGGACAGAATGGGAATATCCCACAAAAGTAACTTATCTTTGAACAACCTTATCCATGACTAAAATAAGGTGATTGTCCCAAAACAGACTTCATTCTAGAAGCACATGTAAATCTTCACTAAAGGGTTTTTTTTTTTTAATAAAAGTTTTTATTCACAATGTCAACAACATAATCAAAATTAATCAGGCATATAGAAAAAAAACAAAAGACAAAACAGTAAACAAAATTAAAATGCAGGTTATAAACACACTGGGACCATCAGATATAGACTTCAAAATAAGTTGAGTAATATGTTAAGAAATTTCAATGATCAATAAAGACTTTTAACAAAGAAAACTGTGACAAGGAATGAATTGCAAATTTTGGAAGGTACAATTTAAACACCGGTATATGGATCAGAAAAAAATGTTCAAACTGAAAAAATGAAAAGACAAATTAAAAACACAAAAAAAGTTAATTAGAATAAAAAAGAAATTAGTGAAAGGCCTATTACACATTTGAGTGTCAGAAATAGATGAGTGAGAGAATAAGGCAGAAGTAATGTATTTGTTTTTGGTTTTCAGTAATTCTATTTTGTTTTTTGGTTTGTTTGTTTGCTGTTTTTTAATTTTTTTTCAAGATTTCATTTATTATTTCCAGTAAGAGAGGAAGAGAGAGAGGCAGATAGGGAGAGAGGGAGAGGAACATCAATGTATGGTTGCCTTCCACCTGCCTCCAAGCCACGGACCTGGCTAGAGACCTGGCTTGCAACCTAGTTATGTACCCTGGCTGGGGAATCGAACCAGCGACCTTTGGGTTTGCAGGCTGGTGCCTTCTCCACTGTGCTACCAGCTAGGGCAGCAATTCTATTTTGATATTGAGTTATGTTTTTATTTATATTGATTACATTCAGGTTTGTAATTTTTATTTTTATTGAATTATTGGGGTGACATTGCTTAATAAATTATACAGGTTTCATGTGCACAATTTTATAATACATCATCAGCACTGTGTGTTCACTACCCCAAGTCAAGTTTCCTTCTAATACCATTTATCCCCCCTTTACTCCCTTCTACCTCCCCCCACCTCCTTTTCCCTCTGGCAGACCTCATACTATTGTCTGTGTCTATGAGTTTAACATTTTTGCTTAATCCCTTCAGCTTTTTCACCTAAACCCTCAAACCTCCTTTTCCAAACAGCTGCTAGTCTGTTTTCTGTATCCATGAGTAAGTTTCTATTTTGTTTGTTTATTTTGTTCATTAGATGCTACATATGAGTGAAATTATATGGTATTTGTCTTTCTATGACTGGTTTATTTCACTTAGCATAATACTCTCTAGGTCCATCCATGCTGTTGCAAAAGGTAAAGATAGATTTCCTTTCTTTCTTTTTTTTAATAGCTAATTCGTGTTCTATTTGTGTAGACATAACACAATCTTATATCCACCTGTAATATTTCTTATATTTGTAACTAAATGGTTTAAGTCTGTTTTGGAAATTTCTTGGCTATTGTTACTTTGAATATTAAGATGAATAAAGTATATTTTTCAGATAAACCAAATCTAAGAGAAAAAAGAGGGGAAAGAAAAATTATTGCAGATAGAAACACAGTATGCCAGAAAGAACAAGGAATAATTTCCAGAAAAAATTAAATATGGAAAATTCAAAATAAATTTTGATGATATGAAGTAATAATTTAATATCCTTTAATGTTTAAAACAATATGGTATTAAAATACATGATAAAAATAGAATAAAAGGCTGGAGGAATGAATTGTATTGATGTTTTAAGTTTTTACCTTTGGTATTTAAAAAAAATTCAATTACCTTAATTTAATCTTTCAGTAAAAGAAGACTATGATTATATTTAGTCTAACTCCTAAAAAATAGCAGAATGCTGTATAACAAGCTGATAACAGAGCACAAATAACAGTAACAGCAAAATTGATTTATCAAAAAAGAAAACATAAAGAGAAAATGGCTAGGACAAATGAAAAATGAAAGTAGTGTAGTTAGACCTCAAATAACTAATTAAATGAAATATTAATAAAATAACTATGCTAACTAAAAGAGATTTCTTTCATTTCTTTTCCTTTATTTTTATTTTAAAAATTTTTAAAAAGATTTTCAGAGAGAAGGGCAGGGAGGAAGAAAGGAAAAGAAGCATCAATGTATGCCTCCAGCTACAGACCTGACTGGAAACCTGGCTTGCAACCTGGTTATGTGTCCTGACTAGAAATTGAACCAGAAACCTTTGGGTTCTCAGGCCAGTGCCAATCTACTGAGCCAAACCAGCCAGGGTCAAGGTGAGATTTAAAAACAATAATTGGGCCCTGGCTGGTAGCACAGTGGATAAGGCGTCAGCCTGCGAACCCAAAGGTCACAGGTTCAATTCCCCAGTCAGGGCACATAACCAGGTTGCTAACCAGGTCTCCAGTCAGGTCTGTGGCTGGAGGCAGGTGAAACACAACCATACATTGATGTCTTTCTCCCTCTCTGCCTCTCTCCCTTCCCCTCTTTCTAAAAATAATAAAATTAAATCTTTAAAAAATAATAATAATAATTGCTGTCATCTAAAATATGTGGAAGGTTTGAGATTTTAAAAAATTATTATTGTGAGCCCTAGCTGGTGGCACAGGGGATAAGGCACAGGCTTGGGAACCCAAAGGTCCCTGATTCAATTCCCAATCAGGGCAACATAACTACATTGCAAGCCAAGTCTCCATCTAGGTCTGTAGCTGGAGGCAGGTGAAAGGCAATCATACTTAATGTTTCTCTCCCTCTCTCCCTCTCTCCCTTCCCCTCCCTCTGAAAAATAATAAATTAAATCTTTAAAAAAATAATTGCCATCATCTAAAACAATAAAAATCAATCTGATGTAGCAACGTTAATATTAGATCTGAGACAAACAATATTATAAATGGTAATGTCAGCTGTGTTATAATGATAAAGGTGGCAATGCACCAGAAAAATATATCAACTCTAAATTAGTAAGTACCTAATAACATAGCTTCCAAGTAAAAATAATATTTTATGAACTGAAACAAAATCATAGCAATATCAAATATGGAATTATATAGTAATTTCAATAACTTTTAAGAAAAGCAGCCCTGGCTGGTGGCGCAATGGATAGATGCCAGCCTGTGAACCCAAAAGTCACTAGTTCAATTCCCAGTTAGGGCACATAACCAGGTCTCCAGCAGGGTCCGTAGCTGGAGGAAGGTGAAAAGCAACCGTACATTGATGTTTCTTTCACTCTCTGTCTCCCTCCCTTCCCCTCTCTCTAAAAGTCATAAATTAAAATTAAATTAAATTTTAAAAGTATACCCCCCAAATCAAGAAAATTTGAACAGCACCTTTAAAATTTAACCAAACTGACATATATAGAACCCTGCTCTTTACAAGTACAAAGTATACATTTTCTATCAAATGAATATAGAATAGTTCCCAAAACATGTTGGACTATAGAGTGAGCCTCAGATAAATTCGATGGATTCAACTCACATATAACACTTCTGACCACTGAAGAATTAAGCTAGAAATTAATGACAAGAGCATAACAAAAAGAGTTCTCATGTGTTTACCATTAAGAAATAGAATTCTTTAAAAAGGGAACAAAAAGCCCAAATACAAAAATCACTATGTAAATAAAACTGAAAGACAAGGAAAATATGACATTAAAACTTATGATATTAACTATAGATCTATAAAGAGTGAAATTTGAAAACTTCTTATTTTAGAAGATAATATTAACTCAATTACTGAAGCATATAAATGAGGAATTTAGACAATTATAGTTAATTAAATGCAAAAAAGTAGAAAAAATATGAAAATAAAAGTATATATGAATAAGATATTAAGATTTCAATTGCTGTTCCAAAGTTTGGTTTATTAGTCTTTTCAGACTGCCATAACAAAATACCACAGACCAGGTAGCTTAAACAATAGAAATTTATTTTCTAACAGTTTTGGAGGCTAAAGTCTAAAGTCAAGATAACAGCAGCATTGGTGTCTGGTGAGACCTCTTTGACTTGTAGATATTTGCCTTATTACTGTATTCCCATATGGTCTTCCTTCTGTGGGTATTCAAAGAGATCATCACTGGTATCTCTCCCTCTTCTAATAAGAACATAAGTCTTATGGGTTTAGGGTCAATTAACTAATTACCTCTGAACCTTATGTCCAGTATTGGGGGAGTAGTTATGTTGGAGGATAAAATTTCCACATGTGAATGGATGGGGCACAATACAGTTCTTAATGGTTGGTTTTATGATGAAACTAATAAAACTGATGCACACAGCAAGTCTGACCAAGAAAAACAGAGAGAAGAGACAGAGATGAAATTTCAGGTATGATAAAGGAACACAACTATCCATATTAGAGAACATTTTTTAAATGAGGGTATTTTGAAACATTTAAATCCAACTAATACACTCAAATTTTTTTACATAATTGACAAAATATCTAGAAAAATAAAATTTGTCAAAACTGACCCAAAGGTACAGAATGTTAAATTTTATAACTATTCAAAAAATAAAAATAATGTGATTTAAAACTTCCCCACAGAAAACAATTTTCCAGCCATAGCTGATTGAATGAACCAGTGAATCCTCTATGCCAAGAACAGATATTAAACTGGATGACATTGTTAAGAGCATCTATATCAGATCTAGAAATCAACTTAAGGTATGCAAGAAGCTGAAGAACTGTTTTCTTGAAGAAATACACTCTTTAACTGTTTTAGCTTTGGATAAGAAGAGTGGAACTCTGCCGCCTTCTTCTCTTGGTGGCCTCTCTCAACCACACGCAGCTTGGCCAGTGGGACTCGCAGTGCGACCGAAGTGGATGGCGCAGCTTCGATAACCAACAGCTTTGCCGCCAGAGACCGTGCAAGTAACTCTGGCGTAAGAAGCAAAAGCGCATAGATTTGTCGCCTGAAAAGGGGCAACTGGATAAAAAGTCAAGAGGAAAAATCTTTATCATTTCTAGCTTCCGTTGGTGTCTGAGCTGGATCAAGCACTGCACTAGCCAGAAATGAATGAGACTGAATGTCAGAAAGAATGGAGAAAGCTAGACAAGTGCACCATTCATTTGTGACTGACTGGAAAATGACATGTTTCTTTTTTTTTTTTTTTTTTTGCTTGTTTGTTTGTTTTGAGTGTAAGGGAGACCTAAGAGAGCCCAGCAGGACGTAAAATAAGATGGGAACTTGTCGATGTGCCCACCAAACACACAGATCCATCAAGAACGGGTGGAAGCCTTAGAGCAGGGATGTCAAAGTCATTTTCACTGGGGGCCACATTAGCCTCCGAGTGGCCTTCAAAGGGCCCAATGTAATTTTGGGGCTGTGTAAATATAACTACTCCTTAACAGTTAAGTGAGTGGGATGGAAACAAGGTGCCAGCCGATAAAACAAGGTGGAGGTAGGGATTCAGCCCGCGGGCCTTGTGTTTGGCACCTGTGCCTTAGAGGCTCCTGATGTTTAAGTACAACCTCTGGCAGAATCACTGGCTGATCCCTGAACTCTGCAGACCAGGAGGCAACACCAAAGGTTTTCCTTCCATATTAATTAATTAGAAACATTTGATTCTCAAATGACTGGAGGTACCAAAAGCTAGATTTTCTGGTTCCTTCTGATTTTCAACTAGGTCGTTTCTTTTATTAGTTGCTGTCTTCTTTGCTTTGTTTTGAAATTACAGAACATCTTTTACCACTATAAGATCCTTTTAACTTTATGTTGAAAAGCTGGATGATCCATCTTAGGTGGAGAAAATAAACAACCCAATGACCCTAGAGAAAAGATTCAATGTACACTCTATTTTTTAAAAAAAGATTTTTATTTATTTATTTTTAGAAAGAAGGGAAGGGAGGGAGAGGGAAAAGGAGAGAAACATCAATGTGCCATTGTGTTTGGTGTGTCCAAATTGGGGGCCTCGTCCACAACCCAGGCATGTGCCCTGGCTGGGCAATGAACTGGTGACCCTTTTGTTCCCAGGCCAGCATTCAATCCACTGAACCCCACCAGCCAGGGTTTGAAAGTACAATTTAAAAAGGCTTCCTTTTCTATATTTCAGGATCCATTTTTATGACACAGAAAGCTTGGCTCCCCAGGCTAAGATAAATGCTCTCATTTTAATGCAAAACTTTCAGTGATTTGGATCTATCAGCCTAATCTTGCAGCACCTCTACAGATGGTCTAAATGCTGGCGAGTCTGGCAGAGAAGGTGAGGGAGGAGGACCCATGCAGAGTGGCTAACCAAGCTGTGCATTTCACTTTCAGTTCTAATTACCTCCTGGAGGCACTGCTTTCTAGTCAGAAGAAGAAAATTTTAAGGCCAAAGGAAGTAAGACTATATTGTAAAATTCCTGCTTCTGTGACAGGAAGTGTGCTTAAGAATTAAAAAAGTTGACTGTATGTTGTAGAACATTATTATAGTTTCTAACTATATTCTTTAAAATGGGGGGAAGAGGTGGATTGATTTTACAATGTGTTTCTGATGGCTTCTTGTCTAGATTAATATTTAATTTAGTGTTGTAGGGGATTTGGGGAAAAATGAATCAGCATAATTTAGAAGTCAGGAAGTTTAGGTTTTTTATATTTTCACATACTAATGATAGTCATTTATGAAATATCTATTGAGTACCTATTTTGGGTACTCAATAGGGTAGGGGACTATGCTACCTGCTGGGTTACGGCAAGAATAAGGCACATATGATTCCTGCCCTCAGGAGCAGGAATTTGTATCCATTTGGGATACAAACAGAGAGTTCATTTGTAGAGTAGTAGGTTCTAGATTTTAGCCAATGGAAACTTCTTAACTTTAACAAGAGAGTTTCAGTGGAATAACAGTTTGGGAGTCAAATGACAACGGGACAATTATTGAATGTAGTGCAAAAATAGAGCCCAAAAGTGCACACGCACATATGTTTTGAAAGGTTTCACCCCAAAGAGAAAAGAAATATGAGGCAACAACTGAAAATTTCTTTAGGTGGGATAAGGGAGAATGTAAAGTTCTCATTGTTTTTAATGAAAGAGGAACTAGCAATGAGGAAGGGATGGAAGGTATAGCACGAAGGTCAAAATCCACAAAGTGAGATCTTGAGAAGTATTCTAAGGAGGATTAGAAATAGATGGGCTACATGTCCAGGAGGATTGGTCCTAGAGCAAAGGGAAAGCTTCTCTTTAAAACGTAACTAGATAACAAGGTAAAAAGATGGGTGAATTTGCCCACCATTTTCTATGTTTAATGACAAGAAGTGTATTACTAACTTAATGACTTCTATTTTACAGTGCTGGATGACATGAGTATGTCTTTAGTGGTGAAATGTGAGAGAGTGGTATTAATTTGGTTGAAGGTCTGGAAGAAGCACGAAAGGCTTAAAAGAGCCATATTGCAGAGATAGATGACAAAAAAAAAAGAAGGTGTACTGGACAAGGCTGAAGAACCAGATGATCGAGTCTCTAGATTACATTTAAACTAATCTATGATGTTGTGCTATTTTCTTTAGCTGATTTCAACATTTGACATTTCATAAAGGCAAATAGGTGGATTAGTACATATTTGGGACTTTTCCTGTTTGAGTAGAAAATTAGAAAATGAAACAAATATGTTGAAGTTACTTATAAAAGAAGAGTTTAAATGATGAATTACAGAATCTAAGCTACAGAGAGAAAGAAGTGAGGTCAGGATGGTATGGAAGGTTAAAAAGGAGAGTGCAGCAACTGGATGTTCAGAGTTATCAAGCAGAAAGTACAAGGGGCATAAAAACTAGATTATGGTCAAAAAGCTAGGTACCTGAACATAATATTTGAAACTAAATATCTTCAGTGTAGTCATGTGGTCAGAAAAAAAAGGAAAAGAAAGATAACAGAAGTCATTGTCAATGACAGGTGGAAGAATGATAAAGCCTGAGAGTTGGAAGGGAAACTCTTTAAACTGAACCAGGGTGATGGCACTATGGAGGGCAGAGAGAGGCCTAACTGTAAGTTAAATGTATTTTTCATGCAAAGTGAATGAGCAAGAAGTCAACAGAGGACAATGGCAGGGGCAACAGGATCATACCAGCCTGGAACTAGCAGGGGTTATAACATGTAGGTAGGGGAGTAAAGTTCTGATTATCAGAGGGAATGAGCTGGTTTCCAGCTGCACTTCCTTAACCAAAGGCTCACAGATCTCAGAGAATAAGCTGTTTCCACTTCACCTTGCTGCCTTACCTGTAACAAAGGTGTAGAAACTATGGTCTCAAATGAGATAACATAAGTGGAAGACATAAGGTTAATATGGTGAACCAGATATTTGATGAAACTTCTGCTACACAATTCTGAGAATTACTAACAAACATTTTTTTAAAAACACTGAATTCACCAGAAAATAAAAGAAATCCCCAAGAGCCGTGGTAAAGGGGATTTAGGAAAGCAGGGTTGCAAATAGGTATTAAAACCAGGGTAATAGTTGCTAAGACATTTCCAATCCTAGCGAAAACTCAGCCTTGATTTTTGAATGCCTTGCAGAAGGCAAGATCTTGGACTTGTAACAAGTAGAGATTTAGAACTATAGTGCTGAAATAAAGTTGGGACTGGTGAAATTCTATAGTCTCAATTCAATAATAGAGTAGAAAAATTCACTTATTGCCAGAGGAAGATAAGGAGGAAAACTGTTTTAGCAACAACTGTTGGAGGAACAAAATGGGGAGAGCTCCCCTGAGACATTATAACCATCAGCCTGGACGTATATAGGTTTGTACTTGACAGCTATTCAAGATGGATATTGCTACCATCAAAAGCATAAGAGAAATTCAGGATTTTTGACTAAATCTTAGCCAAAATTGCTGACTTTCCTGTTGGATTTTCCATTTCCTATTGGATACAACTTACAAAAATGTAGATTTCCCTCTCTCTCTCTCTGTGATAATTTCCTTAAAAATAAGCTCAGGGAAACACGGCTGCTTTCCATCTGAACTGGATAGCAAATTCAGGGGCTCTCTCAGGCCCCTCTCTTATTAAAACCACCTCTCCACCCATCTACTTTCCTGCTGTGGTTTGGAGAGTGCTCTGGTGTTGTGCTAGTTTCTCACACCCTATCTTGATGCAGGGCACAGGAGGTCACTGCTCTCAGATCCCTAACCTTCGGGGAGGGGGTATGTCATTATTTTTTGCTGGGAGCTTGGGCGGGAGGAGGCCCATGACAGTTTCCTTTATACCACCCTTCTGTTTGCTCACTCTTAAATTGTTTGTGTATCTTTCTATATAGAGGGCAAGACCCTGAACTTTGATGCACAGTAAAGACAAGCTTTTAAAATTCAAATGTCTTTCTCTTAAAAACAGCTGTGTCTGCCATGAGTTTCAAATGTCTATTTCAAAAATAAATCCAAATGTCACTTCTTTTTCTTGAATTTATGCAATAAAACCACTACCCTAAGGGCCACAGGAATGAAAAAGCATAGCATTAGGGGCAGGTCACATGCAAAGTAGTTAAAGATTGAAAAAATAATAAACCATGGCTGCTAATGTTTCCCCAAACTCTTTTGTGACATGAATTTAAACTAAGTATTTGTGAAGATGTTTAATCTTATGTCCCTTTTACATTCACTGCAGCATTGATAGGCAAAATAGCCAAAGTGTGAAAATATCCTGTGTCTGTCAGTGGATAAAAATATAAAGAAAGTGTGGTATATACACTTAAACATACATAATACTATTAGTCAGACTTAAAGTTTTTTAAAAAGTAAATATTGCCATTTGCAGAAACAGAAATGAACCTAAATGGTATTGTGATAAGTGAAATAAACCAAAGATAAATGCTGTATAGTATCACTTACATGTGAAATTAAAAAAAAAAAAAAAAATAACAACTCTGACATAAAAAAAATTACTAACAAGGGGTATAAAAGTGGTAACCAGGAAGTGGAGGATGGGAGAAATAAGAAGCAGTTGGTAAAAGGGTATAAAGTTCTGGCTATAGGAGGAATAAATTCTGAAAATCCAATGTATAACATGATAACATGGTGCTTATAGTTGATTACACTGAACTGCATAATGGAAATTGCTAAAAAGGTAGAACTTAAATGTTTCTCTCTCTCTCTTTCTCTTTCTCTTTCTTTCTCTCTCTCTCTCTCTCTCTCTCTCTCTCTCTCTCTCTCTCTCTCTCACACACACACACACACACACACACAAAAGGCAAATATGTGAGGTAATACATGTGTTAACTCAAAATAATCACTTTCTAAACAATCACATTGTATGCTTTATATGCTTTCTATCTCTTACAATTTTGTCAATTACATCTCAATAAAGCTTAAAGACAAAGACTTCAGTAACCATCTTGAAATTCTTAATAATTTAAAAGATCCCTATTTTCTTTTTGCGATACACCCATGTATTATGTAACCAGTCCTGTCTCTTTGTTTCTAGATTACTCCTGAATTTTACTAAATATACTTCATTGCTTTCCTTATTCCTGTCCTTGCATTTTCTCTCTCTGGGGTACAGCCCTGGCATTTTCACTGATTACATCCTACTTTAAGACTCAGAACATATGTTACCTCCTGTAGAAGGTCTTTCTCTACCCTACCAACATGATTTGGAGGTCACTGTCTGATTCTTACCACATCTGAATTTATTTTTCATACATTTTACCTTAAAATATTGCAAATCCTCATTACTTATTTTTCCTCTTCTTTTTAGACTATATAGTATTTTTCTTGGTGGACATAGATCTAGAATGTATGCATATTTATATCCTTGCTATCTAGGGAATTACCTTGGTATAAAAGAGAAAATCAATAAATGCTGATTGAACACCATTGAATTAAATTAAGTCCCCTTGGTAAACCACAAACTTAGCAGATTTTATAGGTCAGAAGATATGATTGCTTAACCTATTATATTCTAGAATCTTACCAATTTATTTTAAAATCGGATGACAACTGAAAATTCTTGGAGAATTGAAGACTCATTACAAACTTCAAGAAGAACAACAAGAAAAGTCATTTTGCTAGAACATGTAATAGTCAACAAAAATAAGAAAGAGCATTCCACATAGAAGTGAGAGTATTTTACTTACTAGAAATTTAGACAATGGGAAGAAAGACACAAGTCCTCTCTCTTTAGGTGTATATAAATGGAATATAAGCTCCAGGCAAAGGTTTCCCAAAGGAGGGAGAAAAATAAGAGGAAATCATAAACATGAGAGAACAAGTCATCAAAATGTTAGAACATTTACAATTTGGCAAGAATTCAGGGGATGGTATGCTCCATTAATTTTGAGAATTTTGCCCCCTGACAACTATATTTAGAAACTCCATGAAATCACCTAGGCCTGAGAATTTAGAGTGATCTCAGTCTAATAAAAATATTTTGCTTGCAGGGCATCCATGAAGACATTAATAAGTGCCTTGAAAAAGTATATGTTGGATGCAGAACAGAATATTTATTTAGTTTAAAAGTACCTTTTCACAAAGTACCTATTAATTCCAGAAGACAAATGAGTGACTTTACATGGGAGAAGCCTGGCAGACATCATCTTAATGAAGAAATCAAAGTGAACATTGTCAATAATGAGACAAATTGAAATGTGTGTGCCTGAGATGAGGCAAGAAAAGGAACATAGACTCATTCCTCTAACAGACCAACCAAGGACATATAACTTTTTAAAGATTTTATTTATTTATTTTAGAGAGAGGGAGGGAGAGAAACATCAGTGTGTGATTACCTTTTCCATGCCCCAAACTGCAGATCCGGCCTGCAATCCAGGCATGCGCCCTGAGTGGGAATTAAACCACCAACCCTGGGGTTCACAGGCTGGTACTGTGATGTGATGAGCCACATCAACCAGGGCTATCAAACAAATTTAAGCACATTGTACAAAATTATTTCCCTGTAATGTCCAAAACTGTCAAGATCAATAAAGGCACAGAAAGACTAAAGTACTACTTTAGTCTAAAGAACACAATGCAATGTGTGAACTTGAACTTCATCTTTTGCTATAAAATATGTGATAAAGTCAGTAAAATTTGAATGGGTCTAAAGATTAGATGGTAGAAATTTCTTACATATTGAAAAAATAGCTTTCACTGAGTGAAACAAAACCAAACCTCTCTCCAAATAAATATTAGATTCTGATTCACCCTAACTCCACTGACTTGATACATATGATTTACTCAATGTAATTAATTTTATTCTTATTTAATTATTTATATAAATGTTACCATATCTTGGCCCAGTAATGGAATGTTAGCTGTGTATAAATATTTTAGCTCTTGTAAATGTAAAAAAAATTGTTAAAAGGCACACAGCTAGAGTTAGAGTGATAACTAAGAACAATAGGGGTTAGATAATCCCATATTTTAGGGACCACCCATGCAGGACTTGCTAACAAGTCTCCCCAAACCATTTTGTAGAACTGGTCAATGCATCCAATATAGTCAATGTAGGAAATGGGAAGAAGCTGGCAAAATATTTAGGAAGAATTGAAATTCCTAGAAAAGATCTGAGTGTTGAGGATTTTCTTCTTCAATGCAGGTCAGATTGGGAGCTTCAGTGAAAAGGAGGAGCTTTAAACTAGAGAAGATAAAGTTTGATTTATTTTGGGTTAGATTGTTGATGACTTACAATGGCACTACATTAAAATAATCATGGTGGAAAAAGCTATGATTCCTACTTAAAATATCCAGGAATATGGAAAAGAGAACTTTTAATATTTGAAAAATACCAATATAAGAAAGAGAAAAGCTATTTCTTACTTTTGCCTCACTCAGCCAGCCTAGTACAGACTGGTTACATTAATTAACTACAAGGGCCCCCATTTCTCTGCACCCTTACCAACACCTGTAGTTTGTTTCTTTTAGACAGCTTTGATGAGATGCCTATGCATCTGTTTTGCATTTTGCAGACAATATGCATATCCACAGGTAAATTTTCCTCCATTGCTTTTAGAATGCCTCTTAGACAAATTTTAACACCATTTCAAGGTCCTCATTGTGGCTTTAGATATGTGAGTAATATATGCACTTAACCAGATATAACACTGGACCAATTTGATTTTTCTTGTAGTTGTGTTTCCTCAAAACCTTTTCCCGATATCAAAAATTGCAGACCCTGTTCTTCAACTTTAGTAACTTCAGTGCAGCTCTTGTGAGGATGCATAGGACCTTTGTTATCAGATCTCAACAGCTTCTCCCTACCTGCTGGCAACAAATGCTGTTTGGAATTATAAATTCTACCTTTTTGGTTGTAATTTCTTTTTATCTCAAAAAAGAAACACTAAGAAAACCTGTATTTTCATTCTCTCATTTTCTTTCCTTTTGTTTTCATATCCACAACATTCAATTCTCACTTTTTACAATTATCTCCAACCTGAGGGGTTCAAAGAAAATATCGGTCTTGAAAAATGGGCATATAAGACTAAATTGTTGTAGCCCAGGTTGGAGAAAGATTGACCTTATTTCCAAAGAATCCTCTCACCACCCAAAGTGTCTACCCAGATGACTTGTCTGTGAAGCTTCAAACATGACTATCTTGTGCGAGCCGAAGAAAAAAATGTGTATTACATATTCTACCAGAGGGGAAGGGAAAGAATTTAAAATTTTCAACAAGTCCATGGTGAGTATTTTTCACATGAAATTATATTAATTCAAGCTCTGCTGCATGTGGGAGAAAAGGATTAAATGTAACTTAACAACATTTATAGCTGAAAATACCTACTTTCAAAATGTTAGAGATGATACTTTTTCTTTGCTTATCAAATCTTAAAATGTTGAAAAGCAGATGAATAAATATAAACATAATACATTCTAATAGCAGCAGCCATTTGTTATAAATTTTGGATTTTTCCAAAATGATGATCAAATTTGTGTCACAATTATTTCTAAATGTTAAACAAACCTAAAGTACAGCAACACCATTAACATCAGATTTATATGTTGGGAGCTTCATTTAACTTAATTGTGTAAATAAAACTTATCCACAATTCTTCATATGCTTGCTTAAATGCATAGTTAAAATGAACACTTTAAAATTCATCTTATTAAAAAAAGAATCCTTAATACCCCTCCCCTCTTACATATTATAAACATTCTGAAAATCATGGAATGTAATTTGAGCCTAGTGATATTTTATATTCTTTTAAAAATGTATATCTACTGTGAATAGAGCAATTTTCTAGGGGTTAATGTTAATCTTGTGCTTCCAAAATCAGTCTGTAGAAGAAACATTAAAACCTCCTTCTGTGGAACATTTAACAAATATTCATAAATAATTCAAAATACTTTCTTAAATAACTACACAAACATGCAGAATATAAGGAAACCTCAAGCCAAGTGCAGTCAGGGGACAAGGACCATGGATTTAAGCCACACCTGAAAATGAATGTCAATCTCAAATATACAAAGGTCTCCCATGTTATTTAGAGCTTCAAGTTAAGTTGTTGAATAAATCACATATAACAATCCTACAAAAGATAGAGACACCCTATAGATGCAATAGTAAAGGTGGTGAAATAGCTTATTAAATTGGCTTTGGCACTAAAGTGGAGTCATTTTTCAAATGAGAGCTTCATTGATTCTATGTGATCAAAGACTAGACTTCAAATATTTTGTGGTCTGAATTTACTATGTTTATTTACTTCAAAATATGTAAGTCAAGAATTGAAATTTATATTGTACCTAGATCTATTTTATACCTACATGCCTTGAAGAAGCTATCTAAAATTATCTCTGGAAAATATATATATCCAACACATAATCTCAATAAATATAAGCTCTTAATAAAAAATTATACCAAACACAAAAAAGAACAAGTTACCACAATGAGAACCAACAAAAACAACACCAGAATTAAAAGAACTCAGATATTGAAAATGTTTTAATAGAGCACTAACAAGATATGCTCAATCAATTTTATTTTATTTTATTTTTTAATATTTTATTTATTATTTTCAGAGAGAGGGGAAGGGAGAGAGGGAGAGAGACATCCATGCATGGTTGCCTTTCACCTGCCTCCAGCCATGGACCTGACTGGAGGCCTGGCTTGCAACCTGGTTATGTGCCCTGGCTGGGAACTGAGCCAGCAATCTTTGGGTTCGCCGGCTAGTTCCTTATCCACTGTGCCACTGGCCAGGGCTAAATTTTTTAAAAAGTAAGATTAAATATGTATCAGAATAAAAACACTATCAGAAAATGGAGACAGAATGTAATATATTTAATAAAGAAGTAGAGGGAGGGGGACAGAGGGGAGCAAAAAGGGGATGGATGTAATACAACAACAATAAAATTAAAAAAAGAAAAAGAAAAAAGTAGAGAAAAATTATAGAATAAATAACTTTAATTAAAATTAACAATTTAATGAGATATTACATAGCAGTTTGACAGTGCTGAAGAGAATCAGTGAATGGGAGAAAGAACAAAGATATCACATCCCTGGCTGGTATGGCTCACTTGATTGGAGCATTGTCCCATAAACCGTAAGGTTGCATGTTTGATTACCAGTCAGGGGACATGCCTAGGTTGTGAGCTCATCCCCAGTAGGATGTGTATGAGAGGCAATCAGTGTTCCTCTCTCACATGGATTTTCTCCCTCTGTCTCTCTCTTCCTCTCTTGCTCTCTCTCTAAAGTTAATGAGCATGTCTTCGAATGAAAATTAAAAAACAAAGGAATAACACAAAGTATAGCACAAAGATTAAAATATGAAAAAAAATGAAGGAAAGTATGAGATGTGGATGATAGAGTGAGAAGATCCAAAATGTATTTACCTTTACCAGGAAGAAGTAATGAAAATATTATATAGAAGTAATATTTTGAGAGATAATGCCTAAGAATTTTCTAGTATTAAATAAAATGATGGATGACAACATTTGGAAAACAAAGAATCCCAGATGACATAAAGGAAAATTTTAGCTAAACAAATGGTAAAATAGCAAAGAATAATGACCTTAGCAGCTTAAAAAAAATAACTGGCATAATGATTAGGTTGACAAATTTTCAAGAGAAACAATGGTAACAAATGAAGAGTAAAATATGTTCTTAAAATTCAGAGAGAAAATAAATGTCCAATTATATGCGTTTTTAGGAAATCTATTTTCAAGAATGAAAATAATTTACAGATTTTTAAAATGTACTCTTATTAAGGCTCTGGCTGGTATCACAGTGGATAAGGCGCCAGCCTACAAACCCAAAGGTCGCAGGTTTGATTCCCCAGCCAGGGCACATAACAAAGTTGCAAACCAGGTCTCCAGTCAGGTCTGTGGCTAGAGGCAGGTGAAAAGCAACCATACATTGATGTCTCTCTCCCTCTCTGCCTCTCTCCCTTCCCCTCTTTCTAAAAATACTGAAATAAAATCTTAAAAAAAAAATTTACTCTTATTAAAAGGATTTCAAAATGACCTAATTGAAAAATAATAAGGAGAAAATCTTAATGAAAAGACAACAGAAATGAAAATGACATTGCTGAGCAAAGAGAATAATCATGTATGAACATCTAGAGATAAATTAGTAGGGTAAAAATAATAATTATTAGTTTTGGCTTGTAAAAACTTTGAGTTAAAATAGTGGACACTATCCTGTAATGTTCCAAGTACCCAAGCTGCTGAATGTCATTCCCATTTCTTATCCTTTTCTTCTGCTTTGCAGTGATGCTACTAATCTTCTTTCTGCCTGACAATTTGTTGTTGTTGTGCAGTCATTCCCATCAGAGAAGAAAGGGCATACTTAGAGTTAAAGCCATCCTGGATCCTTATATTACTCCAGCTGTACGAAAAGAGGTTGACTTCATTAAATATTCATTGAATGTTGATGGTGACTACTAAAGGAATAGAAATCTTCAAATGGAGTGGAGAGGAAACTTCAATAGTAACCTTAACCAATCCAGAAAATATTCATACAAAAAAATATTATTTTAAGGGGAAGAGGAGTAAAACATGGCAAAGAAAACAATGCAAAATGAAAATATTAAAATTAATTTATATCAATAATTTCAATAAATGTACAGATAATACAGAATAACTGAATTTAAGAAGAGCTCTTTTTCCTTCCTGAGTAATTTCTCACCCCCTTACTTTCCCCCCTCTCTCTTACAAACACATATGTGTATGTACACACAACTACACAAATGATGGCTAAAGAGAGATAAGGAGAGCTTTATGTTCTACTTCCAGCAAGTGCCCTTGTAGAGAGAAGATGGGCATTTTCATCCCTCTTTCCTTCATTCTTGATGAAATGAGAATATGACTGCATGAGTTTAAGCAGCGCTCTTGGGTGTGAGGAGGAAGCAATGTGATGAAGGATGACAAAGCCATAAGATAAAGGCACTGGGTTTCCTCCCACCCTGGGGCCCCATACCAGGCCTGGGTTGCCTCCCCTCAGATTTTGTTTTCACAGATTGTGATCTTGGGAATGAAGCCTGCATGGACCTAAGAAGTAGGCTTTGGGCCATTTGGGTCCAGAACATCCTCTAGAAATCAGGTGGGCTCCAGGTGGGCATGTTCCCTTACCTAGAAGGAAAACAAGCTGGAAGAAATCCAAAGCAGACCCTCTAAAGAGGAGCTCCCAAAGCAAAATGTTGGTACTTGGGCCCCAGGGGGGTTCCAAAAGCCCTCAGAGAGTTGCAAGAAGGGATTACTGACATAATATACGGCAAGTACATAGCTCAATACCCGATGCAGAGTAAGCATTCGGTGCCGCTGTTAACAGTTGATAACAATTGGGCACCAGGCATTGTGCTGAGTGAGCACAGAGCCAAGACAGACCTGGAAACTGACTCTTGAAAGTGATTTCCATTCCCTAGGCCTTTCTCCTCCTTTTCCATTTTGTCACTGATTTCAATAAATGTGACTAATAATACAAAATAACTGTACCTTTAAGAAGGTCTTCTCCCCCTCAATTTTTCTGTCTCTCTCTTCTTGCTCTAGCTTTCCTACTGCCAGCACTGTTGTTCAAGACTAGAAGAGAATAATTTCAACCTATATTAAGAACATAATCACTTATAAAGTAACATGATGATGGAACTGCAGGAAATGTTCACCTGTGAAAAACATTTATCCTACTCCAAACTGACACTGCTCCATGGTAGGGCTCACATGGAGAGTCCCACAGCTCTTTAAAACAATAGGTGAGCATAAATGCTCAAGTTAGCTCTAGGCTTTCAGGAATGGTTAACTACAGTGAAATAGAAGGACCAACAATGGATAAAAACCTATGAGCCTTGGTCTTACAAGTTCAATCAGGGACAAATCTTCAGCCTAAACCATCAGATCAAACTGAATCCTTTGAAATTGCAGATTGTGAGAGAGAGAGAGTTCTTGCCTGTCACCTTTAAATTTAGTTGAAGAGCAAACTAAATTTCCAGGTCACAAAATGTTTCAGATAAACAGAATCCAAAATAATAATACATTTTTATATTTCCTGAGCAATTTACAGCAAAATCCATTTATAAACATCTCTTGTGGCCAACAATGCTTTATAAGTTCTGACTAATACCTTCATGGGGCAATAACCAACTAACATTATTTTATCACTAGTAATATTTTTGAAGGGATTTACAGGTGCAACCAAAACAGTTGTCTTTATAGAATTTTCCACCAAGAAGTATTTCTCAATCTTCTCAGTGAAGAAATAGTCTAGATAGGAGCTAATTTTTTCCATCTTTGGGGAAATAATCAGTTTTTGTCAGGGGAAAAGTTAATCCAGGTTTAAGAAATAATCAGTTCTTAGTCATATAGTCTCTACAGTTACTGTGATATTGACAAATTGGAAGAAATACTAAGGGGCTCACATTCATAGTGAAACTTGAAATCAACAAGTTTTGACAGACTGTTTGGTCTCTCTTGAAATGTCATAAACTCCCCAGAGCTAGAGCTCCTGAGAGTGAATTCTTGCATGTGGAGATCTTTCACTAGAATAGCAGTGGCTCATTAAAGCTACAGTGATTCACCTCGGAATTTACCAGACCTATTGCTTTCCAGAATCTCAGAAGGTTAAGAGACTACCTTGAGGATCTCTCCAGCAGCTTTCAACTCTGATGGCCTATTGGAACCATCTGGAGTGCATTAGAACTTAACGACATCCAGGAGCACCACAGACCAGTTAAATTAAATTATCTAGGTATGACGACTAAACATCAGTGTATGTTTCAAATCCTCCATGTTATTCTAATGGGCAGCTAGGTTAATATTCAAATGCCCTTTAGCCAAACTCCTCCATGAAAGAGGAAATCTAGTGATTCCAGGGAAAGCAGGTGGTAACAAGTTCATTGTTTGTTTGTTTTTCTTTTAGCTAGCTGTGTCCAGAAAGTAAAAGCTCTCAATCAGCTCAATAGATTTGTAGCCTGAAGGAACAACTTTTAGGAGTTTCTTGGATCCCACTACATAAACCAGTCCATATTTTATTTTACTTTAAATAAATTTTTATTTTTCAATTACACTTGACCTACAATATTATATTTTAATCAAGCATAAGGGCAATTTCAGGAGAATCATGTTATAAGTCAGGATGCATAGATTTAGAGCATCAAGACATGCAGGCATTAAATGGCTTATTCTAGGTAGCCTCTAAAATCCCTTTTTAGTCTAACAGTCCTTGTTTAATTTTCATTTTAAAATTCAGTTCCATTTCTAGTAGATTGATGGAGAGCACAATTCACCAGTAAAATCTCAGTCTCCCCATTCTTGGAAGGATAGATTCAGCCCCTGTTCACCTTATAAGTTAACATATATGCATTGTGTGCTTTTATTGAACAAATCATAATCTCTACACTAAAATAGTACATAATATAACAACATAAAGCAAATGAAGGTAAATTACTTGGACTGTTTTGAGCTCTTTGCAGGTGCTCAAAGTGGTTTATGGCAATTAAGGTTATTGATTGGTTAAAACTATTGTTTTCCAATAGTTAGTAATTCAGATAACTTACAAAATATAAATTGTGTTGTAATATTTGACTTTTTATCCCCCTGCCCAACAGGTTTAATTTCTAGCTTCTCTTGATTTGTACATAATGGAATGAGATAGGAAAAGTTTCCTGAATTCTGCTTCAAATCTCTTCTCTTATTAATTTAGCATAATCTCAAATTGTGGGAATGAAGAAAAACTAGGCTTACATGGAATGATCATGTTTTTCCCTCTGAGAAGGAGAATAGATTTCCCAAAGAAGAAAAGCCTTTTTAATTTACTTAGCATTCTATCAGAGACCAACCATGGTTTCAGGGACAGTAGTCCACAAATCACCTTCCTGTTCTTTTCAGTAGGAAGGATATGCTGTCTGTCAAGTAGGGAGCCTCTAAAAACACATATGGCATTCTACGAAGTGTCTGTGTCACCATGACCATCTATAAAGAAATGGAAGTTTCATAAGAAGGTTTGAACATGATGATTCTGTAAAAGTTCTGCCAACATCTACAGAGAAATTATAGTTACTACTAGAGAAGGCCTCGGTCTTCAAGCCAGGGCTTTCTGAGGTGGTGAAGGCAAGAGGGAAGATACTCTGAGAAACTGATCCTGTGAAACTGAACTTTGACTTGCCCTGTGATCATCACTCAAACATGCATTGATTTGTAAACAAATACTTGAACATTAAGGGCAGATAGGTATCTTGCCAATTTCCTTAATAGGAGGAGCCCCCAGGGTAGAGTATTCAGAGCATATCCTCATACCTCAAGAAGACAGAGAGGTTTCTTTGAAAGCACTTGAAATCCAGAGATATATCAAGAAGGAAAAGCTATAGTCCTGCTTACCACCATGCTCAGACAAATGCATATATCCTACTGTTATGTTTGTTGTCTTTCTTTGTCTGCTGCAGACTTTCTGTTGATGGCTACCATCCTTTTGAAAACTGTGAAACACAAACAAATTGCAGAGGAGTAAATTGACTTCAAAGATCAATCTCTTTTCTTAAAATTTACATGAATTACTGTATAGTCATTTGTTTGCCATTCAACAATGATTTTATTATTTAGACCCAGCATTATAACATCAACATTAGTGCTAAAGTTGCATACTTTCTCCCTTTTTTTTTTTGTTTTCATTTTATTAGTTGCTCAAAACATCTCTATTTACCACAGAAAATATTTGTATTCAACTTGGCATTCAACGCCAATCTGCACTGGTCTACATCATTACCCTTTATGAACATGTTGCCTTATTAATTCAACTTACTTTGTTCACTATTTATCTGTTTGTCACTGCTCTCACTGAAATTTTATACAATTTTCTGTCTATCATTCAAACTTTTTCATTTCTCATTACTAGGTTTTAGCCCCATTTTTCTATGTAGTTTATTCAACTACCTGAGCACTATTTTCCTCTGACATTCTATAACATAGATCATTTATGCTACTGTTTTAACCTCCTTACAATTTAATTGTAAAACCACATCTTAAGTGCAAAGCATTCTATATGTGATGATGTTAATTTTGTGACCCAGACTAAGTGCTGCAGAAGTGTCTAAAAGAGGAGGATCATTGAAAAATATTTATGTTCCCATTAATTTCAAGCACAAATTAAAGCAGATGTTGCTAGATGTAAAATCCAGTGCTTCTTTGAACTTGGAAGTTGTGCCAACTGCTGGATAAGAAAGGACATTTTTTTGGCAAAAGGCAGAGAAGTGACGAGTTTCTGGTATTCTAACTCCCCCTTAATGGAGGCAGAAATAAAGGCAACAGCTGTTTATCATGCTTTATTGAGACTGCAACTTTTATTATCATTTAAATGCTGAACTAATTAATTCAAAACCATGCATGGAGTATGTTTCCTGAAAACTGATGAATATGCAAATAGGATTTTGGAGAATGTTATTCTTCTAAGAGTAATGGAGGAGGAATTTTATTGTCCAGCAATATATGACTCTAGAAGCTCTTCTGGAGAACCAGGTATTTAAGACATCACTGGGCCTGAGGGTAGCATAGTAGTTAGACCTACCTCCCCTAAACTTTTGCTTTTCAAATTCTAATGTGTGTACAAATCACCTCAGGATCTTAATAAAAATAATTGAGAGGTCCTGAGAGAGAGCCTAGATTCTGCATTCCCAATAAACTTCCAGGTGATACAAATAACACCTTGAGTAACAAAGCCATCAGCCATCTCTCATTAACCTGGGAACATCCATTACAGTAGCCGGAAAGATGCCGACACATATAAAATTAAAGGGGTGTATTTTTGTTGTAAAATAATGACTTTCAATGCATTTCCTTAGGAGCCAGTGTTATAGATAGTGGTTAGGTATAGTTGAATATTTTTTTGAGTGTTGCCCATATGTAAGGCTTAAAAACAGAGATAAAGCTTTGGCTGGTATGGCTCAGTGAACTGAGCACTGGCCTGCAAACCAAAGGGTGGCCAGTTCAATTCCCAGTCAGGGTATATAACCAGGTTGCAAGCCAGGTCTCCAGCCAGGTAACCAGCAGGAGGCATGTGAAAGGCAATTATACACTGATGTTTCTCTCCCTTTCTTCCTCCATCCTTTCTCCTCTCTCTCAAAAATGATGAATAAAAATTTCAAAAAAATTAACCAAAAATTTTGGTTCATGGTTATGATGTTAGCTTATTTCACCTGCTAGATTGTAATTCAAAAATCACAGCATTGTAGAGGTGTGTGAACATTAGTATATCAAAACTGCTTAGAGTAATCTAATGAGTGAAATACTTTCATCTACATCAGCTGTGGAATAATTAAAATTGAGTTGCTATTGCAAGGAGTAATACTTCTTCCTCTGTCTCAAAGGGAAAAAAAAGCCTGGAAAAGAAAATTGAGGGATGTCGATAGTAATTGCAATTGTAATGAGAACATTTTTATGATGTTCTAATCAGAAAAATCCTAAGAATTTCATATCCCCCCAATTCCATCCCCCCTTTTATTTCCAAATGTCATTTTTGCTCATTCATTGATTCATTTATTCTCTTATTTTTTTACAATTTTAAAAAATTTATTTATTATTTTTAGAGAGAAAGGAAGGGATAGAGGCAGAGAGGGAGAGAGACATCAATGTATGATTGTCTTTCACCTGCCTCCAGCCACAGAGCAAGTTGGAGTCCTGGCTTGCAACCTGGTTATGTTCCCTGGCTGGGAATCTAACCGGTGACCTTTGGGTTCACAGGCTAGCACCTTATCCACTATGTCACCAGCCAGGGCTCATATTCTCTTGTTTAACCAATGTTTACTGTATACCACATATTTTTCTGGGTCCTGGAAAAAGATCACAACGAATGAGAAAATATTATTGGCTATATGGAGCTTATGTCATGCTGGGAATGGGAATAAAGAAATCGCCAGGAAAATATCTAAGAGCAGAGAATACTTCAAATAGGATTAGGCTACAGTGGTTGGGAAGGAGGTTGCCTCAGAGGACATTTGCCTGCCATTGCCCACTGTCTCCAGTGCAGAACTTCAGCATGATGCTTCCATTTCTAACCAAGAGTTCCTTGACTCTGAAGGCATTTCCTTAGAGTGTAAGGGATGATTTCCATTTCCTCCGTGTCATTGTCAACTACGTAGACCTACAGCAACATGTTTTCTTTTTAAACTGCTTTATATAATTATATATAATAATAATATTATATAATATTTATTATTTTATATATTATTAGTCTTAGAGGGGAAGGGATAGAGGCAGAGGGGAGAAAGACATCAATGTATGGTTGCCTTTCACCTGCCTCCAGCTACAGACCTGGTTGGAGACCTGTCTTGCAATCTCATTATGTGCCCTGGCTGGGAATCGAACCAGTGACCTTTGGGTTCACAGGCTGGAGCAACATGTTTTGATAGCCAAAAGACATAGTTACACAGTTAGTAGTTTTCCTTCCCCTATTATCTAAACATTTCTATAATTTCAGGTGATTGGTTCTGTGTGATAAAGGAAATACAAATTTTATGGAAACATAAATGAGGTCAATACCAGAGGCCCAAAAGGAATCAAAGTGAGATTGTGAAGAGAGGGCTTTGACAGTGGAGTTGGGCAGGTGAACAAGCTTTCCACAGGCAAGATGATACAAGTATTATGGACATCAAGACATTGTAGACAAAGCCTTCAAAGGACACTTAGTGGATATCCTACTGTGTTGCACCTGGTATTATATATACCAAATCCAGGGACCTATCTTCCATACTTGACAATGCTTTTCATAAAGAGGATATTCAAGATTTAAACTTGGAACATATGTTGATAAATGTCCAGATAACAGGGATATCTTATAAAATGTAAGGAGAATCACAAGCATGAGTACAAGACCTTGGGCCCTCAGAGATTTTTTTAACCAGTACAAAATTGCTACTTATGCAAATATGCTCAGCTATATCGTATAGTTTTTTATGATCTTGCTTCTAGAAAACTCTTCAAATTTCCATCAGGTTTCCTTCAGAAATGAGCTCTTACTTTGCTCTCTACTCTGCCTTGGTATGTTATACAGGTGGCTTAATACCTGATCTTAGTAATTTAACTCACATTATGTACTACATACTAGTTTTAGGAATCTGAATATTCTACTCTCTGCCTGCCTTATTGTCATTCTTACCCATGTCTGTCCTTTGACCACTAAATGTGACTCACATTGTAACACAACTGGGGATAGAATGGCAAGTCATAGACTGGGGACATGTGAATTGACATAGCTCTTAAATAGATGTTTAGAATGTTGCCTCTATATATTTTCTTACTCTCTTGAGCATGATTTGGAAAGTCAAAATGCATTTATATTTGAACTTTCCATTCAAAAAGGGCATTTGATTATATTTCTAAAATTTGATTGAAATTTATTGCTTTGTAATAAAATGATAGATGAAATGGAAGTATTCGCTCCATTAAGGGAGCTACTCCTCTATGTCAAGTTCATGCATAGACACCAGAAACAGAATTTCTGTAATTAAAAATTTCCCATAGATAACATTTACTAACTTGCTTTAGATTTTCTTCGATAGTAATGGCCCATGCCACATCCCAAAAGCTGTTGATTTTTGCCATTTAAAGTTTCCAGTTGCTTGAATATTATTAGTGTACAACTAGGAAAAGTACCCAGAACATATAATTTAAATAAATAATTTGAGATTGAGTTCCTTTTCTGTTCAGAATGTCATTAGTTATCCCAGTATTAAATGAATTGTTATGTAAATGTGTTTTCTATTATCTAAAGTAAATATGAGTCTAGTATAAACAATAATGTGTCTGAAATAATAATAGCTGCCCTACTTTCTCACAGACAGACTCAAATATATTCATCTATTTGCTATTTAACAATTATGTACTGAAGCTAATTTTATGCCAGGCACGGCAATAGAGTAAGTTTCTTGAAGGATTATAAACTGGAGTGACTCCATTATAAAATAATTGAAATTCTATACTAATTGATCAGCCAACATTCTAATCTTCAATGCAACCTTTCAAGGTAGGTAAATATTATTCTAGTTTTGCCAACTAGGAAATAGAAACCCAGGAAAGTCAGGATGCTTGCCCACATTCATACAGCTTATAAATATGAGAACTTTCCTTGGGTTGGTTTCAATGCAAGTTTTCCTCTTTCCAAGGCTCCTCCTCAGTACTTTGGTATGTGTGACTATTTTTTACATCAGTCACAGTAACCTTTCAGTTAACCCTAACCTCCCTCTCCACTGAACCTTATTGTTTTCAACTTAGTCTTCACAATAACCCTGAACAAGTTGGGAGAGTATCTTGTTACACTTGATATTAAGCCTTTTCATTGTACTTACTTTGATGAGTACTATTATTTTTTTTTTTTTTTAAGATTTTATTTATTAGTTTCAGAGAGAGGAGTAGTGAGGGAGGCAGAAAGAGAGAGAGAGAGACATCAATGCATAGTCATCTTTCATCTGCCTCCAGCCATGGACCTGGCTGGAGACCTGGCTTGCAACCTGGTTAGGTACCCTGGCTGGGGAATCGAACCGGCAACCTTTGGGTTCTCAGGCTGGCACCTTAACTACTGTGCTACCAGCCAGGGCTTGTTGAGTGTTATCAACTGCTACTGCCTCCTGCCATCCTATTGTGTTTTGAAGCCAAGGATCATGTTTTACTTATTTTTGTATCTTTTTACCTAGTGTAATGCTGAGAACACAACAGGTGCTCTGTGAGCTAAAATGAAATGAAGTTTCTGAAACTATTTCCTCATCTATATTCACAATAATAATGCAAAGCTACAAGAAAAGTTTACATTATGTCCAATATATACCTGTATAAGAAATTTGTATCTAGTGTGAAATAGATTTCCATCAAAACAATTAGAATAAAATTAAGAGTTTTGTGTTTGATGGAATGAGCTCAGATCTGATACTATATTAACAGAGCTTTGAAAATTGTGGACTATTTGCAAATGTAAAGTCCTATTATTATCTTTGAAAGGTATATTACAACCCTTTCAATGATCATTTAACTTTGTTTTCAGACATTACAACAGTATTACCTATCACATGTTTTCTGTATTATGTTATCTTTTGTTGCACATTGAAAATAGCTTTTAAACTATTAAACTCTGAAAAATCTGGTACAATAGCAAGTCTTTTATGAAACAATTAAACTCAAGCAGATCAAAAGGCAGGAATGTCAGTAAGCAAATAAAGAAAAGTCAAGATTAAATTATGCCATACATTATAAACAGGTGGGTATACTGTTTTTCTCTTCTGTAAGAAATGCCCTTCTTCATTACTAAACAAACTCTAGTATACTAACCCTGCTTGCAATTTGCCTCCTTTAGGCTGCTGAAAATTGTTTATCTCCTCTGTTGAAGTCCATAATATATTTCCCCAACAACCAACTATCTCTGGGACACAGAAGAGTTATAGCTCCTTCACATGATTAATATTTCATTTCTTTCTCTTCAGTAAGATTAAGCCCACAGTATCAGTCTATGTCTTAGTTGCAAGCAAGAGAAACCAATTACAACTGACTTAAAAAGAAGAGAAATTTGCTTAAAGGATATTAGGTAGTTCATAAATTACAGGGTAGGGTGGGCCATATCTGGGGATATGTAGACAGCAATAATGCTTGAAATTATGCCACATAGCTTGCCTTGAGAAGAAAATGCTGTAGCTAAATGCCTCCACTTACACAGCTAATGCTGGGGGATACAGTTTGGTGTTGCAAGCACTGCTGCTACCACTGGTCCCACAATGCAGTTTTCCTTTCTACCCAAAATTTCTTTTCTGGCTCTATATCCTTGAGCACATAGTGAGGAGTCAAGTCTGGCAGGTTTATCTGATTGGAAGATTCTGAAGTCAGGTAGCCATATCCTGGTTGTAAAGAAAGCCAGGAAAGCAAGTACCTAGAATTTACATAGTACCTATCTGATTCTCACTAAGAACCTCTGGGGTTCAGAGATGGGGCTGCCACAAAGAAAGGCAAATATGTGCTACAGTTTATGACTAGCTTCCTTCATTTCACAGCACTTAGAAGACAGTTAAGTGCACAAATAGATAATTTCTGTTGATTTTAGGATTTTATTATCTAAAATCCCAAACATGTATCACAATGAAAAAATTTATATGTAATACATTTTGTAGAATGCTATATTAACATTATACCAGAAATTTCCCTTTTTAACATAACACATTGTCAAAATGTTAATTATCATTGCACGTTAAAAAGATTTTTGGCCCTAGCTGGTGGCTCAGTGGAATGGTACCAGCCTGTGAACCCAAGGGTAACTGGTTCGATTCCGGTCAGGGCACGTAACCAGGTTGCAAGCTAGATCTCCAGCTAGGTCTCTAGCCAGGTCCGTAGCTGGAGGCAGGTGAAGGGCAACCATACATTGATGTTTCTAGAAAAGAAAAAAAAAAAAAAGATTTTGGGATCATATGTTAAACAGTTTGGGAAATGCTAGCTTAAAGAGGTTTCCCAAAAATCATTGTACATCTTTAACATACCCATGTGCTGCAGTGTTTGAGTAGGATAGAAAGCTATAATTTGTAGAATTTTTAAGTTGATTGACCCCCAAATACTTTTCCTTCTCTCTTCTCTTTATCACTTTGCTTTCTTTCTTTCCCTCTAGGCTTCTTTTTCTTTCCTTTCTTTCTTTCCTCTTTTCTTCTTCTTTCTTTCTCCATTGGTTTATTTTTTCCTTCTTTTTAAATATACTATACCCCTAGACTAGTGATTTGCAGACGACCATTGATAAATATTATTAACATACTGAATAATTGCAATTAAGTTGTTGTTTTCTGCAAGAATAAATTACCCTATATAAACAAACTCAGTGCTGTCTTATAACTGATTTCTAAGTTTAATTGTCAAGAAAACTATGGAAGGATATGAGGTTAATCTTCATTGCAATGTCCTTTTCAAAGTTATATAAGTTTGAACCACATGAAACTGCCATTTTTTGTAGATCAAAAATTGTCCGATATCAGTAAATATATATTCATCTTAATATTATATCTATTATGCATATGAATAGTAATTCATATTTATATAACAATGAATAGTTTTCAAGGCACGTGACATTTAAGGCCTACTTATTTATGCCTCAAGTATTTTATCCATTTTAATAGGACCAGTCTGGAAGAAAAGTAAGTGTTGTAAGGTCAAATGCACGTGTTTTGAAATCAGACAGACCAGCTTCAATGATCAACCCTTGCAAATATTTTTGCAGAGGAAATGTTTTAACCCTGAAAAAATGAAATAAAACTTGACCTGCTAAAATGTCTGTCTGTCTAGGTACCTCTGTTTACTCATTATTTACCAATAAATATTTGCTTGCCTACTTTATAAGTGATTGACCCCGAATTAGCTCTAAATTTATAAGAGGAGATTTCATATTGTAATTATGGCGTCTAGTGGTTTATCTGCCATGAGAGAGGAATGTCCATTCCTAAATTCCTATGAAAGGAAAAGAATAGCAATTCCTAGACTAATTAGTTCTCTTTTCTCATTCATCATTTAAACATTGGGGGATTTTTTTGCTTATTTTTATTTTTTAATATCAATAAATAGTCCCTCTCCAAGGGATTCTTATTTATTTTGGTCAGAGGTAACACTCTGTTTTGTTTTTTCTTAAAGTTTAGCCAGGCAGTTTTAGTGCACCACCAACACTGAGAACCACCATCTTAGGAAAATCCCGAGCCTCCTTCCTTCTCTCTAGGGCAAATCCTTCTCCAGAGTCTTCTTTTCCTTATCCATTGCTTTCCATAGAACTATGGTCACAAAATAGGTGACCTAAAATTTACACATATTAGTACACCACAGATTTAACTTTGTTGAATTTTATATTAATATTAGCTTATTTGTATTCAAAGACTATTAAAGGAGGTAGACAAGTTCAATCCATTGTCACTTACTGGTTTGCCTATTCTGGTTATCAATAGAATCTGCTCTTGATTTCCATGATATTTTATTGTTTATCTATCTTGTGATAATTTCCATGACAGTGTTATTAATCATAAAGGGTACTACCTATTCTTGTTCATTCATTTTTCCTCATGATCTTTTTGCTAAATGATAAACTTCTATCACATTTTAATAAAATGACAATAAGTTCATTGAAAATTGAATGATTTGTTTACATAAAATACTGAATATATTGCATATTTGTTATACATCATGTATCTTTATGCTTTTCAATAGTGTTTTGTTTTTCCTCTTCATGAAGATTTTTTAATAGAGATTTTCTGTATTTACTCTTAGACTTATCCTTGTCTATTGTGACTGTAAATGTTGTTTTTAAGGTTTGCTTCTGATTTTGAAAATGGCTGTTGGCATTTTTACTTTAATGAAATATTCAGATGCATTTTAAAATTGTATTTAGTTTGAATGATAAATCAATTACTCTTTTTGCTTTGGGGTAAAATAGTTTCATTCCCAGCAAATAATAATTATGCTGTCAAGTGCTTATCACTTGCATTTTTATGCAGTTGTTGAATGATTGGAAGTTCAGAAAATATTGCAAAATAATGTGCTATAAGTATTGTTATTCTGTAGAAAGTGTCATAGTAGGAGGAGTTCTACCAACAATATTTGTCTATATATCACTACATAAATTGCTTGTATTTTCATTTTAATCTTCCATAAATCAATTATGCAAAGATTTGGCACGTTTCCTAACTCATTTATTGCCTGCTGTAGCCCGCATGCCCTTCCTGTTTCTCTCTCTGTCTTTTCCAGGAGTCTTTTTCCTTTGTTTTGTTTTGTTTGTTTGTTTATAGCAATATATTTTTGGAATATATTTCCAAAGGTTCATTATTAGTATGACTCAGTCAAAATTTTATTTCATATTCTATTGTTTCTGCTTTTTTAGTTATAGTTGTTTGTTCTATTCAGTTCCATTTTTCTACATAAAAACCATGGGGGCCTGAATGATGAGAAGTCTAAAGAAGTCTAAACTATCAAGGTCTCAGAATCAATTTTTATTTGTGCAGTGTATGAATAATATAACCTAGTTAATATTTTCAGCATGTATTGACTATTGTTGAGGCTGGGTAATGAATTAAAAATTCATTATACTCATTGCTTTTATATAAATTTTAATTTTTTATGATGGACACTTTTAATGAGTAAAATAGTTAAGGGATTCTTCCATCATTTTGGGAAGGATATTGAGGAAAGGTTTATAAAGGACTTCCAAGATTCTGTTGGCAAATAGCTGCCTTCTATTTTTCTAATGTCCTAAGGTAAACACAATACTTGTCTTTGACATTGATGCTGGGAAATCAATAATTAGCTGACACCCTATTTTGATTTGAAATCATTCAGCCTATTTCTTAAAGGAGAATACATGTTTAGTGATTTCTCCCAAAGATAACAAAATATTCCTTAACCTCACTTTTGTTTTTTTCTCCCAGATAGAGAAAACCACTGGAATATCATAACATATAGATATTAACTACCATTAAAATTTTTGATAATTCAACATTCTTTTTTTCAACATTGTTTTTTAATAGAGATTTTGAATATAGTTTTAAACTATATATGTTTCTAGTGTGCCACATCTATGGTTTTAATTCAGAATTTGGAATATCAGAGACACTTAACATTGTCCTGGGTATATCTAGTGGGTTGATTGTTCTTCCAAAGCCTATAAAATGCTGATAGGTCCATGGTCTTTATATCAAAGTGCTCATTTAAAAACAAATTACTATTTACAGTTTAATACCGAGTTACTAAGTAAATTTGCCTTTTGAGGATTACATTTTGGAAAGTGTAATCCTTATCAGATGATTGCTAAGGACTCTTGTTTAAAATGTGTAAATTTCAATTAATTTATCAGGGGAAAGGGAGTATAAGGAAACTAAGTAGTGATTTAAAAAAACAATAAAAAGTTAATTTAAAAAAACTACAGCCCATGCAACATGCAATATCTAGATACTTGGCAACATTGGTAATGCTCAAAATATGTAGAAAAATTAAATATTTTGAAAGTGAAAATAATAGAAAATAGTAATTGGACATAGTTGAATATACTTGTGATACTGCTGTTAAAATAATGCATTAAAATAGGGTTCATGAAAATAATTTTAAAGTATGGGTAAAATCATTCTAAATTAAGTACATGGTCATCACAAATAAAGATTCTTCTTTAAAAATAATTAGACAATATAAGCTATTTAAATAAAAAATGTAGACATTTATTCAATGAAACAGAGAAAATACTTTTCCATATGAATAAACTATGAAGAATTATTTATGAGTGTTTGAGTTAATTAAGGATTTCTAAAGTGTAAATGAGTAGTTCAGTAATTTTTTTCATGCTTTCCCAATATTCTTTTCATTAACATCTTGATTTCTAATATTGATAAAACATAGCACTAGGGAAAAAATAAAACTCCTCTGAGAACTGTTTGTTGAAGTTACTAAACTAGCCTTCAGCATTATTAAGATAAATGTCCATAAAAACTAGTTAGCTGGCCATGCTGATAAGAGTTAATTACAGTATTTTTTAATTTGGAAATAAGGATTAACAAATTTCCTCCATTTAAGAATAAAGTATGCAGAAACATGTGGCGAGATTATGAGTTCTTGCAAAACACTTTGTGTATGTAGACAATTTTTTTCCCAAAGGTTTCTCTCTCATGAAAATCTATAGACAAATTTATTTTTTACCAGAGGAATATAGATGTAACTTTAAATAATCTAAATGGAAATAGTACAAGGTATCTATAGGTTCCCAAATCTTCAAATTATCAAAATAACCTGATGCAACATTTAAAAAAACTAATACACTATAATTGGTTCTTAAGACCTTCTGATTCAGCAGGCTTTGGATGAGACCCAGGAATCCTTATAATCAGCCCAGGTAAAGAGAATCATTAAATTTGATGATCTGCGGGAGAGAAGTGATTTAGAAAGGTTAGAGTATGTTTATGAAAAGGTGCTCCAACCCATTTTCACAATAGCATTATTCACAACAGTAAAAACCGGCAACCCAAGTAATTATTGATGGGCAAAACAGATAAACAAAATACGGTATGTACATATAGTGGAATATTATTCAGCTTTAAAAATCAAGAAAACCCTGACATATCCTACAATATAAATGAATCTTGAAGGCAATATGTTAAGATAAATTGGTCAATCACAAAGGAAAACCTAAACCAAATTCTGTATGATTCCACTTATATATACAACCTGTCTATGGTAGTCAAATTCATAGAAACAAAAAGTAAAATGGTGGTTATCAGAGGCTTGGGGAATTGTTTCATGGGTATCGAATTTAAGTTTTACAAGATGAAAAAGTTCTGGATATGGGAATCACAATATTATAAATATTCTTAACACCACTAAACTGTACACTAAAAATAGTAAATATAGGAAATTTTATATACATTTTACCACAACTAAACATTTTTTATAAAAAGAACGTCAGTGTTGCCCTGGCTGTTGGCACAATGGATAAGACACCGGTCTGCGAACCCAAAGGTCTCTGGTTAGGTTCCCCAGTCAGGGCACATAACCAGGTTGCAAGTCAGGTCTCCAGCCAGATCCGTAGCTAAAGGCAGGTGGAAGGCAACCATACATTGATCTCTCTCTCCCTTTCTGCCTCTCTCCTTTCCCCTCTCTCTAAAAATAATAAATCTTAAAAAAAAAAAAAAAAAAAAGAACATCAGTGTTAAAAATATCATGTTTTGAACCACACTGTTACTGTAGAACAACCCTGTGAAAACATGATACACTCTGTATGATAACAGTTGGTATCATAGACAAATTAAAATACATTTTTACTGTTTTATAATTGTGATTTTGGCCTATCTCTCTTCCAGCAGCAGACATGGAGAGAGTCTTTCCATCTGCAGAGCTCATCCATCAAAGGGAAGAAGATGTGAGAGCTGGTCAGTTTAATAAAACTTTGGATCAAACATGGCATAATTAGAGGAAAATTCTCTGATCTGAGTGATCAAAAAGATCCTCAGAGTGCACACAACACTTAAGTATAAAAGTGTATGAAAAATAATGCTTACTATTAATTTTATTCAACATTACATTTTATAAGCTGCTGTCCTCAGATTAAAAATATTAGGTAAAACTCCAAAGCTAGGTATTGACTCACTCTCAAGATTCTGCAGCTTCTTACGGAAAGAGTGCCATCCTGTAATTTATCAGCATCTCTCTGGAAGCTCCCAGCATATTAATAACTTAGTGATTCATAGTTCCCAGGCTTCGAGTCTGTGCTGGGTAGTTTATTTATTAGTCTGTGCCACATTATCCAGATGAACTAAACAGAGTTATTAGCATAGAAAGCAAAATTGAGAGAAAGTAATCCCTGGAAACTCATCAAACCTAATTCTGGGCATTACATGATCATGAAAATTGCTATCCTGATAATGGAAAAATTCATATCTCAAATGAAAATATCAAATTATTTCCATCATAAGAACAAATAGGGAAGTCCCATGGGTATGAATGTTGCCTGCGTATACCTGCGCACACTTGTGCAATTAATTAACCATTAAAATGCACAATTTTTTTTTTGTAATTACACGTGGGTAGTAAATTTTTGTTTAATTTATTACACAGAAAATCAAGATGAGTACAGTTTCAGAAAGTTTTAATTTTTTAATTTCCAGAAGCCCCAAAAAATTAAATTAAAATGAACAATTACTCTTAATTTCCACATTCTGAACTTTTCAGTGCTCTAACTTTAATTTAATAAATTTTTATTTGCCAATGTATAAAGCAGTGACTAAATAATTGGTAATAAGTTCCTTTCCCCAAGGATTTTGCAATTTATTAGACAAAGAGGTATTGCAGAATCTGTCAAACTTGGCTATATAATACTGTATAAAATCACCTAGGAGCTTTAAAAAAGAAATTGTCAATGCCCTAAAAGTTTTGATTTAATTATTCTGAGTGTGGGCCTAATACTGTTATTTTGTAAAACCCAGATAATTCTAATAGGCAGAATCAAATAACCAGCTCTCAACAAAGCTTAGTTCAAAATGGGATCAATGTGGTTGATTAAATGCAATTAGTGTTTGCCCTTTCTTTCTAGTATTGTTATGAAAAGACAGAACAGATATATTTAAAAAATAACAGTGCTGGAAAAAAAAAAGTAGAGGATATCATGGGACGACTAGATTTCTAGTGGAAATTGCAGAAAACTGAATCATTTTGTTGAATGTTACAGAATATAGGAAATCACATCCCGAAACAGAGCAGAGCGAGCTAGTAAAAGCAGTGTCTCCTGGCTTGTCTCAGAGAAGCTCCCAGGTTGGAGTCAAGAGATAGAGGAATATGATATAAAGCAAAGATAATAGTTTATTTTTTTAAATACATTCAGAACCACTTGACAGTTGTGCCCATGCTTTCCTATATAAAAAGGGAAGATGAAGACTCTTATTACAGATAAAGCATAAAGAAGAATTTAGAAGTATTCCTAGTGGTAGTGTCAGCCTCTGAGACTAAAGAACAGAATTTCTGTTTATTCTGTTTCTTTTCATCACATGTAAGGGGGGGGGGTGTAAAAAAAAAAAAAAGACAAATCTGTATATGTGGAATGAACTAGACTATTCCACATACAAAGAAAACCCCTCCTTACTTTGGCAAATATAGAAATCTCCAGATTGTTTGTTCATGTACCCTACATAGAATCAAAGCTGTTGACATGAACATCCTCACATCATAATGACCACAGTTGGCTATTGCATTGAAGGAAGAGCTATTGCATTGTAGGGAGAGAGAACTGACCTAGAAAATCACAAAGAAAACCCACAACTTGTACAAGTATTCATCAGTCTTATCCTTAATAGACAAGTAAAGGTTATCAGACACAGAGATAAAACTTGTAGCACATAAACGAAGCAAAATTAAATAAAGCAAATGACTGAACAGTTTACTTAGGTAATAAGAGAATTTTTAAAAACATCTATTTGGTATCCTTAGTATTAGTTGAAAAGAACAGGAATAGGTTGATACGAATGAAAATGTCTCCTGCGGAAAAGAGCATTGACCGTATTGAGAGGGCACCAAGCGATGGCCACAGCTGGACCAGAGCTGCTGCTCTGATGCTGGAAACCCATGAAATGAGAGGTGGAGGAGATGGAGGAAAAAAGGCAAGACTCTTAAAAGGACAAGAACAAACAAGCAAACAAACCCAAAACAACCTTGTAGGCCCTCTTTACCAGTGCAAGCTCTCTCTTTCCTTAAGTCTGTCAGGCTTAATTAACTATTGTTTCTCTGAGCCTCCTTTCTCAGGACTGGGAAGATTTCTAAGATCATCCCCTGGGGAAGGTGTTTTAAAACTTATACAAACAGGACATACCAGAACCAATCAAAGCCCCCAATCACTGAACCCAAAGATAACAGGACAACAAACTGAAGCCTGCCCAATCAGCCTGAAACCGTCTGATTTACTACTTGCCCTGACTACCCAGCTACAACACCTCCCTCCACCACCTTTTGACCCAATAAAAGCTCGTAGTCCCTATCCCTCAGGGCTGGTGTGTTTCTCTGCACCCAACCCTTTCCCTCTCTTGGTAAGGAAAAATAAAAGTGTGCTCTCTACATTTTCTTCTCTTAGTGACTTCTCTCACAGCCTGTCACCTGACAGGATGACAGGTGATATCCAAACAAACCTTATTGGATATTTATATATGAAAAGTAGGATTCTCGGTTTTAGGCTATAATAAACTTTAATTAAAATCATTGGCTAATATTTAGAAATATCACTAAAAATGTCAATTATTGTCTATTTGGAGATCTCTACTTAGCATTGTCTCTATTCCACAGAAAATGTGAGGATTACCTTAGGTTCGCTTTTTGTTGAGGCCTTGTATTCCTCCAGAGGTGATATCACTATTTCTTTCTCTTTTATGTTTTAAAATACTTTTCAATTATAGTTGACATTCAATATTATTTAGTTTCAGGTGTACAGCATAGTGGTTAGACAATCATATACTTTACAAAGTGATACCCCTGTTATTTTAAGTACCTACTTGGCACTAAGTTATTAAAATATTATCAACTAAGCCCTGGCTGGTGGCACAGTGGATAGGTGCCAGCCTATGAGCCCAAAGGTCGCTAGTTCAATTCCCAGCCAGGGCAAATAACCAGGTTGCAAGCTAGATCTCCAGCCAGATCCATAGCTGGAGGCAGGTGAAAGGCAACCATACATTCATTGATGCTTCTCTTCTCTCCCCCTCCGTTTCCCTCCCTTCCCCTCTCTCTAGAAATAATGAATAAAATTTAAAAAAAAACAAAAACTATCAACTATATTCCCTATGCTGTACTTTACACTGCATGACTGTTTTATAACTACCTCTTTATACCTCTTAATCTCTTCACCTTTTTAACCCAACTCTTCTCTATCAATCACTTGTTTGTTTTCTGTATCTATAAGTCTGCTTTTGTTTTACTTGGTCATTTATTTTGTCCTTTAGATTCCTCATTTAAGTAAAATCATATGATATTTTTCTTTCTCTGTCTGACATTTCACTTAGCATAATGTAAATTGGAGCAGCTATTATGGAAAACAGTATGGCCATTCCTCAAAAGATTAAAAATGAAACTGCCTTATGACTCAGCAATTCCACTTCTGGATATAGAGCTGAACAAACCCAACACAATAGTTTGAAAAGCTATATATGAACCTCTATGTTCATTGAATGCTTATTTACAATAGCCAAGATATGAAATCAACTTAAGTGCCTATCAATAGATGAATGGATAAAAGCATTATGGTACAAATATACAATGAAATATTATTCAGCCATAAAAAAGAATAAAATATAACAATTCATGAGAACATGGATAGACTTAAAGGATATTCTTTTCTTCTTGAGAAATTTTCTATTCTTTCTTTCCTTGGTACGACTTTTCTGCTTTTCTTATTTTATTTGCTACTTCTCATTTTCTTTTCCTATCAGATTTTATGTGTCATCAAAAAATTGGAGCACTGCCCTGAGTAGTATAGCTCAGTTGGCAGAGCAAAACAAATAGTCTTGGGTTTGATTCCCAATTCAGGCACGTGTCTGGGTTTCAGACCTTGTCCCCAATTGAGGTATGTGTGAGGGGGGCAACAGACTGATGTTTCTCTCATATATCCCCTCTCTAAAAATAATAAATAAAATTATTTTAAAAAATAATTGGAGTGCTATAGAACCCTAGAATGTCGGGGGGCGGGGTTGGTTTTTGTTTTGTTGTTGTTGTTGTTGTTGTTTTAGCAGACCTACTATTCTACATTCACCTTATCCTGTCCCAGGGCTTTCTATATTATTTAAATGTTGGTGATTACTAAGTTAGTTTTTTCTGCCCTGATCAAGTTCCAGAATTCCAGACACTAACAACCAACTAGTATATTTTATTATACTTCATGGTGCTTTATAAATATCTCAAACTTAAAATGGGCACAGAGAGCTCTGGTTACCTCTTATTCAAACCCTTTCTCCAATTTGGTTCCATCTCTACAAAAGGTTTCATAATACCCTACTTCACTGAGCTGAAATCTAGGAAATAGCCCCCAAACTCCCCTTCATTTGCCATTAATATCTAATTAATTAGCAAGTTAAGACAAATACACATTTACAATATAACTTTTATCTATCCTAATTTCCAGTCTTCACATTATCATCCTAACCCTGAGCACCATTTGTTGCTGCATTCTCTTGAAAGTTTTGCTTATTTATTTAAAATCTGGCCCTACCTCTATTCTCTTGCTTCTAAAATCTTTCTCTGTAGACCAGCCAGAGAAATTTTGGAAAGTATAGATTATATCATCTATTTCCTGTGCCTACATTATGCCTAGGCATTATTTTTTATTGCATTTAATGTCTATCAAATAAGGTATACTTGGTTTTATATTGGCTACTGACTTTTCACTTATGTCTGATAAGCTTTAGCCTTCCATCCATACTCATGAATTAAAGACTAGATTCATAAATATTTGTAAGAGTCATGGGTTTTCCTGGTGATTTTGAAGGTCAATTTCCTGTACACAAATTTTCCATTGCATTTGAATAAAATGATTACAAAATGTAGAGGTATATAAAATCATCACATTGTATGTCTTAAATATATACAATATTTTAATTCAATAAAGCAGGAAAAATCAACAAAAATTAAAACCATTGAATTGTACACAAAGATGCGTGTGAAGTATTTCCCAATAAAGCTAACACCAAAACAACAACAACAACAACAAAACAATAAAGCGAGGAGAAAAATACATACATACATACATACATATACCTGCATACAATCAAATTCCTTGTCTTGGTTTGCAATGTCCTGTATTATCTGCCTATTGTCCATCTATGTGACCTTGCCTTATACCACTTAGCATTTTCTGTCTTATGCTGCAGACACAGCAACCTTTTAGTTAGAATTTACCAAGCTCTTTCCACACCCACCCTCTTGTGGGTGTGGAAAATCTCTATACTAGCTGTTTCTTATGCTTGAAACATTATTTCCCTTACCTTCTCATGACTTACTTCCTCTGGTCATTGGTATCTCAAATTCTTGCATTTTCCTCAGAAAGACATTTTTCGACCAATTAATTTAAAAATGTCACCCAGTTATGATGTACTACACCATCAGAGTTTAATTCTTGTCCTATAACATGTAGTATTTTCAGTTTTCATTTTGTGTGTATTTTTCTTGTGTGTGTATTTTTGTATTGTATTTCCTCTTCTAGACATGATGGTTACATTGCAGAATGGATGACAGGTTGGAAGTGGAGATATAGTAAATAAACAAAATAAGAAAAAAGTTAAGCCATGTAGATTGTTGGCTTTTACTGTTACACTGACAATAAATTGTTAGTGACTCATCAAATGTTCCTTTAACCTCACCCCTGCCCCAATCTTCTTTTAGAACTACAATTAATTTATATTTTATAACTGTAACCACCATAATTATTACTCTTCTCTACACATTTATTGCTTCTTTACCCTAAAATATTTTCATGTTCCTTATATACTTAAGTGTAGTGAGTTAAGATGTTTTATGATATAATATATTTTAAGATGTTAATCTAGTAATTTCAATATTTGGAGATTTCATAGGTCTGTTGGTTGTACTGTTTTTAGTTTTTGTTTTTTGTCCATGATACTTATTGCTTTGTGGTTTTTATTATCTATTATTTTGTGCTTGTCATTGCCTATGAAAACGAATGTGATGGTACCCTGAGGCCTCAGATAAAGTGCCTTGGTTTAGGGACAACAATTTGTAATTGTTTCTCTCATGTACTTAAGAAACCACCATTGTGGGACCACCTGAAACTAAATACTAAATCTCAGGGGTGTAATTTGGGCCAAAAATCCAGTAGCCTCAGCCAATGGATAAATCCTTTCGAGAAACTTAACCATCTGTTTTTTGACCTTCCTTTAATCAGAGCCAGAGAAGCTTTCTGTGCAATTCCCTGGAAATGTGAGTAGTGATATACCAGTATATGTCTACTTCTGGTTGATATTTACCAAGAAAACATGCCCTAGTCAATTTAGGCTGCTATAACAAAAATTCCGTACACTGAGTGGCTTGAACAGCAAATATTTATTTCTCACAGTTCTGGAAGCTTGGAAATCAAAAATAATGTTGCTGGCAGATTCAGTGTCTGGTTTCTTTACTACATTTTGAGTGCCATAAATTTGAGTAATTTTTTTCCTCCCATATTGATTTGTATTAAAATAAAAGTTGACAAATGTAGAGAAACTATAGTAACCCAAAGATTGAATATATTCTTTATTTAAAGTATAATATTTATTAAAATATTTTGCTTCCTGTCCATTCATTTATATGTTGATGATTCCAAGAGATTCTATATATTTAGATATAGAAATCAGATGAAATCTTTTAAACTCCAGAGGGCAGGCCAAATCAGTCTCATCTCCATATTTTTCTTTTGCTTTCAACTAATTACGTGAAAAAATTCATACTCAGTACTTTGAGGATTAGAATAAATCTAACAAACCTAATTCTCTTTCAGTGTTTCCCAACTCTGAGAAGGACAACATCATCTACCATGATGCTGAGGCACAAATCTGGAAGAGGGCCTTGAGTTATACCACTCATATAATATGAGTGGTATAACTCATATAATATATCACTCATATTCCTACACCCAGTAAATAAGTCAAGTTCTTCAGTTCTGTATCTGAACTAGCTCTGAATTCTATTGACTTATATTCTTCCATACTTTCACTAGTAATCTAGGTATTAATCCTTACTTTCTTTAAAATATCATTGCATTTTAATTTCATGCTTTATTCTGACTTTCCATTTAGAATATAAGCATACATTGTTGCTTATTCCCAGGTGGGGTGTGTATATGAGTGTGTGTCTGCAGAGATTGATAACATGTCATTTTAGGAAAACTAAATGTCTTGCACTCATAGACCAAGTTGGTGACTCTGTATATTATTTGATGATTCACTTTACAAAGTTAAGCTTCTCTCCGTCACACATTTTAATACCTCTCTCCTTATAATGTCTTTTTCTTTAAATTTTGGTATCCAGCATAGTATATGCTTGTGTATGTTCACACCTTAACTATAATACAATATTGTGTCTTCTGTGAATCTAATCTTCAGTAAGCCTCTGACTGGTTGTGAACCTAAATTTTCTTATTCGTAAATTGAGACAGTAGAATTAAGTGATCTCTAATATTTATTCTGGCTTTAAGATCTTTGTCTCTAGAAAGAAAAAGCATTTTTGTATACCAATAATGAAACATCAGAGATAGAAACTAGAAAACAAATCTGATTTACCATAGCTACAAGAAAAATAAAGTACTTAGGAATAAACTTAACCAAGAAGGTAAAAGACCCGTACTCAGAAAACTACAGAACACTGAAGAAAGAAATTTTAAAAAGATGCAAATAAATGGAAGCATATACCATGTTCATGGATGGGAAGAATTAACATAATTAAATGTCCATACTACCCAAAACAATCTATACAGTCAATGCAATCCCAATTAAAATGCCAATGACATACTTCACAGAGATAGAAAAAATACTTCAAAAATTTATATGGAGCCAAAAATGCCCATACTATACATTAAAATAGCCACAGCAATCTTGAGAAAGAAGAACAAAGTAAAAGGAATCATAATACTGGACATCAAACTATAATACAAGGCTACTATAATCAAAACAGTCTGGTACTGGCATAAGAAAAGACATATAGATCAATGGAACAGAATAGAGAGCCTAGAAATAAACCCAGGACTCTACGGTTAATTAATATTTGATAAAGGGGGAAGGAACATAAAATGGAGTAAAAACAGTCTCTTCAACAAGTGGTATTGGGAGAACTGGACAGCAACAGGCAAAAAATTAAAACTAGGCCACCAACTTACACCATACACCAGAATAAACTCAGGACAGATAAAGGACTTAAACAAGCAGCACCACCATAAAGGTCCTGGAGAAAAATATAGGCAGTAAAACTTTTGATATCCTATGAAGAAATACATTTACTGATACTTCTCCAAGGGCAAATGCAATAAAAAAATGAATAAATAAACAAATGGGGCTATATCAAATTGAAAAGTTTCTGTTCAGCTAAAGAAAACACCAGCAAAATTAAAAGGGAACCAACTGATTGGAAAAACATTTGCCAATGATACCTCAGATGAGGGTTTGATCTCCAAAATATATAAAGAACTAATGCAACTCAACACCAGGGAGACAGATAGTCCAATTACAAAATGGGCAAAGGACCTGAGCAGACAACTCTCCGAGGAAGACATACGAAAGGCCCAAAGGCATATGAAAGAATGCTCAATATCACTAGTCATCAGAGAGATGCAAATTAAAACCACAGTAAGATACCACCTCACACCTGTCAGAATGGTAATCATCAACAAATCAACAAACAAGTGTTGGCGAGGATGTGGGGAAAAGGGAACCCTGGTACACTGTTGGTGAGAATGTAGACTAGTGCAGCCACTATAGAAAACAGTATGGAGTTTCTTTAAAAAACTAAAAATGGAACTGCCTTTTGATCCAGCAATTCCACTACTAGGATTATACCTGAAAAAACCTGAAACACCAATTCATAAGAACCTACATATCCCTATGTTCATAGCAGCATTATTTATAATAGCCAAATGCTGGAAACAGCCTATGTGCCCATCAGTGGATGAATAGATAAAAAACTTTGGTACATTTACACAATGAAATACTACACAGCAGAAGGAAAGGAACTCCTGCCCTTTGCAACAACATGGATGGCACTGGAAAGTATTATGCTTAGTGAAATAAACCAATCAGTGAAAGACAAATACCATATGATCTCACCCATTACAGGACATAATTGGTGAGATCAAAACAGAACCAGATACATGAACACAATGAATAGACCTTCAGTGGGCAGAGGGGAGTGGGAGGAGGGAGGAGGGAAGAGTAGGCAAAGAAGGGGAGCAGTTTAGTCAAGGAACTAGCATGGAAGAACCATGGACATGGACAACAAGTGGGATTGACTTTGGCAGGGAGTGGATGGATAGGGAAGGGAAGAGAAGGGAGAGGAAATGAAATGGATGTAATACAACAACAATAATATTAAATTAAAAGGAAAAGATCTTTATCTCTATGATAGAATGGCTGTAATTTAAAGCAGTGCCTGGGCTTTTGTTTTATATCTCTATATATTTTTTATTCAGGCCTGGTTACATTATTTTTACTACCAAAACAGAATACTTTCTACAACATCCTAGGAAAAAGTAATCTCAGTAGTCTATTCTGGGACTTTAGGTGCCTCAGATTCTTAAGATTTCCCGGCCTTCTTAACCCTTGCTGCTCCTTGCCACACAGTTTCTGCTCTGGCAATACTGAACAGCATATTGACTCCTTCGTTCCCTCTGTCCATGCTGTCTTTGGCTTTTCTTTAACAACCTTACACTTCTTCATCCTTTCAAATCAGCCCAGTCATTCAGTTCCTTCTTCAACTCAGTGCTAGACTTGGTGCTCCCTCTCTGGGTCAATGCTATCATAGCACTTAGAAACAGGCTAAAATCGCCTCCTCCAGACCACCCTCAGCACAGGCCACGAACCTCCCTGAAGACAGGGATGATTGGTATTTATCCTGATAGCGCAATAAATATTTGTTGAATTGTTTAAAGAAAGTTGAATTTGACTTTCTTTTAAATCATTGGTATTTTTGACTTTCAATCTGCTCTACATCAACACAGACTGTCTTATCCATATTTTTGAATTGTTTTAAGACTGAATTATCAATTTTTTTTCTAATAGTTAGGTTTAGCACTTTTGCCATTCTCTTAGGCATGATTTTATTTTACATGATGATGAATAGCATTTTCTGGAAAACTGATGTATTCAATTTCACAATTAGTTGAAACAAATAGAAAAGAATTAATTGCTCAAAGATTTTATATTTTTTGCAAATTTATTATGCTGGAAAAATTTACTGGTGAATTCATACTATACATTAAGATATACCTGAGAATTAGCACCATTTACATATGAGATTAATATAAATTATTAGTCTTATCAGTTAACTTATTGTAAATAACTTGATCATCAAAATACACCTATAATTTTAAGGATATTTTATTGATTATGCTGTTACAATGTACCAATTTCTTTCCCTTTACTCTTCTCCACCCAGTACCTCCCTTCCCTCCCAGAATCCCATTCCCCTCAGTTCTTGTTCATGATTTGTGAATATAAGTTCCCTGATTTCACCCTTACTATATTATTCTTAAATTCTCCCATCTACCTTGAACCAACCAATTATGTTCCCTAATTCTTGCATCATTTTTCTATTTCTCCTCATTCCCCCTCTCAGCTGATAAACCTCCCAATGATCCCCATATCTATGATTCTGATCCTATTCTTGTTGTTTGCTTAGTTTATTTTTTGTTTGTTGTTTGTTTGTTTGTTTTTTTTTTGTTCTATTGTTGATTTTTGTGATTTTGTTGTCATTTTAATTTTTACAATTTTAATCCTTTTTCTTAAATAATTCCCTTTAACATTTCACATAATAATGGCTTGGTGATGATGAACTCTTTTACCTCTATTTTGTCTAGGAAGCACTTGATCTACCCTTCCATTCCAAGTGATAGCTTTGCTATCAGAAGTCTTGGTTGCAGGTCCTTGCTTTTCATCATTTTGAATACTTCTTGCCAGTTTCTTCTTGCCTGCAGAGTTTCTTTTGAGAAATCCGCTGACAGTCTTATAGAAACCCCTTTGTAGGTAACTCTCTTCTTTTTTCTTGTTGCTTTTAAGATTCTCTCTTTATCTTTAACCTTTGGCATTTTAATTATGATGTGTCTTGATGTGGTCCAATTTGGGTCTAGCTTACTGGGACTCTCTGTGCTTCCTAGACTTGTATGTCTATTTCCTTCACCAAATTAGGGAAGTTTTCCTTCATTATTTTTTCACACATAAATTTTCAATTCCTTGCTCTTCCTCTTCTCCTTCTGGCACCTCTATGATTCTGATGTTGTTACATTTAAAGTTGTCCCAGAGGCCACTAAGCCTCTCCTCATTTTTTTCAATTATTGTTTCCTCATTCTGTATTGGTTGACTGATTATTTCTCCCTTATGTTCCAATTCATTGATTTGAGCCCCAGTTTCCTTCACCATTGGTTTTGTGTGCATTTTCCTTCATTTCACTTAGCATAGCCTTCACTTCTTCCTTTGTGCATTTGCTACACTCAAGAATATCTGTTAAGTCTGTGAACATCTTTATCACCAGCAGTTGAAACTGTGCATCTGTTATGTTGGCTCTTTCCTTGCCTATTAGGTTGGCTATCTCCTCATCACTTAGTTCTCTCACTGGAACCTTTATCTGTTCCCTTTTTTGGGCCATTCCTTTCTGTCTCTTCAAGTTGACAGGTTCCTGTGTTGGCTGCTGTGTCCTAGGTAGAGCTGTAGCACCTGTTATGTTGTAAGGGAGGAAGCCTTAGGTATTCATCGGTATGGGTGACCCATTTCACCATGTTGTGGCCCTGTATGTGGGAGAGGGGTGTGAGATGCAACAATGATGCTTGCTCAGCGCTTGCCCCTTTTTTAGGCACTTCTCCCACTTCCCATATGGGATTGGCACCTCTAACTATTGTCCTGGTTGTGGTTCCCAGAGTAGGTGGGTCTGAAGACATTTCAGGACCACTGGGGCCTCTAAACAAATAGACTGCTGAGAAGTCAGCAGTTTCTTCCTCCACCACAACCCTCACTGGTTTTCACAGTAAGAAGTGATAAGGCTTTTATTTTATCCCTGGCACTGAACTGTGAGCTTCACGGCCTGGTCTGATGCCAAGAGCACTCCCTAAGTGTCCCTTCTGTTTTTGAATGTGACTACATTTTCAGGTCTCTTGCCAGCAGCATCTGTTCTGCAATGCTGCCAAACACACTGCCAAACCACATCTCCTCTGTCCCAGTTCTGCCCCTCCTACCTGCCTGGATGAGTATTTCTTCTTTGTATCTTTTGTTTGTTGGATTTCTCTGCAGCTTGATTTGGGGGAATTTCTAGCTGTCTGGTTTTGAGTTAGATATATCCTTTCATTGTTATGGATGGAGACATAGCATGTCTACTTATGACTCCAACTTGGATCCACACCTATAATTTTTAAAGAATTTGTTTTATTCCAGATGCTATTCTAAGAGCTTTAAATATATCTCAATTAATGCCCACAATATTCCTATCAATGGGTACTAACATTGTCTCTATTTTACAAATGTGCTTATGGAAGAAGTTAAATAGGAGCCTTACATATTGATTCAGTGCTTTCTTCTCCAGGTGTTTTTCATTTGGACCTGGCATACCTAGTGGGGTAGACTAAATTAACTGTTCATCAACTGAAGAACCATGACATTAGACACATACAGTAAAGGATTATCATGCTGTAGGGGAGACAATTAAGACATAGATAAATCCTAACCTTGAAGAATTTGCTATCTCACAGAGGAAAATAAAGCATATTAAAAATGCCATAAGGCCCTGGCTGGTGGCACAGTGGATAAGGCACCGGCCTGAGAACACAAAGGTCGCTGGTTCGATTCCTAGCCAGGGCAACATAACAAGGTTGCAAGCCAGGTCTCCAGCCAGGTCTGTGGCTGGAGGCAGGTGAAAGGCAGCCATACACTGACATCTTTCTCCCTCTCTGCCTCTCTCCCTTCCCCCACTCTCTAAAAATAATAAATAAAATATTTTTAAAAATGCTATAAATGATTTCTTCTAATTGTTTGTATTGCTCAGTGACTTAAATTGTATTTAATTTAGTTTATTATGGTACATTTTCAAGGAAAAAACATGAGAAATAATGGAAGTATAATTAATCCACATAGTAATATTTGTTCATGAAAAACCACATTTTTGACATCTTCAAGAATGCTAATTAAGTAATAATTAGCTAATTAAGTAAGTAATAATTACTTAATAAGATAAACACTAAAATGACAATATTCTTTATCTGCTGGACAATTGAAATATAATAAGAATACTAAGTTTAACAAGTTTGGTAAATATTAAAGGTGAACCTAAGTTGTACTTTCTCAAGGACTATCAAAATCATAAAGATTATTGTAAAAAGAGCAGCATTTTTTGAATACATACTTTGGTAGTCACAGTTATTCTTAGCACATATCATTCAAATTAATTGATTTGAACTGAACCATCTGCTGTCTAATTGCCTTGTAGCTGTGGGATTTATGTAAGTAAGTGATTATCAGAGATAGAAAGAATACTAATGTAAGCTTGTTTCATTAAAAGTCTCTTCTTGCTCATTCATAAAAATTAAATATATTAAAATTTAGGCAAATAAAAAAAGGTAGTTTTAAGATTCCACTCTGCACCAAGATAGAGGAAATCTTGACTAATTTATCTTTCTGCCCCTATTGTAGAAAAAATGAACAAAATACATTAAAAAATGGTTTTCAAGACATCATACATCAGGCAATGAAAGAGAAGTAACGGGGATCAGAAACAAACAAGGTGAGCTCTCTGTTGTCCCAGTTTACCATGTAGACGGGATATCCATGTCACAGGACAAGAGAAGAAAACCAGATAGATTCCGTGATTTGAGGAGATTTAGTGGGGAGAATGAAAAGGCCAAGGTTAGTTGAGTCTGCAGTGCAGAGTAACAGAGGAGAGAGTCGGGCAGAGCAAGAACTCCAGAGATCTTAAAGGGTTCACCACAATTTATTAGCTGAATGTTAATTAGTACATACACATGAGATGATAGCTTAAGGCTAGGGAAAGAAATGCCTGGAAAGATTTAAAGGCAATGATCTTTTGAGCTCACATAGGGCTGTAAAAGCAAATATTCATTTCCACCAACCAGAGTGGAACTTCTAATAATTCATAGGATATCAAGTAGAAAACTCAGAAAAAATTTGGCTCAACTGTGGGGTAAAGTTACCGCAGACTAAATTCTGCCTGGATCTTGCAGGCAATGTGTAGACCTGTGCTACAAGGAATGTTAAAGGAATTCCTTCAGGCAAAAGGAAAATAACACCAGATGGGAATAGGCATCCATCAAAAGGTATGATTTTGTTACTCATTAGAGATCACATTTTTCTGCTTCATGTGCCTTGGGATTTCACCTTAGAGATGGACATTGCAAGCTCTGCCTTGTTAGGTGCTGAATTATTTTTGTCTTTCTATAAATATTCTTGGTCTTTGTTCTGGACTATGATTCATTTCTTTAAAACCAGTTTGATCCTTTTAAGTCTTTCCTTTAGCATATATTAAACACCCACGGAAAGAAGCAATAGCCCAAGATTCATCCTAAGAACATTTTTCCACTGGTATTTCAAATCTTGACAATTCATCCCAATTGTGATGAGTTGCCTCATGGAATATTTTACCAAATATCTATTTGAAATGGTCTGATTAAGCCATATAGTTACTATGGCATTTTTAGATCATACCTCCAGGGTCTTGAACTTAACAATTCCTAATTTTTCTTTTCAGAACTGTAAAATAAATTCCATGCACCTGTGATAGAATGTTTACATTCCTTCACAGATTCTACTCCATGAAAGCTCTTTGCAGTAAGACTTTAGTGATAAATAATGAAGAAATACCCCCAAAATATTAAATTAAAACTTGGTATTCAAGTACCCAATATTATTCTGGAGTATGAACATGTTTAAACTATAAAGCACAATCATCAAATCTCTTTCACCAGTAAGAATATCAGAATATGACAAAAGAGAAGGTTAATATATTTCAATATATATTGAAGTACATGTGAAATGGCCAGATTATTGAAAGAAGGCTTTGATCAATGTATCCAAGGTTAACATTGCTCTGAGAAAAAGAGGATAATTCTTGGCTACTGGTCCAAAGGATAGCTGCAATAGGCAATGGGTCTTTGGAAATGCATCATGCTGAGTTTGTATTTCAAGAGCATGGCCTAATATTTTCATATACATAAAAAAGGTTTATAAAAGTCTGAAGAATCATTTGGGACCTCATGTGTGCCATGTTGCAGATTTCATATTTTAAAGCAAGTCTTAATATTTGCATATATGTAAAAGTTTATAATACTATGAAAATTAATCTTTATTTTATCTTTTTTAATATGTTATTGTGAAACTTTTGCACATTGAGATATTTTGATAATACCCAATTCTTGAATACCAAATAGTGTTAAGTATTATAATATTTAGATTGGTTATAAAAATTATTTATAAAAATTCTCATCTCTAACTTGTGTGGCTCAGTGGATTGAGTGCTGGCCTTAGAACCAAAGGGTTGCTGGTTTGATTCCTAGTCAGGGCACATGCCTGGGTTTCAGGCCAGGTCCCCAGTTGAGGGTATACAAGAGGCAACGACACACTGATGTTTCTCTCCCTCTCTATCACCCTCCCTTACCCACTTTCTAAAAATAAATAAATATGATCATTTTTTTTAATTAAAAAAAGGGACTCCTAAAAATTCTTTCCGCATCCATTTAATCTGAAGTTCAATGTCCAAAGTAGGTCACCATGTATGAAAATTACAAGGTTTTTATTACAGAAAGTAAGTGAGTTGCCTCTGAAAATGTTTACAAATTAACAGCTATAGGAGAAGATATTGGAAATGGCTAAGGATTGTTCTAAATTTTCAATTATTTGAGGTTTCTCTGTGAATAAAGGTAGGTCAAGTTTTGGTCCCCTCAAGTGTTTTTATTTATATTAAATTCTCATTTCACATTTTTAATATCTTTGTTTATGGCATAGACAATTTTATTTTATCTGGAAGGTCATAATTTAGTTTTCTTTTCTAGCAGGTTTGTATTTTAACCTTTTTAAAATAGTCAACACTATTTGGAGAATTTATAGGTTGCCAATTTTTTTTTTTTCCAATTTACCTTTTTTTTCTTTTAGGTCTGTGAACATTTATAGAGGACAAGAATCTCTTTATACTGCTCTTGACTACTCCAGGATGATGTTTGAAAATGTTCTAAAGTCTATATTCTTTTCTCTTTACACATTTGAAAAAGTCTACTCAAGTATTTCTGAAAATGGCATTGTATTTAGAGTTTTCCATTTTTTTCTTGCTTCACAGGGCCATCTTTCAATTATGCACAACCAGGTTTTTTAAAAATAATTTCTTGGTCTTTCCCATCCAAACTGGTTGACAATTAAGTGAATTCTTTGGTACAGATCTTATATGTATATATAAGAATAGTCTTATATGTATATATAAGAATATATACATATATATATATAAGAATATATATAAGAATATATATATAAGAATGTCTTATATGTATATATAAGAATAGTCATTATTTTTTAACTTGTTCAAAAAAGTCTCCATTTTCTGCAACAATAGACTCAATTTGACTTCAGAACCTTGAGCACACTTTAATTAACTTTTCTTTATCCATGAACATCATGTTTTCAGTCTTAGCTTTAACAGCCTTTTTATTGGAATGAGGTTGTTCACTAACTTCTCTCTCACAAATGTTCTATACAAAATAGTCTAAAGGATTTGCATCTGGTGAACTAAGTGGCCAGATTTCCTTTGACCAGAATTCAGGAACATTGACATTAAGAAATTCTTGCACCTTTTTGGTGTTATGTGCTGGTTCATCAGCTTGTTGGAAGATAAAATGACGTCCATTTGCAACTTGTTTCATCCATGGTACAACTACTTCTCTCGAAACATCAAGGTAAACATCCTGGATCTTCATTGATGATCTCCTTGATTCTATGTACAATATCTGGACTTGTGTGATCCCTGAGTACCTTATGCATTTTCTTTGTTGGTGTGGTGACATCAGGATCAGTATCATATACCTTCTTCAATTTGTAAACTATACATAAAAGGATGTTATTGAAGCTTGCAATTTCCTTAGCAGTTTGCCCGCACACAGTCTAGAACTTATGGTTGCTCTAACATTATATTCTTGCGACATGATGGTTGCTCAGAATTTAATACTTTATATCTGAAATGATGATGTTAAATCATAACCTTAGCAACATAGTTTTTCAAAGTTAAGAAGCACATGAAATAAGGAGATGCAAAGTTATTGCCAATTGATCGTGCACACCCTATACACATATAGGAGGACAGATCTAGAAGCTTTGCTAATGACTCAGCTATGCAAGTAAAAGATGAATCTCCATGAAGCCTGGTAAAGAAGAAACTGGTATCTGTATGGTTAAATTTCCCAGAGCTCACAACAGGCAAGCACTAGGAAAATAAGTTGAACTCCACCCAACCAGAGTAGCGCATTCTCAATAATCCTTTAGCATATTGAGGAGACCAAATTGTTATCAGTAGGGATGGGATGTAAGTTATAGGAGCAAACTATCAATTAAATAAAGGCAATCTAGACCTGCTCTAGCAAAGCTTTAAAAATACCTCAAAGGATGAGATCAATCCACAAATAATTTAACTACCTAACAATACAAAGTCAAACACTTTTTAAAAGGTGAAAAAAAATACCCAAGATTCTTGGAAAAATCAAATATATAATGTTTAACATAAAATCACAATCACTGCTTATGTTAAGAAGTAAAAAAATCACCCAAAACAGAAGAAAATAATATCTAAAAATAGAACCATAAATGACACAAGTAATTACCCAGAAAATGCATAAAATAGCTATTATAAAGATGTTAAAATATATAAAGAAAAAACTGCACACAAAAAAGAGGGGAATAGAATTGAAAAAAATTGAACTGAACAGTAATTATAGAGATCAAAATGTCTAAATAGAACAGTGTGGTGATTACCAGAGGGAAAAGGAGGGTTAGAGGAGGTAGAAGAAGGTATAGGGAAGATAAATAGTGATGGAAAGAGATTTTTAGTTGGGGTGGTAAACACCAGCACAATATACAGATGATATATTATAGAAGTGTGCACCTGAAAACTATATAATTTTATTAACCAATGTCACTCCAATAAATTTAATAAAAAAGAACATAAGAGTAGGTGAAATTTTTCACTAGTCAGAATTAATAGATTAGACACTACACAAAAAAATATTAGTAAACTTACAGATTTAGCAATAAATATAATACAAATAAAAAGAGAAAGGTTAAATTGAGAGCATCAATAACTTGTGGACTAGCCCTAGCTGGTAGCCCAGTGGTTAAGGCGCCAGCCTACAAACCCAAAGGTCGCAGGTTCGATTCCCCAGCCAGAGCACATAACCAGGTTGCAAACCAGGTCTCCAGTCAGGTCTGTGGCTGGAGGCAGGTGAAACGCAACCATACATTGATGTCTCTTTCCCTCTTTGCCTCTCTCCCTTCCCCTCTTTCTAAAAATAATGAAATAAAATATTTTTTTAAAAAAGAAAGCCTTAACTTAATTTTGTCATATTTTATCTTTTGATTGAATATTTTAGTGTTCACCTTGAGGTTGTACCTGAAGTAAAGAAAGTACTCCTAAATAAAACTGCTAATGATTAAAAAAAAAAAAAAAAAAAAAAACTTGTGGACTAAAACAAAATTGTCTAGTATATACGAAATATAAGTTCCAAAAGTGGTGAGATAAGAAGTGAATAAAAAAGAATTAAAGAAAAGGATGCTAAAATATTATCAAAGTTGAATAAAAGTACGATGCTAGTTCCTTACCCAGCAGGATGAAGAAACTACAAAAATAAAACACAAACACACCAAACTAAAATTGCTGAAAATAGTAATACAAGAAAATCTTAATAGTAGCCAGAGAAGGGGAAGAGAAAATTGCAAAAGAAAAGCAAGATAAATGAAAGCATAATGCCCATCAGGAATTATGCAACCCAAAAGTTGGGTTGCAGCGTCTTGAAAGAACTAAAAAATATGATTACAACCTCAAATTCTACATCTGTGTATGTTAAAATCAAACTTAAAACCTTTTCAGGAGATAAAATGAATGGTGAGTCCTATGTATAAAAGCAATTGAATTTGTAGTTTATTAACCTTATTATGAGGAACACAGATTCCCCCATACATTTCACAGATATTTCTACACAACTTTTTCAAAAAACAGAGATCCACATTACCCTGATATCAAAAGTCAAAGAATAAACTTCAAGGAAACAAAACTTGGAATTACAATCCTCATGAATGTACAAATTCTTTAATAAAACATTAGCAAATGTGTTGTAGCACAACTGAATTAATTTTACAGTAGAAATACAAAGTCGGTTTAATATTAGCAATGAACAGAAATGCAAATTACAGCTATAATGAGGTAACACTACACACCCTATAACATACCTATAATTTAAGAGTAACAATACCAATGCCAACAATTGGTTAGCAAGAATGTAAAATGACTACTACTTTAAAAAGCCATTTAATTGTTTCTTATGGATTTAAACACATCTACCATAGGCTCAGCAATTCCATTCCTAGGTATCTGCCTAAGAGAAATGAAAATCTATGCCCACACAAAGCTATATACACAAATGTTTTAATTTTTTTATTTCCTCTAGCCAAACTTCAGAAACAACCCAAATAGCCAACAATAGGCGAATGAATAAAAACATTGATATAGCATACAACTGAAGGCTAAACACCATTGTAAAGGAATCAAGCCCTGACTGGTGGCTCAGTGGATAGGTGCTGGCCTGTGAACCCAAAGGTCGCTGGTTTGATTCCCAGCCAGGTTGCAAGCCAGGTCTCCAGCCAGGTCTCCAGCCAGGTCCGTAGCTGGAGGCAGGTGAAAGGCATTGATGTTTCTCTCTCTTTCTGCCCTCTTTCCCTTTTTCTCTCCCTTTCCCTCCCTTTAACAATAACAAATAAAATCGTTTATAAATAAATAAATAAATGAATCAACTACAATATAACTCCACAACATGGATGATCTCACAAATATTAGGTTGAAGGAAAGAAGTTAGATATGGGAGAGTTAATATTCTTGAGTTAAGAATTTGAAACTCTAGAAAGATAATTTCAATCCTCATTGGCAGGAGGCAGATGCATGATTGTCTGTGCTTAAGGATGGGAGAAAGCTTGACTGTGAAGCATCACAAGGAAGTTTTTTGAATGATGACAATGCTTTATGTCTTGATAATGGTGGGAACTATATTTCTAGCTATATGCACTTCTCAAGACCCATCAAAATATCCATTAAATAAGGATGCATTTTACGTAAGTTATATCTTGAAAAAGTTTTTTTAACAAAAAGACAATTCTAAATTTTATATATTTACAAAAAAATTAGAGTTCTTAAAATAAGAAATGTGAATGTGTATATATTTTTTCTGGGTCTCAGTCCACACATCAAATATTTTTTGTGAATGTGTATATATTTTTTCTGGGTCTCAGTCCACACATCAAATAGTATATAAAAATATTTGATGTGTGGACTGAGACCCAGAAAATATATATACACATTCACATTTCTTATTTTAAAATTCAAATTAATATATGGGGACGGCATTAGGTTATTCAGAAAGCTCTAAGCTAAGACTGAGGATCCCTGAATCTGATTGCAGTTCTGCCTACTACTGGATATAAGATCATGAACAAAGCCACTGAGCTTCTCCATATCTCAGTTTTCAGTTTTCATATTTAATAATCGAAATTATAATGCAAATCCAGTAAAGCACTGTAATATTCAAATGACCTAACAGTTTTAAAAAGCCTTTACAGGAACTTGAAAGCATTATACAAATAGAGACTTACTCCTTTATTATCAATACTACTTATTACAGTAGATATAGACTTTGCTACAGATTATGCAGGGAGTTGTTTCCTGCAATAGGAGAGTTGATTTATACTTTAATATCACCTATAATTAAGATATTTAACCTTAATATTATTGCATATGCATGTTAGTGAAAAAGATGGGAGATAATAGAAAAAATTAAATCATAGCAATTTAGCTGAAGGGATTCAGAACAGGCCTCCCCAAAATGCATTGCTTTGTCATAGAGATTATTTTGAGCTCAGAGTATTAAAGAACCTTGCAAGCTCTCAAAAACTTTTACCTCTACCTTAAATAATTTAAATTTGGAATCTTGCTCATAATAGAAGTTATTGCCAAAAATATTTTTTATGACCTATCCATCTGGCAGGGCAAATTTCTAATTATTGAATTACTTAACCTACAAATAAACTTCCTCCCCCAAAGTCCCAAGGCCTCTCACCTAATCTTAGCTCAGGACGTATGTATACCAAATTTTAACTTTCTGTCTGCACCCTCATGTATGTGGGGTTCCTATATGTACATTATTTAATTAAATTAAGGGTATTTTGTTGTTATTAATTTGTTCTGTGTTGATTTGATTATCAGAGCAGCCAGAATAACTTAAAGAAGGTTGAGAAAATTCTCTTCCTTTCCCAATTAGTCACCAAAAAATATAATTTAATAGATATTATCACTGAATAAAAAAATATATCCCTCTCTTGATTTAGATGAGAGGTTTTTTCCTACTAATATATATTAATTTGATACCTTTCATCGAAAGTAAAGTTGGTTGGTTTTCATTGATTTCAATATATACTTACAAATAAATTTATTTAAAACCAGTAGTTAAGTGCTTTAATGAGGATATCTCTTTTAGTTTTTTATGTCTTTGCTCATGAAATACATATTTATTTGGTATGTGCAATTAATTTTGTTCTATATATCAATGTATTTTGCATTATAATGAATAACCAATCATAGGAAACTTACCAGAGAAAATAAAGCAACTATCTAAATAATAAGCTGTGATCTGAATAATGTTATGACAATGCAATCTACTCTCTTGTTGCAAGATAACCTGGGTTACTTCTTTCACACTATGTAGTAAAATAAAATAAGAACTTACTCTGGTGGGAACTTAAGGTAAAATGGGAGGAAAAGAAACTTAGTTTTATAGATGTGTTCAGTTGTAAAGATGATGGGACAAGTTAATACTGTAAGAGGTGGAGAAGTCAAGGGGGGAATGGAGCTGTTTAGTTAAATAAATGGTATGTAAAAATAAAATTAGCAAATGGAAGACTTCAATAATTTCTAACAGCTTTCTGACCATGTAATTACCTAGATAATGGAGTAATGACCCTAGAGATATTCTCAGTACAGTGTTGCTTAGGAAATGTAAAATCTAGTTGGGAAACATAATCAGATGCATTGAATTGGAGAAATTCCATGGTTAATGGCAAGAACTTGGCTTTCTTCAGGCTCTCTGATGGAAACAGCTTTTCAGTGAATAAATCCAAGCTGCCAACCTGCCTGGTCAGTAAATAGATCAACATTTGCTCTTGGGATAGATATTAATATAAATCCATTATTTCCTTCTAGAAGGCTTCAAATTTCTCTTAAGTTGTGTTTTTATTTAAAAAAAAAAAAGAAAGAAAAGTGATTCTCACCTTCTCCAGCATAAAGAATTGTTTAGATTTTTTTGTTTAGCACTCAGAAATGCTCATTTTTTTCATGTTTAAGTAAGACTATTTTTTCTATAAAATTTATTGGGGTAAAATTGGTTAATGTCATTATATAAGTTTGAAGTGTACAATTCTACACATCTTCTATATATTGTATTGTCCTTTATCAGCATTAAATGGATTTCTTGATTTCAAGTTGTTCACATTTGCTTGAATCATGAAACAGTTTTAAAAGATAGGCTATTAATATAAACAATTCCAATTAAAGAGCAATCATTGCTCAGCTAGTTTTCCAAGACCGACTTTCCATTAAAATTCCCAGGCCATATTTCAATCATAGTGCAATGAAGTTGTTTTTAATTGCAATGAATGAGACTAAAACATTCCTAAGTAAACACACCTAATATTTCCTAATCTTAAGACTGCAAGTTTCCAAGCTTTCACAGGATGGAAGGCCATCTCCAGATTCCCTATCACTTGTAGGGGATGGAATTCAATAGAACACAGCCATTTTCCTCCAGGCAGTGAGAAAATAGAAGGGGCTTTAACCATAGAATAGTGACAGAAAAGCTGTGGGGGCTGCATGAAATTCTTCCAGTGTCCAGGACTGGTCACTATGCCCACTGCATCAAAGGTCGCTGCCAAGGATTTGAAATAAGGCAGCAGCCATTTGAAAAAAGGAGAGAATGCCAGGTGGTATGCAGGGCAGAGAAAGGAGACAGTGTGCGTGGTTTGAAATGGAAAATACTATGTGGTTTGCAAGGAGTTAAGGGGAGAGAGAAGCATGCCATTAGAGTGGGGCATGCAGTTTGAAAGACAGCAGAAGCACCCCACCAGCCTGTCAGGGGACTGGATGTGTAAGAAGATGCCATGGAGTTCTTCTAAACTAAGAGATGGAGAACACTGCAACACGTGCAGGGCCTTCTGTAAGCAGCCATGGATGGATGGGAGCTGCTGGAACAGCTGAACTGTGAACTTCTGCTTTTCTGAAAGATGGTACCTCTGACTGGCGTAATCTGAAAACTAGCTTGGTTTGGATGGGGAGGCAATACTGTATGCTTGTGGGTGTTTCAAAGGGAGTGGGACTTAATGGCAGAATTCTACCTTTAATCTATATCTGCATAACATTTAAACAAACACATTCCTTTCCTTTTCACCAACTCTGTTATTAAGATTTTTTCCTTTGGCCACAGGCAGGCAGACTAACCCCTCATAACTGAACAGCCCATGGATTCTGTTGTAAAACCATAGGAGACAGACAAGGCTATTTGAATCTGGGAAAGTGGAATTATTTCCTCAACTTTTCATTTTTCTCTTCTAAATATCCTTTCTCTTTTATCAATTCAAAATATAACATGTTTTAAGGCAAAATTTTGACTAATGAAATTGAATACCTGGCCATTTCATAGAGAGACCTTACAAGCAATTTTAGGGGATTTAACAAGAGAAAGCTCAGATTATACATGGCAAATTAATATTAAAAATAACACAAGAAGTTTTGTGTATGATTGCTAATAGGATAGTACAGATAGCAAAGTTGTTTTGTTTTGTTTTATTTTTTTAGAGAATACATAGCAGTAAGAGGCAGACTCCTCAAGGGAAGCTTTATAAGGAAAGGCAAGACTTCATATTTCTATCCTACAAATACATACTTTCAAGTATGTTTCGTGTGCAAGGTATAGACTACCTAGAGATACAAAGATAAACAGTCACATACCCTATAGTTTATTTACACTGTAAGGACTGAAACAAATATATATTGACAGTTGCAATGTTATTTAAACCAAAAATTAAGCAAGATGAAGATGATAAAGCAGTGTAATAAATGGCTGGAACAAATGAATAAAAAGGGTCAGGAATCAGACAACTATTTGTTGAGTATCTACTGTGTGGAAGATGCATCATTTTACCTATCAGTTATTACAACACTCCAAAAGTGGTAGGGCATTCTGGGGATTCTGGGGACCTGAAGGTCCATAACCCACTGTGGGCTGTTGGCTTCACACAAGAAATAATTAAAATATGAGCCAGCATACAGGTTAAAGTGAAAGTTTATTGCTGAAGTGCACTGAGACACACAGTGACTACTCCATGGACACAGCAGCCCCTTCATAATGGGATTTACTTCTTTTTTATTGAGGTTATGAAATGAATACATATACAAGGTATGAGATTAATCCTGTGCCCCAGCAAGACCTTTTAACTGTCTAATGGTCTGTGACACACCTCTCACCTTCAATTTCTCCCTCCAGGCAAGTTGGAGGAAGTAATTATTAGGATAATGTCTTGAATAGAAAAAAATGAGTCTTTAACCAACTTTACTCAAGCTGAAAAGAAAGCCCCAAAGCATTAATTTTGCAAAATGTAGAGAATGCTGAATTCAGCAATCTGTAAACTTCGTTAAAACTAATTTATAACCTTAAAATTCCATCTTATATGGTTCATGCTCCTTCAGGCATTTGGTTGTACCTAAGATTCTGTAAAATGGAATCCCCTCACAGAGTTGTCAGGCTCACAAGATGCTAAACATGTGCCCCTGGGGAGTCACACAGTGGTTCTGGAAAATGCTGTCTATGTGTTTTACCATTTCTGAAATACTTTCCTTGTAAAGCACACAGAACATTTTCTAGGGAGTCTGCTAGATCTCTGGCATACATTTAAAAAAAGACAAAAATCTAGGCATCTAAAATTCTCCATATAACTAAGTTCAAAAAATTGGGAAAAAAACTTGCACAAACTATACGTGCGCGCGCACACACACACACACACACACACACACATATATATATAACATTCCCCAATCATAAGACAGTTATTTGTTAGTTTTTAAGAGAAGTATTTTCTTGTGTAAGCTCTTTACCCTGAATCCTTCCTAATATTTGAGTTTAATTATTTTACATTCACAGATTTTGATTGAGTCTCTGATCTCAATAATAATACAAATATCTCAAAGAAAACTTAGAGTCTACAATTATGATATGCTGACCCTGCAGTGTACTGAAGGCACAAAGTGTGAATAATGATTTCTGAAGAGGGAAGCTCCCACTTATCCATGATAGGCATAACATAATAGTGAAAAATAAAATTGTGTTGTTTTAAGCAACTCAGATTTGGAGGTTGTTTATAATAGTAGCCTAATAGCCTACACTGATCATTATAAACATTAATTAGAAAAATATTAGGAAAAAACTCAGAAAACTAACCCCCCAAAACTAGATGAAATTGCAAAGAAATGTAATAGTAAACAATTTCCTCAGAAAAGACTAAAAGAATTGGTAACACACTTGTGAGACTGATGAACAGAGAAAAGTGAAATAATCAAATCATACCTGAAAAAGACATATTGTGGCATTCTACAAATATTCTAAAAATAAAGTTAATTTGAAAACCATACATATATGCATGTTTGACTTAAGGCAAAATAACATTTAAGAGGGGTAGAGAAAAAAGTTTCTTGCATAAATGGTGCTAGGTCAACTGGATATTCTAAAGGGCAAAAATCATTATAGCTTCTTTCCTTTGGCCAAAAAGTAGACTCTATCTCTAGCCCACCAACCCCACATCACCCCACCCTTAACCCTGGGAATTCTGTGACCACCATAATGTGAAATAAACCTGAGCTAGTCTGCTGGATAATAAAAAAAACAGGTGGTTCAGCTAGCCAACCACCACAACTCAATCATACACATGCTACCAGGGGCCAGTCAGTATGTCTGATGATGGTTCCCCTCATAAGAGAGAGAAATAATAAGATTTTGTAAGAGAAACTGCTTCATGCCACTACTGATACAGTTGGGGGAAATCCTCTATTTTTTGATTGCCATTGATTTTATGTCATACTTTCAGACAAAAAAAAAATTGTTTCTTTTCTGAGTGAATAGAAATAGAAGTTTTGTTCAGTGCTGCCTACTTAGATTTTTCTATTTTAAAATTTGAATAGTCTTTCTCCTTTCTCACTCTTTTTAATGTTACTGGCTTCTACTTCATCTTCTCACTCCAAGAAGCTGGTATTTCACTCATATATAAATTTTATTTCCTCTGTGATTTTTTCAAGACTATGCTGACCATGCCTAAAGAATGTATCTCTTCTAGACAATAATAAATGCAGTATAAAAACAAGCATAGAGTAACAATCCAAGAAATTTAAATAGTTTGGTTTTCTGAGTTGCTGTAGAGGGGGTATATTAATTAGCAGTGAAGAATAAAAGATTATTGAACATTACAATTGACTTGGTAAGGACTTGTTGATTGTTCATTAAACTGAGCTACATTCCAGGTTGCACTAGATTCTAGAAATCTGACCTGGGGCTCCATTTGGTTGTATGTGTCTGTGGTATCTCTTCATACACCAAAACCAATTGGAAGTCTTTCATAGTCTGTACAATTAAATAATAAAAGTTTAAGAGGTATTTAATGGTTTTACCAATACTAACATTTAATAGGCATTTAATTAAGACATTTTTTAGTCAAAAATAGAGAAAAAAGAGATGTAAGAAAAGTTGATTATAAACATGCAGAATATGAAGAATTATCTAAATGCAAGGAATGTAAGGTTCCTAAAAATCTTATAATATTTTTAAGACTATATGAAAATCATGCATAAATATGTCTGCAAAAAAAGTAAAATCTCTTATGAAGACAATTCTAAAACCCATCATAGAGAAAATCTACAAATAATCAATATTTTAATTGTCTCCTTGTTGCTTCACATTATGATAAGTATTGTGAAAGATCAAAACAGAACTAAAAATGACCTTCAGTTATAATTCTGTCTGTTGTGCTCTAAAAAAGACATAGACAAACAAAAATAAAAAGAAATGACCACTGAAAGGATTTATGTCTTTGTTTTCTGAGAATTCATTTGGGAGATTAAATATGAACCTGTAGAAGAAAAATTCAGCATTGGTGGAAAAAGTTAGCTTTCTTAACATATTTTAGGGGCTTAATTAGAGACAAAAAATCTGTGCTTTCTGGGGGCATAGAGGGATGGAGTTAGTGTTGCTAAGTACTCTTAATAAATATTTCAGTGTCATATTAAAAACGTCATTGAAGTGTACTCTAAATGCTGTATGAGCTTCCTTAGCAAATACTGAGTTCTCCACTAGCAAAAGTATTTATATATCACCTTGACAAACATTTGGTAAGACTGACATTTAAGAATCTTTATAATACTAGTAAATGAATCAACAATTATGAGTATCTTTTACTCCTATAACCAACAAGTCAGTTGAGTGGAACATATTAAGGGTAAAACAGCTAAAGAATAATTTACTCTGAAATTTAGTTATGGAAAGAAGCCAATCAACCAAAGGGGCACTGTGAAGAGAAAGATTCTTACGGAGGTAGAGCTGTTGCTATTGGCAGTCATGTCATTTATGAAGATCTTTCCAAATCACTAAGAGGAAGGTAGGCCTCTGAAGGTCAGGGCTGTGATGGGCTCATGGTTAAAGCAACAAATGTAGGTTTATTGGCCAAGATGGGATATGTGAAAGCAGTGAGGGATGGGTATGAAGGACCCTGACCTGCAGTAAAATCTCCTGGTGCTGAGGATGAACCAAAAACCATACCAAACAGCTCATGTGTAAGGGGAAGAAGATCTGACCAGTGGCTCAAGGCGGAAGGCCCAGTTCTTTGTTCCCTAAAGTCTTTTATTGAAAGGGGTAAACTTGGAGGCATGTAGCTTCTCAATCAATGCTAATTTACAGGGAACTGGAAAAACAAGTGAGGGGGTTGGGAGATTTCACTCAGGTCAGGATGTGCATTTGAAACACTTCTGCAGTTAACACAACAAAAGATCAGGCGAGGGGAGAGAACAGGCCAGGCTTTATAGTAATTAAAGTATTTACACATGATCTAGTTCCCTTCTCCCCAGGGACACAAGTTTTACATGGAAACATGTATGTACCCAGCATTCCCGGCCTTACGGTCGTGACTTACAGGTTTAGCCTTGCCCACACGGGACTCCAAGTTTCTATGTTTTTCCCAGGTGGGCCCCAACAGATGGGCATATCAACAATTACTGGAGGAAGCAGGACAATGAAGTATTATAGGATGGGCTAAAATTAGGCCAAAGGGAAAGAAAGACATTTTAGATGAAAGTTTAATTCCAAACAGAAGATTCCTCCTTTGAATAAATTTTCTTTATTTTGTTGCAAAAATAAAAGCATGTTTCTACTTCTTGATGTTTTGGAATTTCTTTTGTGTTGGCATGCACCCAGGGAAATCACAGTGTTGATAAAATATGCTGAGCCTGGGCCAAAATTCAGGCCCACACAACCCACTGATGCTGAATTAGGAAAAACCCTTGCCCAGTGGAGGAAATACAATTATATAAGTTGGGTGACTTGCTTAAATAAAGGAGAGCAGTGTCTCATATACTTAAGGGGGATCACCTGATTTGTACCCTTGTGGTGTAGTCACATATTCTTTGAGAATATAACAAGCCACATGGAAGACAAACAGCAAAACGAAAATAAAAATGGAAAAAAAAAAACCCAGTGCACTGAGTAGATATGCACATCAATGGCATAACTATTTTGAAGTATAAATTCAGGAGATGAAAGAATGGGATACAAGATTCAACTGCCACAGTTAATGCCACTGAATATATCTCACCAATCTAGAAGTTAGGCCTAACCCAAAATTTAATCACTGCAGTCCACTAACAGTATAGTTAGTCCTATTGTAATACCTGTGTGAAAAACCCAAATGTGTTCCAACATGATTGATATATGAAGATACAATTTGAGGACAAAGCAGTTTTGCCTTAGCTTACGTGTGATTTCACTCAGAGAAAATACCAGAATGCTATTTTTGTGAACTATATGACAGAAATGGTGTATTGCAGAACTCACTTTTGTGAAAGTTGTCCTAGGGACAGTGCCAAACACATAGTAAAAAATGAATTCAGTTTTTGAGTCAGATCCTCCCTACTCCCATAATACAACTCAACTTTATTTTAAGCTACTGGAACTACAACTTATTCTTTTGGGAGTTTTCCAAATTAAACAGTAGATTTATTTATTTATTTATTTAAGCTGTGCACAGGTCTTACTTCTTTCAATACCCTCTTTTCCGGAATAAATATTAAAGAAGAAAAAATCTGCTTAATTTCTCTACAATATATCTAAAATACTATCATGTAATAATACTACTAATACTAGTAGTATACTAGTATTTATATATTTATACTAATATTTATACTAATACTAGTAGTATAAATATTACTAACATGTAATAATTATGTAAGCTATTGGCATATTTAAATTTTTTTGTATTAACTCTTCAAAATCCAGTATGTACTTTAAATATATGTAAAAATGTATTTTTGCGTGTGTTTGGTAATATTGCAATTCATATTACTTAAAAGAGTAATTCTTTAAACAAATGAATTAATGTAGGCATTTTGGAATAATGAAAAGAAAACTTTGTATTAATATGAGTTGAGAAGCTGACAGGAGGCAGTAAATGGTAAATTGTCTGGATGTGAAAGAAAAAAAAAAAGTACACATTGGTGGTTACAGAATAGATAGGGGGATGTTAAGAAGAACAAAGGAAATAGAGAAGCCAAAGAACTTATATGCCTGACTCATGGACATGAACTAAGTGGGGCATTGCTGGAGGAAATAGGGTACTGGGTGGAGGGGAGTAAAGGGGGAAAAACTGGGACAACTGTAATAGCAAAATAAATAAAATATATCAATAAAAAGAAAGGAAGGAAGGAGAGAAGGAAGGAAGAAAGAAAGAAAGAAAATAGCAGGTATATGCACAAAAGTAGACATACTGGAACTAAGCCAAGCAGGAATACAGAAAACACACATATACCTCAAACATCTAGCAGCTACCTCAGCTCGCTCCCTGGGTTCTATGTCCTGAGCCACATCTATGCACATGTGGTATATGACTTCTCATCTGATTTCAGATAGCCCTCCTTCCATCACTTCTCAGTAAAAAAAGCTGCAATTCATTGGATGTCTACTTCTGCAAGAGAATTTAAGGCTTTCTTTTAAAAGAAAATTTATTTATTAACCATCCAAGATGTGTAAAACTATGTAACTACTTGCATTAAGCTCCTATCTTTTTGTCTAATGTGTTACTGACTAAAATTCTGAGTGCTGTGCTATTAGTCCCATTTTTCTCATAAGTCCTGTGGCTTTTATTGTGATAATTTGTATAATATGATGATTTTTAGCAATACATATGTCCTCTTAGAGCAGAACTGACTATACCATGAATATTCTTTGTCTTGTAAGGGCGGGTATCATTTTTTTTAATTAAAAAAATTTTTTTAATTTTAATTTTTTTATTTTTTAATTTCTTTTTTATTGTTCTATTACAATTGTCTCAATTTTTCCCTTATTCCTCACCACTGCCCCCCATATCCACAGTCAATCTTCACCCTGTTGTGCATGTCCATGGGTCATTTATACTAGTTCCTTCACTAGACACTTCTCCTTTCCGCTCTTCTCCACCTTCCCCCTTCCCCCTGGTCACTGTCTGTTTCTTGTTTCCATACCTCTGGTTCTATTTTGCTTAGTAGGTTCCTGTTATAGGTGAGATCATATGGTATTTGTCTTTTGCCACCTGGCTTATTTCACTAAGCATAATACTCTCCAGTTCCATCCACACTATAGCAAAAGATAGGACTTCCTTCTTTCTTTCTGTTGCATAATCTTCCATTGTATAAATGTGCCATGGTTTTTTGATACACTCATCTACTGATGGGCACTTAGGCTGTTACCAGCACTTGACTATTGTAAATAGCACTGCTATTAACATAGGGGTGCAAAGATTTTTTTTTTGAATTGGTGTTTTGGAATTCTTACGGCATATTCCCAGCAGTGGAATTGCTGGATCAAAAGGTAGTTCTGTTTTTAGTTTTTTTTTAGCAAATTACATAGAGTTTTCCATAGTGGCTGCATAAGTCTGCATTCCCACCAACAGTGTACTGGGTTCCCTTTTCTCTACATTTGCACCAACACTTGTTTGTTGATTTGTTAATGATGGCCATTCTGACAGATGTGAGGTGGTATCTCATGGCTAGTGATGTTGAGCATCCTTTCATATGCCTATGGGCCCTCTATGTCCTTCCCAGACAAGTGTCTGTTATGCAGATTACTAAACCAAATGTCCAGGAGGTCCCTGATCCAAGTTAGTTGCCACCCTGTAGTAAACAAAAAGAGTGATCAGAACACCTAAAGCATCCAAGGAAAGAGAAGACGAAGGAAGGGGGGAGGGAAGGAGGTAAGACAAACATGTTGACAATAATTTCCCCTGTGGCAATCCACATAATGTTATTAGATAACCATCCCCATTGAATAGTTGTTCTCTTCTACCATTTCATCTCTGTTACCAACCCCCCATTAAAATTCCATTTTCTTTCAGAGATGAAGGTACTGCATGACATTTGTCCTCTTGTCCTCTCCTTCCCACCTTAGCCTGACTCCAGAAGGAGAGTTACTTAATGTTGTTCTTGACTACTCAGAAACAGCGCATGAAAAGCAACAAAGATGGATCTAACTGTCCTTATATCTGGATTTGGGGGAACTTCATGAGATTAAACCAGGTAGAGACTTCAGATTAATTCAGGAAAGCTCTCAGCATCCCAATTACACACCCAGATATGATGGAACCTCATTTTTCATGTATTCCATATTTCTGAATTTTCCTATTAGCTAAAATTTATTTGTAATCCCCTAAACTAATACTTGCAGTGATTTCAGTGTCATTAACAGACATAGCAGAGTTGTGAAAATTTTGAGTTGTCCAAAGGATATGTTCCCAATGGAAGGTGAACAAAGTAGCTCTCTCTGATTTCTTTCAGCTCTCTAACTGTAAATGAGTGTCCTTTTCATGGTCTATTTAGTGCCACATTTTTGTACATTTTTGGTGGTTTTGTATGGTTCCCAAATTTTGTAGTGAAGTGCTGCCTAATGTGTATAAGCTCGGGAAGGCTGGGCTGTGCCTTATAGCCTGACATATATTACATAAGCTTCAGTTAAACATAATACTATTGGCTATGGGTTCATTGTTTATGAATCAACAGTGTAACCCATATATGAAAGTATCTTCAAACAGGAACACATATAGAACAAGGTTATGTATTAAGTTGGTTGAGAAAAATGTGATGAGAGACTTGCAGGAAACTAACTGTATTTCTCCTAGGAATAATGGTTCAGTACTTCCTAATTTAGTGTGCAGAGCAATTTAATAGGACATGACTACCAGAAATAATGACAAATAACTGTACTATAAATATGTCATTATAATGGGTTGGCCAAAAAGTTTGTATGGCTTTTTTCTTAAAATAAAAGACATATTTTTCATTTTCACTAATAACTTTATTGATTTGGCTATGTTGAGTATGCCAACTGCATCCCACATGGTATGACTTTGTTCCCAATTAATGTCTCAGTTTGATCACTATAATTTCAGCTGGTCTACCTGACCATGGAGCATTATCCTGGGAAAAATTTCCAGCACAAAACTTTGCAAACCACCTTTGACACATTTGATCAGTCACAACACCTTCTCCATACACTATATAATTTTTGTATGTGTATTTCAGCTGTGTTTTTACCATTCTTGAAATAATAAAGTATAATATGCCAAAAACGTAGCTTTTCCTCCATCTTCAATGGTAAATGAATACACAAAAATTTACCAATTTTGATGTTGTTTTTTAATGCATGCTGATATGACTGCTGTCACAATATAGTCTAATAAAATTGTTTTTGAATGAAGCTAAGGACAACTAAGCACTACTAGAGCCATGTTATAGGGGGGAAAAAAAAACTGTTTGGCCAACCCAGTAGTTACATTTTATGTGTCAATATTTCCACATTCCCTGTCTGTTTTAGAAATTAGACACATAATATGTGGTGAGGTAGGTAGGACTTATTAACTCAGATGCTCCAGAAAAAGGACTATGATGAATGGCAGTTAATATTGATTTTTAAAAATTGGTGATTGAATTGAGGTTTCTTCAATAATTAAAGAGCCCCTACATTGGCTCTTCCACTTTAAGACCTGGACATTGATTTACCCACTTGCATGTTGGTTTTCTTCTTATAGTATTAGGTAGATTGATAGAAATTATGGAGGCTTGGTTTCCTTGGATTCCATTAATAAATACAATTCATTTGAAATATATATAGAAAAACAGCATGATAACTGGACATACTTTTAAAACTATTATTAGAATTCATCATAACGAATACCATAAGAATGCCTAGCTTATCATATAATGATATTAAGAGAGTCTGATAAGGGTAACAAGAGACAATTTGTTGATTGCTTTTTCTGTATTCTTTCTTCTCCTTGATTGGCTTTTCCATTTTGAAGAAGATATCAAGGCATTCAAGACTCCTTGTCAACAAAAAACACTGTTTCAAAACTAAAATCTTTTCTGTATTTTGGAACTCAGGACATCCAATATTTAACATTTACTTAAAAGTTCTAAGTAAGAAGAACACAGTATAAATTACTGTGCTGTAGACATCCCTACCAACACAGATCATAAGCTTTTGTTTATTATTACTGGGAGGAAAACAATTATAAGCAATATCTGCATAACTATATGTCTACAATCTCAAAAGCATGCTTACATACCTTCACTCAAGCAATCAATTGTTTCCTAAGGATTTATCTTGCTACCTCATCTTCACATGGCTATGTACTCAGAAATGAATATTTTAATATATTAATTATGTTAAATGATAAATGAAAAATAACAAAGTTGGAATACCGTGTTATGTAATATTAAACTATACTATAAGGCCATAGCCATCAAAACAACTTGGTACTGTCATAAAAACAGACATATAGCTCAAGGGAACAGAATAGAGAGCCCAGAAATAAACTGATATCTTTATAATCAGTTAATATTCAAAAGAGAAAGCAAGCACATACAGTGGGCTAACAATAGTTTATCCAATAAATGGTGTTGTGAAAAATTAGACAGATATGTGTAGAAAAATGAAACTAAACCATGTTATTATACCACACACAAAAATAAAATTAAAATGGATTAAAGACTTAAATATTAGACCCCAAACCATAAAAATCTTAGAAGAAAACATAGGCAATAAAATCTCAGACATTGCACATAGCAATATTTTATTGAATATATTTCCCCAGGAAAAGGAAACAAAGAAAAAAAAATAAACATGGTATTACATTAAACTAAAATGTTTTTGAAACAGCAAAGGAAAACATTAACAAAATAAAAAGACAACCCACGGAATGGGAGAACATATTCGCCATTACATCTAATGAGTTACTAACCAAGATTTATAAAGAACTTACAAAACTCAACACCAAAAAATCAAGCAAGTCAATTAAAAAATGGGCAAAAGACCAGGGCAAAAGACACTTTCTTCAAAGAGCACAAACAGGTCAATAGACATATGAAAAGATCCTCAAATTTAGTAATTATCAGGGAATTGCAAATTAAACCACAACGAGATACCATCTCACAGTCAAAATGGCTATTATCAATAAATCAACAAATAAATGGTGGCAAAGATGTGGAGGAAAGAGAACCCTTTTGCATTGTTGGTGGGAATGCAGATTTGTGCAACCACTGTGGAATCAGTATGGAATTACGTCAAAAAATTAAAAACAGTTCTAATTTTTGACCCAGACATCCCACTTCTGGAAATATATTCAAAGGAACTCAAAACACTAATTCAAAAGAACATAAGTACCTCTATGTTCATTGATGCTTTATTTAAAATCACCAAGATATGGGAACAGCCCAAGGGTCCATCAGATGAATGGACAAAACAGCTATAGGACATTTACACAATGGAATTCTACTCAGCCATAAAAAAGAAGAACTTACCCTTTACAACAATATGGATGGACCTATTTCACTTATGCTAAGTGAAATAATACAGTCAGAGAAAGACAAATACCATATAATTTCACTCATATGTGGAATCTAAGAACAAACTGAACAAGAAAAATGAGGACAGACTCATAGATGGAGAGTAGGATTGACAGCTATTTAGAGGGAGGTTAGGGGTGGAGGGATCAAGCAAAAAAGAAAAAAGACTCATGGACCACACTCAAGTGTGGTGCTTGCAGTGGGGAGGGGAGTGTAAGAGGGTTAAATACTAATGGGAAAAATACAATAAAAATGATAACTATATAAACTAAAATGTCTCAGGTTAGTTCTCAATTATTATTTCCATTTTTTAACAAGAAAATTTGTATTTTTGTTTATAAAGTCACTTGTCAAAGGATATGATACTAAGTCACAATTGAACTTCATTTTAACTAATTTTTTTTCAAATCTTTATTTAGTCTTTTATGTATGTCATATCTGTAAACTAATGTTAAAAATTATGTATTAATTTAAAAGAAATAATAATGACAACAAAACATTTTTTCATGCATTATAAATTAGAAAATCTTCCCCAAACCTCACTGATATGCTATAGTTCATTTCAAAGAAAATTATTTTGTTGCTAAGAAGTGATTTTTCAATGAGTATATTCTTTTGCACAAAGCAAAAAATTAAATTAACACTTCCTCAAACTCAATCTTCCCCATGGAATTATTTATTATGAAATCAATTGGCAATTTTAAATTTTTAGAAAAATTACACTTTTTTATAATAAATGATAGTTTCAAAAACAATAATTTCTAGAAGATAATAATCTCTGTTAATATTATTTAGAAATTTTTGTTTTTACTGATAGACAAAGTCTTTGAAATAATGTAGTTTACAAAATACCTCTCTTAGATAAAATAAAGAAATGACATTTTGGCCTGTTATAACTGTTTACTAATTCTTAAATGGTGATTCCTTGGGTTTAGAGTAACACAAATAAATAGAATAGTGACTCAATAATGTGCTAAAATATAATAAATTCACAAGAAAATTCTTAAATACAATTAGAAATTGTTTTATGATTTTAATTCTGGCTATAATGGACGTGCACCATCTGTCAATACTTAGATTGGCAGAAGACATTAAGAAAACTAGTAAACCATTGCCCTTTAGTGCCAAAATGCAGAGCATATATGACAACTGTACCTACAATAATATCTGTATTTTTCTTGATTTATCATAATTTCAGATGTTTATTTGTTTTTTATAATAGTCTAGCAGTGTAAAAATTTAATAATGTAAAAGATCCTGTTCTAGGATCTTGGATTATGAAAATAATTGAAATGAGCTCAAGAAGACTTGGCTATTAAGCCTAAAAATAATCTTTAACTCAGAATGTTGTTATAGGATTAAATGAATTAATCATAAAATATTAGAAGAGCATTTGGGACATAGGAAGCACTATATGTATAGATATATGTATATATTTGCTGAGTTAGTTATAATGTTGTTATTTTACATATGTATCTTCATGATAAACATCTAATATTTAAAGATAATAACTATATTATGAGAAAAATTGTGAACAATTATACTTTTAATATTACTTATTAAAAATTTATCTAGCTGAAAAAAAAACCACATGATATTTGAATAACACATTTAATAAACTTTGTTAAGTATTTATATGTGGATAAATATTGAATATATACCTTCCCTTAAAGAACTTTCTTATTATTTTCAAGTATACTTTGTTAGGGTTATTCCCGTTAGAAGGGAGGAGGCAGGTAGACCAGTTCAAAGCCTTTAGCAAGGGATGTTCAAGCAGGCAGGCTGAGTCCAAGCAGACAACAGTAGCAAAGGAAGGAGTAGAGGGATTTTTAAGGGCCTGGGGCAGACCCCTATGGGGGTGAGTCACTCTGCTAGTCAGCTCCAGGGTCAGGATGTAGGTGAAACAACAATGCCTACTGATTAGGGATGGTTGCTGTGGGAACAGAAAGTCCAGGAGATGTAGGGCTCTTGTTTCTGGGAAATGTTCAAGGGGAGAGAAACCAGTTCTCAGCAAGATGCTGGCTTCTAGTCCTCAGCTGCCTGGGTAATAGAGAACTTTGTGATTGGGTACATTGCTGGTGACACAGACCCTCTTTATTTCAGCTCAGGTCCTGTGAGACTGCAGGCCACAGTTTCCAAGAACACAGTGACCACTGACCACAGCCTGTTTTACAAGCCCTGTCGCAGGTGGCAGGTTTCACGGCAGGTTTCGGGGCAGGTCCTAACATTCTTGGATTGTCTCAAAAAGTGTGTGAGAGGGTCCAGAACAAATCTTCATAAATTTCAAAGAAAATAATGCATTAAATATATTCTCAACAAATTTGGAAATCAGTAACAAAAGAATAGACAAAATTATGTATATATAGAAACTTAGGAAAACAAATAAGAAAAACAAATGTAATCCTGTTATAGAAAAATTATAAAAATAATTACAAGGCACAATGTGATTATGAGAGTTAATAAGAGTTGAACATTTACATTTCATAAGTTGTGAGAAGTAGCTTAAGTGATAATTAAAAGACAATTTCTTTTTTTAATACACATAAGAAAACATGTAGGAAGGAAAACAATATCAAATAAGAATAAAATGTATGCAAAAATATAACAAGAGTAGAATACTTAAAACAAATAAGAATACAGACAGTAAACAATAATAAATAAGAATAAAGAGTTGAAAGGCTTAGTATTTGATGAAACCTCATCTCAAAAGTAAAATACAGTGAAAAACTAAAATCAAATGCAGTGGAAATATCAATAGATGATAATGAGTTTAAAAAGGCAAAACTTTTTATTTTTCAGTACTGTAAGTAATGGAGTAACAACTAATATATATTTTATCAGAGGTTTCATACTGTCAACATGACTCATCATTGGTGATGCTGATCTTAATCATTTAATCAGAGTGGCGTCTGCCAGGTTTCTCTACTGTAAAGTTACTATTTTTTTATTGCCTCTCTGTATTCCCTGTCCCTTGGAAATAAGTCACTAAGTTCAGCCTGTTGGGGTGGCCAGTGATGGGAGCTGAGAAAGAATTCACAAAGAGAAGAAAACGCAGAGAGTAAGGTTTTACATTACTTTCCAAAGAGAGGGAAAGGGCTAGGTGCAGCGGTAAATGCACCAGCCGTGAGGGGTGGAGGCTTTGAGTTTTTATCCTGTAGAGCAGGACGTTTCTAGTTGAGCAGCAACTTGTTTGTATGTTATCTTTGGGCGCAGGGTCTGGTTGTCATTGTGGTTTGGTACCTATTTAGTAAGTAAGTTCCCGGAGCCTATGTGCCTTCAGGGAGCTCCCAGTAACTTTCTGGTCCTGAGGATCAAAGCTCATGAAACAATTAGGGTGGGTCATGAAACAATTAGGCTCTGGGAAAGAGCCTGAGAAAGGAGATTTTGCTCTACTACAGCGCCCACACAAAGGAAGCTAAAGGGTCTATTTCTTCCCTTCCTTTACTTATTCATACAATCATTTACACATGTCAGTAGATAACTCATGCATGTTTGTTTTGTACTCTGGGTTGTAATCCAATGCCATATGATTTATTTTGTGGCTCAATTTGCTACAACTTTGACCACTGAGTGTTTTCAGATGGACAGTTATGTTCCTTTAGCATGTCCTTTAGTTTTTTTTTTTTAGCACTTCCTGGCTTTCTGTCATTATGAGAAGCTCAAGATTCTAGAGCATCTCATAATGACAGAAAGCCCTGGAACCAGGAATCTCTTCAAGAAGCCTGAGCACTATTAAAGAATGTTATTTAGAAATGAAGACCTGGACACTAAATGTGCTTGTTACTCCTTAGATGTTCTCCAGGCTTTCTTAGGAGGTAAATGTAAAAATATATGTATGTATGTGTGTGTATGCTAACACATTTTATACATATTTGCATGGTTATGTATGTATCAATATCTGTATCACTCCTTAAGCATATGTGTATTAAGTTAAACATGTGCTCATACAATTATCACCACTCTAAAATGAGGCCCCCCTACTTCCTTGTGTGCAATTTCTCTACAGTAAAAAAACTGGCACACTATGCCTGGCTGGTGGCATAGAGGACAAGGTACCAGACTGCAAACCCAAAGGTCTATGGTTCGATTCCCCAGTCACGGCACATAACCAGGTTGCAAGCCAAGTCTCCAGCCAGGTCCGTGGCTGGAGGCAGGTGAAAGGCAACCATACATTGATGTCTCTCTCCCTATCTGCCTCTCTCCTTACCCCTCTCTAAACAAATAATAAATAAAATCTTAAGAAAAAACCACACACATACACACACACACACACACACACACACAAACTGGCACTCAACACCCACCATTCATTTATTCTTTTGCACCTTCTCAACATACATGAAAAGTGGGTTTAAAATGGTTAATCTCCTCTCTCTACCTCCACTCCCAGGAATAACAAATTTACCAATTCACGTTTATTGTGCGAAATCCCTGAGAGGTTAGGGTTTGTTTGTTTCTACAACACAGCCCAAATTACCCTAATGCAAATAAAGCTACACAAGAGCTTTCAGTACAATTTATTGTTATGATGTTTTCCAAAAAGCAGTCTTTTCTTAAATGGATTAAAACTTAATGGCATTTTTTTATCTTGTTAATTTTATAAGTTTTGACCTTTACAAGACTTGGACCTTGATAGTTTTTAACAAGCCAAGATCTTCGGCGAGTGTTTCTCGGTTCCCCCAAGCACCGATCAGTCCAAGAAGGATTTCAGCTAAACGCGGGCATAGTTTATGGTGACTGGCAGATAATTCTTTCAGGGTGAACCAGCCCATATTTAAGGATCACCCTCTTCTGAATTAGCTTTTACATCACCTGGTTACAGTTCTGTAAATGCTGAGGTACTAATAAGAGAAACTGACCTTTAAAGCAACAATCTAATTTTTTTTTAATTATATTTTTTTTTTTTAAAGATTTTTTAATTCATTATTTTTAAAGAGAAGGGCAGGGAGAGAAACATCAATGTATGGTTGTTTTTCACCTGCCTTCAGGAAGGACCTGGCTTGCAACCTGGCTTGCAATCTGGTTTTATGCCCTGGCTGAGAATCAAACCAGTGACCTTTGAGTTTGCAGGCCGGCACCTTATTCACTGTGCCACTCACTAGCCAGGGCTAACAATCTAATTTTTAACATACAAATTTTTGTGGCAGCAAGCACCATACTTGATTTGAACAGGTAGGTTAAGGGGGGTGGGGAGGAGGCTAAAAAGGACACATGTTTGCAACAGGATATGTATTTTTCTTTCTTGTAATTTTTCATGGGGAGGTCCCAAGAATATTCAAAATATCTAAAGAATTTTAAGATGACTTAAAGGTAGTTGAAGCAAATATTTATATCTTGGTTGTGTAGCTATTTTAATATTGATTTTTAAAAAGATGTTAATTGAACTAAAATGCATTCTGAAACTAAGCAATGGGCAAATAGGTCATGGTGCTAAAACTGGAATATTGGTAACTGATCAGGGATATTATCAGGAATGAAGGAAGGAAAATGAAGTCAGGAGGGTGGGGTTTGTCAAAACAAACTTGGCCTGTTTCAAAATTTGCTTGAGATTACCCCTTTCTGTTGAGAAAAGAAGATATTCCTATTTTTCTTCCTATAGTTCCTTATTTTCCTAAAATACATTCCCTTACACATCCAGGACCCCAATGTGAATCTAAGACACTAATATTAAACCTTAGCTACAGTGTGATTTAAATGGGTGTTGATAGCTAACTAGAAAACATAAGAATTACTTCTTTTGAAATTGCAATAACTTCAAAATCTAACAACTAAATTAAGTTTTAGCAAAAAGGTTACTAATTTGAAATAAGATGTGCAGTGCATGAATTTTTAAAATAGTAAGAAAATACCATTAAAAGATATGTTAATAAGTGTAAACCATGGCTTACACAAATATAAAATAAATAAAATTTACAAAGATTTTATTAAATAATCAGAGGACATATAAAATATAATGACCACTTCCAAGGCAAAAACAAAGAGCACACGTTTATAAACTATCAGAAAATGAATTTACGAAGATGCAATACGACAGGGAAATAATCAGTTGCATCTCTCCCAGAGACATTTTACATCCCAGTAGACAAGAAGTGTTTTTACTATTATTAATTTACTATGATGAGCAGTGTTATAAAGTAGTCAAAGACAATAAAAGGCATATAACTAGGAAGGGTATGCTAATCAGGTGTCAAATACCAGCACTAAAGCACTTTAGTAATGAAGTTGATGTTCCCTATTCGGGATAAAACAATCCATGAATAGGGGAACTACATTCCTCACAATCAGTGAAGTACTCTTCCTGAGGGAATTTGGGCAAGATCCAGTTTAGAAAACAGTAGAAGAAGAAGGGAGGAAACTGCACATGATTGGCTAAGAGGTTAGGGATTTTCTTAGAAGGCTAGTTGGGCTGATTTTTTTTTTTTTTTTTTTTTTTTTCTTTTTTTACTGATCAAGGAAAGGATCCTTTATTCAAAGGCTACATAATTTTGGAATAATAGTATTCCACATACATTAGTCACTTACAGCTTTGATTACTTACACCTGTGAAATAGGCTAAATTTTGTAACATTTGCATTCTCCTATCATTCTCACCATTAGTTTTGAATTACCTTATTTCTATAGGATCAGTTTAAAAACTCCATAAGACACCAAACCTACACAATTTTAGAAGAATGGCAGGCTTCTCAGAGCCAATCCCCTCTAGAACACCCAAAGAACAACCCTCCCACCCTCTGCCAGACCAGTCTGACTCCAGGCTGTGCCCAGAGTTCCTTCCCATCCAAAATCCATCCAAAATACCATCCTTTGGGAAATGCAGGCAGCTGCAGAATGATCATCCAGGCATCCTCCCATTTTCTAGGGTAAGTTAAGTTAGTCAAAGCTGAGTTACAAGACTGTGACTGGTGTACATTAGGTTTCCTTGACAGGTATTTTCCATAAGTGCAGGCTACTTAGATTTAGATTTGCAATATGGGCAGGGACAATGGCACAGCATCCTTTTCGAGGGTCTTCATACAGAGATATCCAGAGAAATAGAAGTATAACTAGTACAACAAAGGTAACTAGGTCGAGAGAGAGAGCAAGCTAAATAGTGCTACTATTGCAACTTGAAGTTTACACTTAACAGCATAAAGACTAATTTTTGTGCCATTAAATATTGTTTTATAGTAAGGTTTTCCATAAATACACAATACTTCACCATGTGGATTTGATTTAATCATTGAATATTTTGGTGACTTTAAATATTTGCCATTATAAATTCAACATTACAATCACAGACTTCGATATAAACTTTTTGTAGATCTTACCATGTCTCTAGATTGGGGTTATTATAGATTTTGAATTCCTGGATAAAAATGAAGGAATTATATACATACATATATATATATATATATATATATATACACACACATACACATATACATGTACATCTACATACACACACACACACACACACATACATATATATTTACATTAAATTATTTAAATTTTTAAAGAGTTTGTTTATTATATCCAGAAAGAGAGGAATGGAGAGGGGCAGGGAAAAAGAAAACCATCAATGTTTGGTTGCCTTTCACCTGCTTCCAGCCATGGGCCTGGCTGGAGACCTGGCTTGCAACCTGGCTATATGCCCTGGCTGGGAATCGAACCAGTGACCTTTGGGTTTGCAGGCAGTGCCTTATCCACTGTGCCACCTGCCAGGATGAAGGAACGTATATTTTACATTTGGAGAAAATGACCTCCACAATATTTGTCCATTACTTTCATAATCATTGCTTACAAGGATATTTGGGGTACTACCCCAAATATCACAAACACTGGATATCAGTTTTTAAGAAACTTTTCAATTTGATATGTGTAAATGACATCTCACTTTTTTAAAAAAGTATATTTTATTCATTATTCTGTTACAATTGTCCCAATTCTTTTCTCTGTGCTCCCTGCCACCCAGGACTCCACCTTCCCTCCAACAATCCCCTCCCCCACCCTTAGTTCATGTCCATGTGTTGTGCTTATAAGCTCCCTGATTTCACCCTTTCCTATATTCCCCTTCTTCTTCTTCTTCTTCTTCTTCTTCTTCTTCTTCTTCTTCTTCTTCTTCTTCTTCTTCTTCTTCTTCTTCTTCTTCTTCTTCTTCTTCTTCCTCCTCAAGATGTTATTCATTATTTTCAGAGAGAATGGTAGGGAAGGAGGGAGAAAGGGAAAGAAGCATCAATGTATGGTTGCCTTTCCTCTGCCTCCAGCTAAGGATCTGGCTGGAGACCTGGCTTGCAACCTGGTTATGTGTCCTGGCTGGGAATCGAACCAGTGACCTTTGGCAGGCCAGTGCCAATCCACTGAGCCACACCAGCTAGGGCTATATTTTGTATTTTTATGGCCCATTTTTTTGGCCCATATATTTATTACCAATACTATTAGTAATTGCTGTAGTTCTTCCCTTATTGATAGAGATAGAGATTTCCATATTTAAAAATATTTCCTAAGAAAAATTTATATCTAAAATATTCTTATACATCTTTCAATTTTTTTTTCACTTTTTAAATTTTTTTGTATTCTGTAAGTTAAATATCGCACATTTTCTTCATTTAAATCTTCATTCTTCTCAAATTTACTTTTGTGTAGTGAGATTGAGGGATGTTAAAAGTTGAGCTGAACTGAGAGCTGAACTGCCGGTGTAAGAGTGGTCATTTAAGACAACAAACCAAGCCCTGGCCAGATTGCTCAGTTAGTTGGAGCATCATCCCATACACCAAAAAGTTTCAGGCTTGATCCCTGGTCAGGGCACATACTTAGGTGGCAGGTTCAATTCCCAGTCTGGGTGCATAAGGGAGCAACCAATAAAGTTTCTCTCTCAAATCAATCCCTCTATCTGTCTTCCCATTCCCCTCTCTCTAAAATCAATAAACATATCCTTGTGTGAGGATTAAAAAAATAAAATTAACAGCAAACTGATTAGAGTAACAGTCAAGCCTTTAATCACTTACTGTGATTGTATAAACAAGAAAGAGATCCAATAGGAGAAAGTACCAGCTCCCTTGCTGCTTGTTTTTCCCCAAGGTAAAGGAAGGCCTCTGCCAAAGGCCTCCACAAAGAAGGTTCTGACCTATGAAAATGCCTTTCATAGCGCCCGGGCTAAGAAAGCAGTTATGTACCTAAAGGTGGCGATCCAAGGTGTCTGACGCCTTGCCTGCACCTCTCTTCAGAGACTGCAGTGCACTGGCTGTGCCCCAGTCTGCTGCGGGTAGGACCGCTTTTATCTAGGAGGCTGGCTGGGGAAAGCTTTCATGACTGCCAGTGGCTTGTCCTGAAATATCACACATAGGTTTCTGACCAGAGGCTGAATTCCTCAGAATCTAACATGTTTCCCCAAATAATTGATTATCCTTGAAAATTTTACTTAATAGTACAGCCATTAATGATTGCTTTAATGTCTACTTTTATGTTAAATATTTATTTAGTTACAGACCTGATATTTTTCCCAATAATTTTTTTTCAATAGTGCCACAATGCCACAGTGCCACGGTGCCAAAATGTAGTAATACCTACTACAGATTATGTCATTCGATTCATTCATTGGATGGGGTAATATGCCCTTCAGTTTTTTCTTTACAAAATTTTTCAGTATTTTTACCTCTTTATTCTTATAATTAAATTTTAATTTCATAATGCTGTATAAAAGAAATATTTGATTTGGATCAGAATCATAGTAGAACAAAATTAGTTTGTAAAAAATAGCAACTTGGCCCTGGCTGGCGGTACAGTGGGTAAGGCGCTGGCCTTCGAAACCAAAGGTCTGTGGTTCTATTCCCAGACAGGTACATAACCAGGTTGCAAGCCAGGTCTCCAGCCAGGTCTGTAACTGGAGACAGGTGAAAGGGAGCTATACATTAATGTTTCTCCCCACCTCTGCCTCTCTCCTTTTCCCCCTCTCTAAAAATAATAAATAAAATCTTTAAAAATAATAACTTTACACAATTTAGTCTTTATTTCCAGTAGTATTATATGTATCTTCATTTAATCATATGTTTCATTTCTATCAGTAAGGCTTTAAATCCCCATAATGTATGACCTGCATATATATGATTGTATATTTTAAATATTTTTAACTGTGTTGAAATTGGTAAAGAAACCTTTTCATTTATTTTCATTTAAATTATTTTTTATTTTATTCTAAGTTTGAAGAACTTTGGAATGGTAAAAGAAATTACCAGTGTTCTCTCTTTTGTATTCTTTCAAGTTATCTCAACTTTCCATTGCCTTTGATATATGTTACTACTTTATCAGTTGTATAACATTGATGAGTAGGTAAGTACACATACAAAATTAATTAACCTGGTAGAATGCAATTGATTATTGCTCTATGGACAGACTTGTTTTGCATTCATTTGTAAATCATTTAAACATTCCTTATTTTTATGATGTATATTTCTTTGAATTTTTCAATTTTAATCTGTTGCTGATTTCCTCATTATTTAATGTTAAGTAAAGCCTTTGCTACATGTTTACTTTATATTCATAAATATTCATGATATTACTTTAAAATTTTTCTTAAACAAAGTATTATGCACTGACTTAATTAAATATTATTAAAGGCTAAGTAGCATAAAGAGCAAACACCTCAACCAGCTTTCCTCATGTGTATTCCCAGAAAACCAATAATCCTTTCCTATAATACTAAACATATTCTTAACATATCATTAGTAATTGTGTTCTTTGATATTTACCCAAAGAAACTGAAAACTTATGTCCATACAAAGACTTGCATATGAATATTTATAGAAGATTTATTTATAATTGTCAAAACTTGAAAGTAACCAAGATACATTTTGGTAGTTGAATGAATAAATTATGTTGCAAAGAATGGAAAATAATTTAGTACTAAAAGTAAATGAACTATCAAGCCATGAAAATACATGGAGGAAATTTAAACGCATATTATTAGTAAGTGAAATAGGCAATATGAAAAGTCTACATCCTGCATGATTCCAATAGGACATTTTGGAAAAGACAAAAACTTTGAAAACTGTAAAAATATCTGTGGGTGCCAGGGATTGGTGGGGAAGAAGGGATGAATAGGCAAAGCACAGAAGATTTTTGGGACAGTGAAGGCATTCTCAAAAACATATGAATGTTCCTGATTTGCATTAGTCACCATATTTGTAATTTACCTCCATTGCTCTGCCTTTTAAAAATATATTTTATGTACATTAACTTCTTCTGTTCATGAGAATACAGTTTTTAACATCAACTATGCCCTCACTCCAAGTGTCACCTTGCATTTATTCTGATTTCTTACATGCTTGTCACCTTACTCTTTTCAAAGGCTTATTACCTATTCGACAGATTCCAAATGAAATGGAATAGCCTCTACTGAGAGGCCTTCCTCTCCACATGTCTACTTCATCTCCCATCTGTCACTTTTTCTCCATTTCTAAATTCACCACTTTGCTCTATAACAATTTATAATTGTATTATTGGTTTACAACAGTTGATAAAATTATTTCACTATTGTTATTTGTTCCCCACATTAGACTGCAAGCTGTGTGAGAGAACCATTCAAATTATTGAATGTTTCTTTACAAAGAGGCAATCAAATGAGTGAGAATCAATCCTTGTCTTATAATAGCTTCACTGTCTCATAGAAGATACAGATATGTAAAATCCCTTTAAGTAATTTATTTCAATTGTTTAGAAATCACAAGCTCTTGCAGAGTCCAGGCATCTTTAGCAATAAAGCAAATGAAAAGCATTTGTAGTGAAACTAAATTTTATCTATATTGGTGTGGTAAAAATCCACGAGAAAAGTTTTCTCAAGCACCAATCCGGGGTATGGTACCTTAGTAAGCAACTGAGATCTTGAAGCCCTAGTGATATATTAAAATTTTAATAAAGAAAAGTAAGGAACATATATAACACCTAAAAAAAAAAAAAAAAAAAAAGTAACACCAGGGAAATGCAGCCTTTACTGTGAAGGACCAAATGAGAGAGGCAAATAATAAATGTTTTTCTAACTGAGAGTCGAAACATATTGCTCTGGCAGGATATGTTTCACAGAGTAAACTAGGCTCCAGTTGGAGTCTTTATACAATGTTTTCAGTAAGTGGGGAAAGAGGAAAGTTATCTTAGAATGTGAATGGTCTTAGTCCGCAATGAATGTTTGGTTTCCCTGTGGCCAACTGACTCATAAAAGCCTTCTAGAGGCCCCATCCATCATTACTGAATCACAAGACCACAGTCTACCTGTGTGATTGTCCTTCCTACTAAGTCCCCTGCCTCTGTAAGCCTATGAGGATCATAAATCTGTTACTTTACTTAAGTTATAACAGATAGTCTGTATTAAAAAGTAGCTCATTCTTAATGTGAGCATTCCCAATAGGGCTATTTCAATCTCAAATTATATTTGATCCAAGAAAAGCACACAATGAATTGCAATGAAGAGGGGAAAAATGCATCAATGGGTAAAAATAGCACTGACTATCTTCCAAGTATACACAATTAAGGAGAAATCTGGGAGTATAAATGACTGTTTAAATAATTTGTGGGGACAATTTCATCCATCTTTTTAGCTCTATATTGCAAATCAACTTTTCTAAAAAAAGGACTTTAAATCATTTCCCTGATTACTGCAATGTGAGGGCGACAGAGGTCAGAGCCTCCTCACTTCAATTATGGACGATCCTTTGCCCGTTGGTTTTCAGCTTCAAATATGGAAAGCTGCTGGAGTAAGAAGGCAGGCTTTATTGTCCTGCCTTGCCTCAGGGAGTACACATGGTGGTTTAATTCAATTAAAACTTATTCATAATAGATGGTACAGACTGATGACTTGAAACAAAAAGTTCAACCAAGTTAATTTAAAACTTTTTTAGATGTCTCAAGCACCCTCTGAGGCTATGAGCCTGCTCTTCTCTAGTCTTTTCTGTTGTTTATCCTGTTGCCAAATGCACAGCACAGAGAATTATTCCTTTTTCTTCTCTCATTTTCTCCCCAAATTGCCCAAATACAAATGGTCGCCAGGTGCTGACAATTCTCCCTCCTCAGTATCTCTGGCCTATGCCCCTTGTTCAAAATCATTTAGTTATAAGTTTAAGATTTCTTCCTTAACACTCAATTTCCTCTTATTGAACTACATGTTATATCTTTATTATATCCTTAAGGCACAACCACTCTATTTTGTTTACTTTCATTTTGCACTGTTTGCAATCACAAAGTATAAGTCTTCCAATTAAAAAAATTTATCAAGATTATTTTGGCTCTTCTGGGCCCATTTCACCTTCATATAAATTTTAGAATTAGTCAATTTTTGGAAAATTCCAGCAGAGGTACTGATAGAAATTACGTTGAATCTTCTGATGGAATTTGTGTACTATTGACATCTTAACAGTATTAAATAGTTCAATTTATGAAAGTACTTTTTCCCTATTTATTTAGGTCTTTAATTTTTTAAACAATATTCTATAGTTTTCAGAGAACTTCATGTATTTCTTTCATTAAATTTCATAAGTATTTTGATGCTATTGTAAATAAGATAGTTTACTTACTTTGAATTTTCAAATTATTATATTTATATATATAATTATCCTATCATTTGCATATCATGATAGGGTTTTTTTTCCCCTAATTGCTTGGGCTAGAACGTCCAATATGTTGTTTAATAGAAGTGTTGAGAGTATCTTTACTAATTATTAGTAAAGCCTTTAGCTTTTCACTATGAATGTGATGTTAGCTATGGCCTTTTCATAGATGCCCTTTATTAGGTTGAGAAGTCCAGCCTTGGCTAGTGGCACAGTGGATAAGGCACTGGCCTGTGAACCCAAAGGTCTCTGCTTCAATTCCCAGCCAGGGCACATAACGAGGTTGCAAGTCAGGTCTCCAGCCATGTCCTTAGCTGGAGGCAGGTGAAAGGCAACCATACATTGATGTCTCTCTCTCTCTCTCTGCCTCTCTCCCTTACCCTCTCTCTAACAAAAAATAATAATAAATAAATAAATAAAAAAAGACAAGTCCTTGAAGTTCCTAATTTATTGAATGCTTTTGTTATGAAAATGTGGTAGATTTTGTCAAATATCACCTTTATTGAGATGATCATATGGTTTCAGTCGATTTTCAAATGTTAAACCAAACTTACATTCCTTGGATATATCTCTATTTGGTTTTTTTTTGAATAATTTATATTTCTTTATTGATATTCTCTAATTGGGGATTTAAGCATTTTTCCTTTTTTTTACCTCTTTGAACATAGTTATAAGAGCTGCTTTGGAGTATTTGTCCACTAAGCTCACCATCTGGGCCCTTTCAAAGGCAGTTTCTATTTGATTTTTTTTTTTATGTTCTGATATGTTTTATTTTGTTTTGCATGTTTCATAAACTTTTTGTGATAACTGGATATTTTATATATACATTTTAGTAACTGTCAATGTGATTCCCTTCTTTCTGTGGATTATTGTTGCCATTTGTTCCTTTTTTAGTTTGTTTTGTGAATAGGCCTAACAACTGCAAATACTTTCCCCACAGTATGCAAATGAGGTACCTGAAGTACCCATTCAAATTTTTCCACCTTTATTTTGTCTTTTTAGCCTGGCTGCCTATATGTCCCCTATTTATCAAAGGCTGTATTCATTCCCCCTTAGCCAGTATTTTTGTTTGTTTTTGTTTTTGTTTTGTTTTTAACTTTTATGGTCAGATAGGTGACTCAGAAGCTGATACCACATTCATGGTGCTTACAAGTATTTTTGACTTATGTTTTAGCCAAGAAATAATAGCTTGTAGGATCCTTATTTTATTGATCCTGAGAGTGCACAGCCTTGCACATGCATGCAGCCTTCCAGACTACTAGGGGTGAATATAATTTTACTTCTGAACCCGACTTCCTAGTAGTTGTTCCCTGCATCACAGTTGCTCACTACTGATTCATCAGTGTTTGGTTAGAGATAATGTTTCAGCCTCCTGTGTCTGGCAAGCATCCTGTATTAACAGGGCTGTGTGAGGTTTGGGGAATAGTTTCACATCTACCCACATCCTGGTCTGATTGGGTGCAGCTTTGTACAGCGTCACAGTTTTCCCAACCCCCAGAATTGACTGCCTTTTTCCCTGGTTCTATCAAACTTTTGGCTGCTCTGCCATTTTCACTGTGTATGAAGCTACTAAGCAGCTCTTAATTGCTCTTCACCAAAAGCTATACTATTTTCAACAACGCCTTTTAGGATGGAGTCCTCCATTTCCTGTTTCAGGATAATCCTCTAAGGCAAAGCTGCAGATTTCTTTGTCCTTATGATATGCCTTTTCCACTGAGCAGAACCCCTGTTCCCTGCACAATGTTTGGGGGCAGGGACCCACTTTTCCTTAAGTGACATTGTCTCTCCGTAAGTAGGCATGTTAGTGAACCAAAATGGGCTTCCAGTTGCCTGTGGCCACCAATAGGCAAATTCTGGAGACCTAGGTTGGTGAGAAAAGAAAGAAGTCTATCAAATGCCGCACAATTTGGGAGGATGGGGGACTCCCTGTCTCCAGGTTCAGCAGGCTCATCTCTTCTGCCAAACACAAGAAACCAACTGCTCTGAAAAAGACCAAAAGCCTCCAAACCCGAGGCAAGTGCCCATGTTCCGGCATCGGCTTCATCTGCCATTTGGCGCCTGAGGCAGATAAGTGGGAGCCCTCGTGCATTGCTGTGTTGCTGCCACCACCGGTCGGCCCCATGGCTTCCAGGGCTAGAAGGTTCCCCAAACACCCTGGCCACCATCTGCAAGGTGGGCAAAGAGTGGCTCTCCCTCTCTTTCCCTGGGTTTATACAAGTTCCCTGTGTGGTCGAAGGCCAGGTACATTTCTCCCAGCTCAAACCTCAGTGTGCTCTGGTTGTGGGATGGTCCAGCTGACCTCTCCCTGCCCCAGATCCCACCTCTTCCCCAGGCTAGACTGGTAGGTTTCCTCCAGCACAGCTCCTCCCCTGCCACAAATTTGACCTCTAAGGTACCTGTGGCTCCCTTTCCCTGGTCCCATCTCCAACCGGGACTGGAAGAAGGTAAGAGGGCTTTTCCCATAGCCAATCATTTTCACTATCCTGGCTTGCAACCTGGTTATGTGCCCTGACTGGGAATTGAACCAGTGACCTTTGGGTTCACAGGCTGGCACCAGTCCACTGAGCCACCAGCCAGGGCCACAGTCTTTAAAAGCACCCCCCTTCAAAGAGCTTACTAATTGCAAAGAAGAATAGTAAGTATACAGAGGAGAATAGATGGCCACCACATAAGGATTAATGTAATAAAATAACATCATAACCCTTACTAGTTGGGCATCGTCCTGTGAACTAGAAGGTCACTGATTTGATTCCCATTCAGAGCACATGCCTTGGGGCACATGCTTGGGGTTGTCAGGCAGGTCCCTGGTTGGGGCATGGGAGAGGCAGCCAATTGATGTTTTTCTCCCGCTCTTTCTTCCTACCCTCCCTACTCTCTAAAAATTAATAAGTAAAATATTTTAAATGCCATAAATAGCCAGATATCATGTACTAGGAATAACAAGATAATTTATGTACTATTACTCTCAAAAATGCATAACCTTAATATAATCATGGGGAAATTTTAAACATATTCAAGCTGGAGAGTAGTCTACAAAATAACTGATCTGTACATATCAAAGGAAAGCAGAGGATCTGGTCCTGATAAAGAAAACTAAAAAAGACAAACAGCAATAAAATGCAAGGCATGTTTCTGAATTAGACCCTACAAAGAAAATAAAAATCATTATAAAGGACATTACTTGGTCAGTTGGCAAAATTAGAATATAGACTACAGATAAGACAGTACTTATCCGTAACATGTTTGAGGGGACGGTTATCTAAACTGTAGTAACTGAAATTTGTGTATATCAAAACTGTGCAAAGTAAGATAGATTGATCTATCTATCTATCTATCTACATAATTCCATGCATTATCTAGATTTTCTGATTTAATACCAACCATTAATCATGATTGTTTTCACTAAGAGGACTTCTGCAGTATTTTTATTATTTTTCCATAAATAGCAGACCCTGCAAAAATGAGAGGAAACAGTATTTTTCCATTCAGAAAATAATGTTACTTTCTAATAAAACTGATTGAGTTCTCTACAAATACAAATAAACTTTCAAATATAATTAACAAGGAATATAATCAATATACCAGAGATTGCCTGCAGACTCATAACCAGATATTATTGAAACCAGAGTATATGGGCAGCAAATTTGTTACCTTGCTTTTTAAGAACTTTTTATTTAAGAAAAAGAACTTTATAAAGTGCCTTCTAGCTTAACTTTGGTTTCTGAGCTGTTTAGGTTAAGAATAATCACTTCAGTCAAGGCCATAAATAAAATTACTTTATGAAGAACAGTTTATTATCTTGTCTTTCATTCAAATTAGAGTCAGCTTTTCACTATTTTTTTTTTTTTTGGCAATCCTAGTGTATTGCATCACCAATTATTTGATAATTGAATTTAAGAACAAATGTACTGATCTCTATATACTCTAAAGAAGTTCTGAAGTATTTTGTCAGAATTTCAATTTTATATTCTCTTTGGGTCTTAGGGTTTTGCTCTTTTAAGGGCAAGTCTGTTGTAGCCGTCCCTCTGGGACCTACCCAAACTTCCTGTGATAGGCAAACTGTATTCATCCTCATTCACAGGGACAGAGTGTCTTTGGGAAAAAATTTCATCAGCTTAATGGAAACCATCCACATGGCACCAATAATCTATCTCCTTGAGAAATCACTGAAAAATAGCCATCGTGCTTATAAATCTTCAATGTGGTAAATAGTGATACAGAATTTGCTTATCAGCGTCTTAAAGTCACAAAATAAGCTCCATTTTTAAATGGTCTTCTAAAATTAAACCAAAAATAAAGCTACTGCCCTTTAACTGGGGTTAGACATTTTGTTAACTGGAAGGAATAATATATGAGCCAGTTTAAACATTAGCAGAAAACAACATATAAGAAAGGTAGACAGAGGGGAGGAAAAAGGTGATGGATGTAATACAACAACAATAAAATTAAATTAAAAAAAAAGAAAGAAGGGCTTTGCCACCCATTGTGAAGGAAGGTACAAGGCCATTAATTTATTCAACAAATCTTTTATTTTATTTTATTTTATTTATTTTTTAAAAGATTTTTAATTTTTATTATTTTCAGAGAGAGGGAAAGGGAGCGAGACATCAATGTATGGTTGACTTTCACCTGCCTCCAGCTAAGGACCTGGTTGGAGACCTGGCTTGCAACCTGGTTATTTGCCCTGGCTGGGAATCAAACCCAAAGTGACCAGACCTTTGGGTTCGCAGGCTGACACCTTATCCACTGTGCCACCAGCCAGGGCTCAACAAATCATTTAAATGCCTATAATGTGAATACCCAAGAGGATAATATTAGAGCAGGAAGTGAAAATAACCATCTGAAGCAATTGCCCCTAAAATAATGTTCTAGGCTTTTATTTTTTAATCATTTTGATAAATAGTTGAGTCAATTATTACAAAGATTCTGCAAATGAAAGGTACAGAGCAGACATCGTTCAGACTAAGTAAATGTGTTACATTCCAAAGCACTAATATTTTATCGTGTACGCAGTTCTCACTGAGAGTAACTGCTTTCAAATATTACACAGTGAATATTCATTAGCTCATTACTACATGATTCAATGGACTTTAAGATTACAATTACTATTAAGTGAGGAGTTTGTGATATTCACTTGGTTATAAAAAGAAAACTCCATATTTCAGAATGGTAAGAATCAATGACATACAACACTTAAGAATAAAAGTTTTCAAGAAATTAGTATGGAAGAACCATGGACATGGACAACAAGTGGGATTGACTTTGGAGGGGAGTAGATGGGCAGGGAAGGTGATAGAAGGGAGTAAAAAGGGGATGGTTGTAATACAACAACAACAAAATTAAATTAAAAAATTATTCTGAATGAGACAAGGGAAAAAAGAATGAAAGTTTTGATGGGGAAGAAGGGTTATTTAACATAACCCATGTTTGGGAAAATAGAGCTAATATCAAAACATATCTTCAAAAATATGGGATGTATATAGCAAAAGTAAGCAAAAGGGCAAAGAAATGCAATGCTTCAAATAAAATCTTCAGTTGGCTCATAGTTGCTTACAAGATAAATGATGATAGAAAGCATACACTAAATGGAAGGACCTCCAATGAAACCTCTTGTAAAACATTCTCTTATTAGATTTAATAATACATGCCATCTGATCAGAGATGGAGAAAACAGAACCTTTGAAGTCCGTAGTACTATTTCAACATAAAATGCAGGTAGGAATAATATTTTAACATTCATAAATATTTCATAGGAGAAATACAAGCCTCTCCTTATATGAGTACAATCCTTTATAAAAACAGCCTGAAGGAAAATAGCATATTATTAAATATGCTATAATTAAATAGCTATAATTAAACATATACTTTGATCATGTTGTTTTTCATTTACACTAGATTATAGGATACCTGCTATAACAAAGTAATCCTCTTTGGAATTTTATTTCAAAATTTCCTCTTCATATATGAGTTTTGATTTTACAGTTTTTGAAAGTAAAAAAAAAACAAAAACTTCAGCTTTGTGCAACAAACGTCCAATTTCTCAGACAGAGATGCTTCCTCACAAATGTACAATTTTTTCTGGCTCACAGAATAGTTCAGATAAACCAAAAACTAAAATTATAAATCATAAAAACTGGATGCTATAAAGGTAACACATTAAACTTACAGTTTAATTAATCTCATGGGTCATTTAACATCATTTCAAATGAAAATTTCAAGTAGAAGGCAACACAAGTATTTCCTTTTTCTCAGTTGTGATTCTTCTTTAAAAAGTTGTACAAATAATTTTTGTTACTTTTAAAATAGGGACTGTTTTAATGAATGATGGGACACCCAATTTTAGAGCCAAGCCTACAATTACCTTCATTATTTCTTTTTGTGACATTCTTTACTTTTGGAAAAAATACATCTTAAGGCATGTGCCACATGATAGAAATTACTTGTAATTTCTAAGTCCTTGATGATACCTTTTCTTTCATAATATTCTCTGCATTTGTCATAGTTTCTCTTCCTTTTTGAACTCTTTAATCACTACAAATATAACAGTTTCATAATCTCTTAGAATGTTTCCTTTTATTTCATTTTGAGATGTCAATTTAATTTTTAGCAGCTACTGGCACTTCTCTATGGTATCTTATTTTCTGATACAATTTGTGTTTTGACTTATAACTCCAATTTTCACTTTTCTCTTCTATATAAGGTAAGTGAGCCCTGGTTTATGAATACCTTCCTAAAGAAGCATTTTAAATTATTTTACTAGTTTTAGGAATTTTCCAAGAGCTAATTCTCTTTGTATAATTTATTCCCAGCTAGAAATTACCAATTCACTTAAGTAATGTGAATTTAGACCTGATATGCTTGTGTGGTACTGGCTAGTGTATACCAATTTTTTCTCAAAAGTATTTTTTCTACCTGGTAGCTGAAGGAGACTGAACTAAGTCTTTAACAGTGAGTAAAATTTCTCTGAGCCTATGAGCAGAGTTTCTTTTGTCACATTTTTATAGACTGAATAGACCGAATAGTACTTTGTTGTCCTAGATATGCTAAATCTAGATATGTACTTAATCCAGATCCAAATCTCCCAATGAAAATTAAAACATTCAAATTGGACCCAGAATTTTCTAAACATAAAAATGAAAATGTCCAGGAAACAAAAAAAATTATACATCATACCAAGAAATAAGAAATGCACAACATGAATATCAAAAGAAAATCAACAAAGGCCAACACTGAGATGAATGAAATGTTGAAAACATCTGACAAGCATTTTAAAGCAGCCATTATAAAAATGTTTCAAGAAGCAATTACTAGTCCTTTTGAAACCAATCAAAAACAAAAATAGAAATTCTTAGCAAATAAATGGAAGTTATGAAAGAAAACCAAATGGAAATGATAGGTCTGAACATACAATAACAAGAAATAAATCTTGCTGGATAGGTGTAATAATGGAGTGGAGAGGGCCAAAAATGTTTATTATCAGTGGAACTGATAATAATATGATGTACTGGATTTAAAAAAAAAAAAAAAAGGAAGTAGACTGAATAAAACTTACCGATCCCTCAGTTTCCAGAGGGACATTAACAAAATATTCCATATTCATATAATCAAAGCCTCAGAAGGAGAGGAGGAAAATGGGTGTTAGTTGAAAAATTGGTCCTCCTTACAGAGAGGGCAAGGGGAGATGGAAGAGGCAGAGTATTTTAGATGGGTATTGGGTAGATTTCAATAAAAAAGGGTGCTAACTTATGAGGCTTGTCTTGGACAGTCATAAGACAGGTAGATCTCTGCACCTACCAATCAAAATCTTAAAAGTTTACATAGAGGCCTTAACTAGGCTTACTCATGTACACCATGCAAATGGTCTCAATGACATGTTGTTCCTTCAAGGCTGCACTGTTGGACATGGTGGTCACGTGGAAATGGTGGGTGATAAGCAAACGCCTGAGGTGCGGGAGAGAGTAAGGAGCCTCAGATCACCAGGACCAAGTTATGGGGTCAACTGATGGTCACACCCTTTTGATAACCTCCCACAACATGCCACCCCTTGTGACTATCTTAACATTTTACATGCCTTACATGCCTCCTTTTTTCATAATGAGCCCTGAGCAGTCAGTAAGGGGTTTCATGAGCATGCAGGTGGCTCATTTTGTGACCATCTGGCTACTTTGAAGGCAGAACCACAGCAATAATATAGGCACATGGAAAAGAAAACATAGCTTAAAATAATGAGTCCCAAAATAAGTAACATTTTTTCCCCATCATGAACTCCATGATCTGAACCACTGATTAAGTCCCCTAGCCTGAGCATTGAATCACTCAGGATATTCACTTGTATCCTCAAGCAATTTAATAAAGATGATAGATTAGAAGATTTACCAGGTATAAGCCTGTAACATGCTTTCAGGATAGAGGCACAGGTGCCTCTCTATAATGCAGTTATGGGGCCCAAGGCCATCCTATTTTGGAGGACAGCTTTTCTCATTAGAGACATTGCAGTGTTTGGTTAAGACAGGCTTTGGCTGCCATCATTCAAGGGTTTCTGGGTGAATTTAGTAAGGGCTTCTGGGTGTCCTATAATGTCCTCCAGGCAAATGGAAGAAAGAAAGATGCCAGCCAAATGATTGTACTAGTAGAAAACAGAACAGGTTCTTCCTCTTTTGGTCTTTAGGAGAGGAAGGCTGAGAGTTTTAGGAACTTGACTATGTTGTGCATATCATACATGTTGGCTGGGAGAGGCAGCACTGTCAGACATGAGGAGATGGACTGTGGGTGAGATATGCCAGACCAGGATATCCTCCTCTGTCAATGTGAGTATAGTAAGTTTCAACAGTCAGGTAGCAGGAAAACAAGATTCCAGTGGAGACTGAGTCGTTCACCTCCACCTAGGGGTGTCCTATTGCAAATTCCAGATGGTATCTTTCCCGAGCATAATTGAACTTTCTGTTCTCAATAGCATACCTGTTGATTTACGGTGAAAGCAGGGCAATAATTGTTCCCATGACCTCCAGAACCCCCCACCCCCTTTGATAGTAAAGAAAGTTCTTACCACATATTTAGTATATGTAGGGATCCCCGGTCTGAAATGTGGGGCAACAGGCTCTGCTGGTTGATGATTTTAATAAATAAAGTCTGAGATGGTACTTTAGTACAACCAGCCAATGTGGTTTTACCAGTTAGAAGTTTAATCTGCCACTCCAATATTTTATTCTTCCTTTCTATTAACTTGCTGCTTGTGGGTTACACAAGATATAGAACTTGCATTCAATGTGATTTCCTTTGCCCAGTCTTGCTCATTGTGACTCTTAAAATGTGAACCCCATGTTTAACAGAGATATGCATATATGGCACTTAGCTTTTTTAATCCCTTAGTTGTGGCAATGTCATTTGTATGGTGACAAAGGAAAGCTTGGGTGAGGCCAGGCCAGTGAATAGTGTCAACACAAACCAAGGCATGTTTAGAATCCTCACTTAGAGGGAGGGAACCAATAGAATCCATTTTCAATCTTTCACTTGCTGAGAATATTGATGGAAGGCTCCAGATATTTTGGTAGTGTCCTTGGGAATTGCTTAGAATACACAGGACATGCTGTTACTACATTGACAAAAGCACTGTATGTCAAAGGCAATCCAGCAATCTTGGTAGTATGCCATTCCACCCGGGTGTAATGGTGTCCACTCTGCCTATGCACCCAGTCTGGTGTATCTACTGAAAGGTCAGTTGCTTAGGCTAATACTGAAGTTAGGGCATCAGTTTCCTTATTGCCAGGGAGTGTAAGTGCCCTGTAAGCTGAGACATGGAAGTCAGTAAGGACTTCCTCAGGTTCTTACAGACAAACCCAAATGCCTTTCCACAGATCCTGATTCCACCAGGACTTATTTATGATCAGCCACCTTTTGCTTCCCATTGCCCAAGCCATAGTGTTAATTGCTTTGGAATAGCCCAAATGTCAGTGTAAATGGTTAAAGCCAGGACTCATGCATGATCACCAGCTAAACTTGTGAGTTGAGCCCACTGGCTGCTCCAGTCCTCTCCTGTTTCTAGGCATCAGCAGTTGTGGGGACCCCCTACCCACAGAGATCCCCTGGTGCCGCAGATGTAATGAACTTTCCCAGGCAGCTCATGCTAGGGGAGAGAAGGTTGACTCATGTCTGTTTGACAAAGGCCTTGATGGCCCACCCCCAAAGGTTTTTATTGATTACACAAAGTTGGGGATGCACATACACTCCGCAAATCATTACCAGAGAAGAGTATTCAAAAGAAAGGGAGCTGTTGAGTTTAGATAACAATAGAAGGAATGTGACCATCTGCTTTAGGCCATGGTCTGTTAGGCAAGGTGACCAAGAACTCCAGATAGCTCACAGAATTTTAGGGAGGGTGAGATTACATGTGAATTAAGTTTTAACACCTGCTGCAAGCACAATACGCAAGTCAAGGAAGTTTAGGTAACAGGGAAGACTTCAAAGGATGTATGGAATGAATATTCCCAAGGCCAGATTCATACTTGGGGCCCCCCTTGGAGCATCAGGGCCTGTATGCACCCAGCTTTGTCAGGTCTTACAGGCTTGGCCTGGCCTATGTGGGGCTCCATGCCCTGACACCTTCCCAGGGGGACTCCAACAAGTAGTGATTCCTCCCACTTCCACTCCTACTCTATAGACTGAAGGGGCCACTACAGGAATACTAGTGGGGGCACCTGGAAAATCAATGTTCTCTACTGGCCCTACAGTACCCACATTTCTAGAAACAGTAGGCTGGTCGCCACAGTGCTCCTCTGCTGCAAATGGACATGCCACTTAGTCAAAGTGGAGGTTAGAGCCATGGCAGAGGTAGGTTAATAGAACATGTTCTCAACCCACCCATTGTAGGAAAGTTCTTACCATGATCTGCTATTTCTTTGAGAGGCTCTATGTGGAAGAGCACTGTGTGGACAGCTAAGAGTTGTCTCCATGGGGTTATATCATGTTTCTGCCCCCTTCCAGGGCTGGGACTAAAATCCTAGGGATACTCTCTCCTATCATTTCTACCACTGTACCTGATCTACACTTATAATAGAGTCATAGATACTCAAATAGTAGCACTGCTTGGGAGACACCTGAATTTTAATCTGCTTCACTAGTATTTTTTGCCTTCTCAATGGTGCTTGCTAATTGGATCCCCACTATCATCTGTGCCCTTTACCAGATGGCAATGTGCCAGGTAGGAAATAAAAGTCCTCCAAAACCCCCAAACCCCTTTCATGTTCTTAGAAATTAGATAGGCTTGCACCTTGCCAATCACAGCTTCTGAGACAACACGCGGTTTACCTAAACATTTGACCCATAAGAATTTTATGGCAGTGCCCGAGCCTTGACTTTTCTGTGGGTTCATTGCCATCCTCTCCCTTGTGGACATTCCTGCAAAGTTTGCAATGTGTCTTGCAGCAGAGTCAAGTCCTCACAGGTTAACACCATGTCATCAATGTAATGGGCTCATTTTATGAATCTGAGGGAGGAGAACAGGGACAGATGTCAGGTTACTATTCCATGACATATGTGGCTGTGCAGGTAGCCTTGGGGAAGCCCTTTTGCCTGATTACTTATATTAATAACACTTATATAAATAGAACTAAAGAAAGTTTTGCAGCACTTCTTATTTGACAATGCTTCTCGTGTAATTTAACATATCAAATAAGTCTAATTAGTTTAATATCTCTCTTTCATAAGACAGAGAACAAATATTTTGAGATGTTTCAGGGACTGTCTTTAAAATCCTAAAGATTTTGCCCTAGTTTGAGGGCAAAAAGACTTTATTTAGAATTTGATGGGGGGAAGATTGCTGAAAATATCAAAAGGTTTTAAAACATTTCATCAAATAGATTCATAGGTCACTGTGAAACAATACTTAGTTATCCATTAAAAAATAAAAGTGACAAAGACTTTGAAGGCAAATACAGAAAATTACATAGTTGTAAAAAAACTTAGCTCTTTAAATGAAGATGATTATTTTTTGTTTAAGTAGTCAAATAATTGATAAAGGAAATATAAAGCACAGGAAATTAGTTTGCTAAAACACAGAATCTATGTTTTCTGGGCAGATTCCTTAAAGTTAAAGAAAAATGTTTTATAACCTTATTAAGAATAGACAATTGTGCAAAAAATCCTTTGTCCTTAGAAATCCATGCCATTTTATCCATCATAATTAAATTTCTGAAAGCTGAAGACAGAAAAATTTTGAAAGCAGCCGAAGAGAAATGATAGATTACCTGTAGGGAAACACCAGTACGAATTACAGAGGATTTCTCATCTGAAGTCATGAGCCGAAGCAAAGTAGCACAATATTTTTCAAGTGCAGAGAGAAAAGAACTGTCAAGGGTATTTTGTGAAAATACCCTTCATAAAGAAAGAGAAGTAAAAGCATATTCAGATGAAGGTATTTAATCTGAAAAGAATTCATTACGAGACATACCAATAAAATACAGTGAAGCAAGTAATTCTAACATTAAATGAAATTATATATTTTTAAAAATTTGGAACATTAGGAAGGAAGATAAATAGAAAAAACAGAAGTATGGATGCATACTTCTCCTTATGATTTTTACAATTGATAGTTGAAATGAAAATTATGCCAGGCAATGACATTTAAAAGTGGGAAAGGTAAAGGAATTGAAATGGAACTGAAGTTTCTATACTCCACAAAAATGGTAAATTGTTGCTTCCAGTAGATTATGCTAAGTCATGTAGTATACCGTAATACCTATATCATGTAGAAATTATAGAGACAAATTCAAAATCATTACAAGTAAAACAAGATTGAGTCATAAAATGTATTCAAATAAACCACAGGATGGTAGAAAAAAAGAAACCAAGTAATAAGTGTCAAGGGAAACATAACAAATAATACAGTGGTAATGTTAAGATTTATCAATAATTACATTAAAATTTAATACACCAACTAAAAGTCAAAGATTGGTGGAATGGTTTTTTAAAAACCCACAACCCAAATATATCCTGTTTACAAAATTCAAGCTATAAGTCCCAAAGACATTTATTCAGTTTTAATAATTTCCTAACCCACTGCAATATTAATTATTTTCTCATTTTAAGTTCCCTTTTATTTCTGGCAGCTGGAGTTTTTCTTTTAAGCTAGGTCTATAAATATTCCATTAGGGTGCTATTTCTATAGATTTTTATATGTTGTATTCTGCCACACGGCTAGATCATGAACCAGGTCCTCATAGAGACTGCAGACGGTTTTTATGGTATCCTAAAAATGTGGGAATGAATAGAATATCAACCTACAGTGGTTCTGAAAACATTTTTTAATTTTATGAAAACATAAAACATTTCCTCAATTGTTTTTTCTCTCATCAACATTGAACCTTGACCTATTGAATGAAACATCGAACTATTTTTAAAATAGTACCATAAAGACCTCCAGTTGACCAACAATCTGTTTCTTCCTTCTTTAACAAGGGGATTCCCAAGTATTAACTGGATACATGGATGACCAGCTGAAAACCATATTTCCCATCCTCCCTTGTTATCTGATAAAGCCAGTGATTAAGAATCAGCTGATGGTAAGTAAGCAGATGTGATAAATGTTATTTCTATATTGAGACCACAAAAATGAGTGTACATGGGATCTCCAAGTCCTTTTATTCACCTTCTCATAATTGGGAGCTTATAAGACCTGCAGCCACTAACATTATCAGGCCTAGAGATGTAAGCCACATGTTAAGAATGTCAGAGATTCCCTTTCTATCCTGCAATTTAATATATTGGATAAGAGAGAAATACACTTCCGTCTTTTTAGGACTTTACTTATAGGGATTTCTTTGTTTTAAGATCTTAAACTTGTACAACCTTGAGAAGTAGAATAAACTTTGACACAGTAACATTCATTTAAAAATAGAAATGAAGATTCAAGAAAGAAAATGGAAATGAAGATCCAAGGAAGAATAGATTGTGAAAGCTAAGTTGGTCATATATATTGATCTCCAAGGAGCAATCAGGTAAATCATTCTTGACTTCCTGTTTAAAAGACCTCAGACATGGTTCAAAAAAGCATTGGTAACTACATTGTCCAACTTCTCAGTGGGAAATCACTCAATAAGATATATGTGCAGAATGCTGACAGAATCATCTTAAGTAATGGAGTGAGGCAGGAGTCATCCTTTAGGCAAAATTGTGTATGTGTATGTGTGTGTAAGTCTATGAGTTTTTATAGTGTGTAGTCAACATCAAAATCAGGATAAAGATCAATCACATTGCCCCCCAAAATTCAGCCTCTTTTCCAGCCCCAGGTTCTAACAACCACTAGTTTATTTCATGTTTCTATAATATAGGCAGCTATTTTATTATTATTGTTACTCTTATTACTACTATTAATACTTATTATTATTTTGCTCCTTATAAATTACATTTCTCAATCAATGTCATAACTTGGAAGATTCTTCTTGAAAGGACAAAACTTTTGACAGGAAAAATCACTCTAGGGAAAAAGTGACACGGGTCCTTGCTTGGAGAAACATTGTTAGATTGGATAGAAACTCCCTCCACTTGCCTTCCCTACCAACTCCCTTCCCCTTCACAGAAGGTGACTAACATGATCTCCTATACTCATCATAGGTAAGTTGTCCACAGAACATCCTAACTAAGGCACACTGGTGTTAAGCTAATCTTATTTCAGTGTAGGTGCCCTTACCTCCTGAACAAGTAAGTAAGCAAGCAGATTATGGGACAATAGAGCAACAAAGGATGTTAGGTCACTGCAGCTGCCTGGCTGGGCTGGGTATATTCTCTTTCCATGTGAAAACTGTTTAAAATTAGATGAAGGAATATGTCATTTGGGTTGTGGTGGAAACTCTGGTCAAAGGAAGATACAGCAGAGAGTCTTAATGAAAGTTAGTAAGGTTCTGGAAATTCCTGCTAAGTAAGCTTAATATTTTCCCCTCAGCTTTAGCCTGAAATGCTCTTTTTAAAAGCTCACACTGGCTTTTCCCGGAAACCATTCCAGCAGGAGAGTGCTGGCAACAGAGGCGGCTTTCCTGAGGGTTTCCGGCATAGGTCAACACAGCTCCCTCTTGTCTCCCAGCTCAAGTCCTGGGATAGAAGCTATCTGCTAGCGCTCCTGAAACTGACTTTACTCCAATCCCAGGTCTTTTAGGGCCCATAACACAGAGGGCTCCATTTACTGGGAAGCAATGTTAATTCTAGGAGATGAGTTTTGCTGCCACAGAATTTTGCAAATAAAGTTTAACAGAACGCCATCACACTAACGTCTTTACACACTTATGCATACGGAAGGTAGAGATAAGTAGTTGCAACAGAGATGGTATAGCCTATAAGGTCAGAAAGGTATGCCATCTATCCTTGTACAGAAAATGTTAACACCTGGTGTACAATACAGAGAGAAAGATTCAGCACCTATTCGCAGCAGGAATAAGTCTTCATATCAAGTATTCTGGTTATCAGTAGGAAAAAAAATGAGTGCTAGGTAGAAAACTGCAACAGAACTTGGCTTGTGTAATGAGTCATTAGAAGATTGGTAGATTTCAGGAATACTAAATATGTAACTTTTCCTGGTAATACCAAGACCACCAGAAACTAAGTTATCCAACCACTGCTGAATCTCATTGTCTGTAACAATTTGGTTTATTAGATAGCTTAATATCTTTTTGACAAAGGGCAAAAAACCTAAAAACCAAAAAACACTCCAGTTGGACATGATCCATGCAAATAACTGTTTGCTTCTTTGTTCATAAATATACAATCATTGATTCCAGATTTTTCTCAATTAGGTCATTTAGACTGTCTTTATTTCTTCCACACTAGCTAAAAATTATTCAGGATTTGAATTGGAAATTAATGTTTAGGAAGAGAATAAGACTGAATCAGAATTTAAAAAATCAGGGTAAAAGTTCTTCATATCTTGGGAAGCACCTCACCTTGTGTGTTAGGTTAACAGCTTTTTTCAATTTTTTTTCATAGATCTGCTAAAAGTTATACAAGTTCTATTATTTAATAGCAACTCTTTACAAGATCTATCTTCATCAACTTTTCCTCTACCCAGTTTTATGTCATTTGCCTAAGCACTTATCTTTGACTCATTAATACTCATTAATGCCATAAAGAATGTATACATTCAACAAACTGATTTTTAATTAGAATTAAAACATCAACTTATGGATATACATCTATATAGGATAAAATAATTATTCAAGTGAAAAATTTTAATATAAAAAAAAGGATGAAAATATAAAGTAAAACAAGTAACAGCCCTGTAAAATTAAATTTGAATTAAATTTCATAATCTCCTGAGTTACTTTTCTCTTTTAAAAAATTCATGTGTCCTTGCTCTGATCACTATAAAGATGAAGAAACAATAAACTGAGGCAAGTGAGGTTCCCTGGTAACTAGATTGCAGCTTCTAAGTATCATCATATCCCTCTAAAATGTACCAGCTCCTTGGAGAAATGACTTATTCTGAACTAGGGAAGAATATGTAAGATTAACTGGGGAACATCTTGACATACCAGACAGCAAGGAAATTATAAAAAATACTATGAAGATATCTCTAAACCCTGTTGAAGTAAAAAACAGGCAAATCACAAAAATGTCAAGGTATATAGGAGTTGACAAGAATTGCGAATGGACAAATATGAGGAAATTTGAACATCAAAAAGAACAATGAGAGAAATAGATTAATATGCACAAAATATATTTTAAAATAATGATAGTTTAAAAAATTACTTTTTGGTCACTCTTAAAGGTTGCTGTGGTTCCAACTGATTATTCTAAAATTTGATAAATACAAAAATCATGTATTTACCTTGTCTTTCTTGTGTGACTTATAACTAAATAGTTGATGAGAAAATATATTTTTTAAAGATTTTATTTAATATTATTTAACATAGAAGAATTTCAGCTAATAAGAACAGAGGTAATAATAAAATCATAAGAAAACCATTATTTTAAAAATTCTATTGCAATTCTATATTTTGGCAATGGTTACCAATGTCTCTCAAAGAAATATTGCTGAGAAACTTTTTTTAAAGAATTTATTTAATAATTTTTAGAATGAGGGGAAGGGAGAGAGGCAGAGATGGAGAGAGACATCAATGTATGGTTGCTTTTCACCTGCCTCTAGTCACAGACCTGGCTGGGTACCTGGCTTGCAACCTTGTTATGTGCCCTGATTGGGGAATGGAACCTGTGAGCTTTAGGTTCACAGGCCTGGCACCTTATCTACTGAGCCACCAGCCAGGGCTGAGAAATTTTTCCATTGCTTTATTTTATTTTTATTTTTTGGCAAACAGGAAGAGAGGAGGGGAGGGAGAGAGAGAGATGAGAGATGATATAAGACAGAAACAGATCTGTGGCCTTCTCATACATTCTCCAACAGGGTATCAAACCCACAAACTATGTGTGTTTGATCAGTTCCTGACCAGGAACTGAACCCATGGCTTTTAGGTCTACAGGACAATGCTCCAACCAACTGAACCACAATGGCCAGGGATTACTAAGAAATTTTAAACGGAGTGATTAGATTTACCACACAAGAATGAATGGATTAATCTCCATACTATTAAAAGGAATAGTCTTTCTGATATAATGCAATAATAAATGCACAGGCATGCCTATAATTATTTCAGCTTCTCAAAAAAAACAACAACAACAACAACAAAAAACCTGAATCTAAGTATCTGTTATATTTGCAGAAATAAATGGAATAAAGGAATACTTTTAAAAGATTGCCATCAACAAAATACAAAATCAGAAGAAATTTATGGTAACTATTTCCTTCAATAAAATATTGGCATTTTAAAAAGAACAGATAGGGTTACTATTCTGGATTAAGGAATATATATAATCCATATGCAATACATGAACTTGCTTACATTCTCATGCTATTAAGAAGCAAACTAGGAAGACATTTTTTTTTTTTTTTTTTTTTTTAGAGCAATAGTAAGTATTGAACCTAGGCTGGCTATCAGATGAATGCAAGGAATTATTAATTTTACTGCATTTAAAATAACTTTATATTAGTAAACATCCTTTATCTGTTGGGAGCAGCCATTTGTGAGTGAAAAGATATGATGTCTGAAATTTTCTTTTAAACACTTCAGTGAAAAAAATAAACGATCATTGAACTGAGAATGGAAAAATTTTGACAATTGTTATAACCAGATAAATCCATGGAGTTATAGTTCATTGTACTACTCTCTTTACTTTCATATACTTTGGATGATTTCCATATTTAAAGAACTTAAAGGGAGGTGGAGTAAATTAAAGCCTATGCAGCATGGAAGAAGAGCTGTAAAAAAATGACTTCACCCACTTTCCAGTTTTTGTGCAGCTTTGGAAATATATATTTAATATTGCTCCAAGTATGTTTTATATAAATTGCTTTAATTATTTGAAAGATTAGCATGTTTTAATGAAATTATATTACCAAAGTGACACAGAGGTCTATGTTCCAAAGTGTTTTACCCATAGGTAGCAATAACCAGCTCAGGGGTTCTGCAAATTTGTCCCTAGGACCATTTTCACTCTTAAAAATTATAGAAAACCCCAAAGATTTTTTTAAAGGTTTATGCTTATTCTTTGTTAAAATGAAAACTAAGAAATGTTTAAAATACTTGTTTTTAAATAAAAAAACAAAATCCATTATATGTTAACATCAAGGACCCATTTTTATGAAAAAGAACTATTCTATAAAAGAATAATGAGGAAAGTGTAATTGCTTCACAATTTTTTCAAGTTTTCCTGATGTTTGACCTCATTTATACCTACTGGATTCTCCTATTTGCTATTGCATTTGATCTGCTGCAATAAATTGTTCTGTTTAAAGTACATGTCAAACATTCACTCTCACACAGACATATAATGAGAAAAAGGAAAATTATTTTAGTAGTCTTTTCAGATAATTGTGGCTGTTCTTTTTTGGTGTCACATACTAGACAGACTTTAGTATCTTTCAGTATTTGCAATGTAAAATCAATTCACTTTTCATACTTAGTTACATTAAAATTCATTGGACTCTATGCATTTTGAATGTTCTTTTACTGAGTCTAATTTCATTATATCACTCATTGACCATTTGTAAAATATTGGTTCACTGAGTTATACAGCTCTTCCAAATGTTGACACATTTCATTATAAAATATTAAAGGTCATAATTGTTAATATCACCATCAATCTCATCAGAAAACTTTGAAGTATTAAAAAGTTGCCAAGGCTCATAGTAGCAGATTCAAGTGTTTCCAAAATCTAATTTTTACTTGATATCACAAGTTGTAACATTGACAACAAATACTATCAGTTGTTTTCCTTGAAATGGTAGACTTATTTATTTTCAAGAAAATACCTGCAGGTACCCAGGTATGAATAACCATAGGTTACATTTAAATTGTTCTTTCAAGTAAAATGGTATTTCATGAAAAATTGGCTTGCTCAACTAAGAATTCACAGACTCCTAAGTGCTTATGTTAGAAACAAACATCACACTGTGGTTTGCATCAGAAGTGATTTATTTACACTTCCCATTTCATTAAGTGGAATATTAATAATATCTACTCAATTGTTTAAATTTAATAAAATCAATAATTTTTACTGTTTTTTAAAGGGAATTCTTAAATGTAACTGACAGTTTTAGTACTATGAGTACAGGCAGTGAAGAATATAATGACTGCTATATTTTAGTGCCACACTCTTGACTCTTGCCAGCAGTTTACCCACCAAGAGTGCAACTCAACATAGGGAAGAAGACAAACATTTATAAAAATAATCTTGACCTGGAGGATTCCTAAAATAGTATCAGAGTCCTACAGTGGTATTCAGAACCTGCTTTGAGAACCACTGGTCAGTCCTGAACCATATGATTTCAATTCACTCATGTATATGATACAAATGTTAACCATTTTAATATAGATGATTCATAGAAATAAGTAGGTAGGTCTCAAAGGACTGTGTTTCTAAGGTCAATTAAGTTATTGTGTACAAGTTTCCAGTGAAAAATACACAACCTATTTAAGATTGTTTATTGATATTGTTTTGATTTCTTCAAAGGAAAATATACAAAATACTGAATTTTCTCTTCTGGTATTTAGGAACTTTAGAAAGAGCATGTATGAGACATAGAATTGTATATTCACATACAACTACAGCTATAAGAAATTATACAAAGAGATGATCATGGGCACCCTTTACCTAATTTCCCTCAATGGTAAGATCTTGCAAAATTATAGTGCAATATCATCATCGAGATATTGACTTTAATATGGTCAAGATACAGAACTTTTTCATCACCACAAGGATTATTCATGTTGACCATTAAAACCACATTGATCTCTCTCTCCCTTCTTAATTTCTGGTAGCCACTGATTCCTTCTTCTTTCCCTAAATCTGTTCTTCAAGAATTGTGTGTGTCTATAAACTTTAGAACTGGCTTTTCCACTCAAAATAATTCACCGTAGATTCAGCCAGACTGTTGCATGTATCAATAGTTTATTCCCTTCTATTATTGAATAGTAATCCACAGTTTAATTCATCTTCAACATTAGAGTTGTTTCCAGTTTTGGGCTATTAAGAATACAGCTTAGCCATAGCTTGTGGCACAGTGGATAAAGAACGGCACTGGCCTGTGAACCCGAAGGTCACTGGTTCGATTCCCTAGTCAGAGCACATAAACAGGTTGCAAGCCAGGTCTCCAGCTAGGTCTGTAGCTGGAGGCAGGTAAAAGGCAACCATACATTGATGTCTCTCTCCCTCTCTGCCTCTCTCTGGCGATAATAAATACAATCTTTAAAAAAAAACAAAAAAAAAAAAAAAAAAAAAAAGAATAAAGCTTATATAAACATTCATTACAGGTCTTTGTTCCAACATAAGTCTTCATTTGTCTGAGATAAATTGCCCAAAATTGCAATAACTGGGTAGTATGATAGTTGCAGTCAGTTTTTAAGAAACTGTAAAATTGTTTCTCAAAATGACTGCATGACTTTTTGCTCCTAACAGCAATATGTAAATGATTCAATTTCCCTGCATTTGATGCTATTACTATTTTTATTTTAGCCCTTCTGATTGATACATAATTATATCACCTTGTGGTTTTAATTTGCAAATTGAAATATTTTTAATTTGCAAATATATGATCATTGTTATAGTCTCACAGGCCCCTGAGACTCAGTTCATTTTTGTTTGGTCAGATTAGACAATTTCTATCTTTTTGATTCTTTTCTCTGTCCTCTCCAATCTGTGTTGAGCCCATTTATTGAACTTGTTCTTTCCCGTTATTCATCCTTTTATTTGGTTCTCCTGATATCTTCTGTTTACTACTGAGAATTTCGATTTCTTAGCTGAATCTTTCTATCTTTTTTTTCTTTTCAATGATTTCAGAAGTACTTATTAAACTATTTTTTATTGTGTCTGCTTTTAGTCTTTGTCACATAATTCTGACATTGCTCATCTTCATGTCCATTGAGTGCCTTTTTTTCACACAGTTTGAGATCTTCATGTTTCTTGTATTCTGGTGATTTTTCATTATAATTTAGATTTTATTTGGTATTACAAAACTCTAGTTATCTAAACTATCTCTTTTAACTGTTAATTTAAGTCACTTCTGTATCAGGGGGAGGGTGTCACTACCTCCTTCCTGCCTTGTAGAAGTAGAAGAGCAGGTATTTGTTTATAACAAAGCAGTTATTGCCTTTTTTTTTTTTTTTTTTATCATGCTAGAATGGTCTTTCCCTTTGGCTGGAAAGAGAAGGTTTTTGAGGGGCATTTTCTGTTTGCATCAGTTGGTGTTTCTAGGTTGTTGGTACTTCGAGCTCCAAGTCTAGAGTATAGGAGGAAAAATAAAACCAAGAAAGCCAACAAACCTGTTGTTTCTTAGATAACAAGGTCCCTAATCATTCTACATTCTTTCTATGATTTAGATTGTTTTGTTTATGTATAATGGACAGTTGTTTTAGTTGTATTTAATGGGAGGTACAGGAAGATGTAAATATTTCATGTCCTTAGAAGTGGAAATCCAAGACATGGAATTTTATGACTCTAGCATAACATATATGTGAATAAAATCATTTTTCTCTCATCATTCTATCTGCATTTGATATCTTTGCATTGAATTTATTTAAGAAATAACTACTTAAAAATCTAATATGTTAAAAAGCACTATTATACCTCCACTGGCTATTATTTATTCTAAATAAAACTTCATGCCTTGAACTTAATACTGGGTACACACTTCCCCGAAGTACACTACTTCTATCCACCTTCACTCATGTTTATGAATAGTGGTCTTTTCCTCCTTTCTTGCCCTAAGAAATGCTTAACATTTCTTCTCCCTACCTTGAACCATTTTTCTCATTGACTAATTCTGGAAAAGAATTAAGAAACCTAAGTTACAATGAAAAATATACTAATTGATTATTCCTCCTCACTGATTACAACCTTGGTATCCATTTTAATTAATTTAGTGCTTTGCTTGCTTTTTCAGCTTTTGATTATGCTTCAGATAAAAAATATTTATGAACATCATGCATTTTATTGAATATTGAAAATGGAGTTGATATTGAAGAATATTTTTCTTTATGGGTTAGAGAGAATGCAGACAGCTGGCTAGAAAATAGATGATGGTATTTGAGAGTTATCTAAAGGAATTTATGAGAACTAATATTTTAAGCCATTGAGGGACATATATGGGCCATCAATCCTTAAAGTTAAAACACTGAACTCTGCTATTTGGAAACCATGGCAGTATGTCAATCCAACATCATCCATTAATTTCTTATAATGAAATAGTATATCAAGGAAACAAGGGATAAATATCACTTTACATAGAGTGAGGCAGTGTACCTACCATCTGAGAAAACTTGAACATCCAGACAGCTGGGTGACACCACAGCGGCTGAAAAGAACAGAGCATAAATGAAAGGGAGAGAGACCATAGGCAATGCTCAAAGGCAATGGTGAGACATTGACACTTGGTTTTACAACAATACACTTTGGTGTGACTTAGACAAAGTCTTTATCTTTTTAGCTTTTCTGAGCATCATTTCCCTCCTCTGCTAAATAAGAAGCATGACTGTGTCACAGCATGCAGCCTAGGTCCTAGGTCTGAATCCTATTTTCATCACTTATTAGATATTAAAACTAACAGTCTTAAGTGTGACCTTAATAGAATAAGATAGACATGTATAAATAACAAATGGGTAATTATTATTTATCATGAGAAAAGAAGGAGGTGGAAATTCCATTAAACTTGATTCTAGTTTGAATGTGATTATTACATGAATGCTTCAATCATAGGCATGTCCACTCAAAATTATCTCTTTTGTGTAAAGTGTAAAATTAAATATCTTTAAAAGACAAAATCTAATAAGAAGTCAAGAAAACAGTTATTCCCTTGATTATATGTACATATGAAAAATAATTAATGATTTTGCTTTTTTTCCTGCAGGAAAGGACTAAAACAAAGTAATACATCTGCAGAAAAGGCAGGTGAAAAACTTTGATAAAGTGCTTGCCAGTCCAGAGGAAGCTAAATGCAGAAGGACCTCTGTTTCTATGAACCTCCACCTAGAGAAGCTCCTTTTCATTTTTAAATGTCTCCTCCCTTACTTTTGTAGCACAAGATCTCTCTTAGAGTTTCTTGAATGAGAGCAAGGAGAAAAAAATAATTTAATTTTTTGAATGACCAAAAATATAATATGTATGACAACAGGAGAGCAGGCCCAACTTTTCACAACACATTTTAAAATATGAACTGTTAAATCCATTGTTAATAACATTTCATTTGATTTTTGAAGTCTGAAATTATTTTTATAACTTTATTTTAAAGAGTTTTCTCAACTTTCATTAGAGTATAAAGGATAAATGTTTAACTTTTAAGGGGTAGAAAGGTTGAGGTCCAGACACATGCAACAGTTGCATCTAAGTTGGATCAGGAAAGCATTGCCCAAATTACGAGGGTTAGCGTTTGAAAAGTGCATTCACATATAATCAATAATTTACTCACAACAACACTAGAAATAAACATTTCATAGGTGAGAGAACTGAGGATTATATCATTTGTTTGATTTGTTAGTTTTAATATCTAATAAGTGATGAAAATAGGATTCAGACCTAGGACCTAGGCTGCATGGAATGTAAGCTGTGACTGAAAAATAGAAAATGAGTCAAGACATAAAACTACCTGATATATTCTCTGTCCATTTATACCCCTTCTATTGCATACTTCTGATCCTATCCTCATATTCCCTTTAACAGGTCCAGTTTCAGACACACAAGGAGGGGACCCAGAAAATGAAATTATCTTCTAAAGGACGGGCCCTTGTAGTGCAGGCTTTCCCAACTAGATGAGCGTTCTAGGAACCCATCTGCATCAGTGTACCAGCTGTTGTTGTGAGAAGTTGTGTTCAGCTTCAGTGATTTTTTTTTAGGACTCTTTCGGTGTATTTGCCTATTTTGTGAAGGATGATTTACAAGTACACCTGTCCACACTGTGCTGAGAGTTCAGCAGTTTTGGACCAAAAATGGCATGACCCCCCTATTCACCCTATGTTACCCTGATAAACTTTTAAAAATTTTCCTCAGATGAAAAAAGCCTTCAAAGGGAAACATTTTGTCAATGTGGAAGAGGTGAAACAAAAAATGCACTAAAAGGCATTAAAATCAATGGATTCAAAAACTTTTCTGAGCAGTGGAAAAAATGTCTCAATAGGTGTATTGCATCAAATGGAGAGAACTGAAGTTTAAATATGTAAGGATATACAATTATTTTAAAAGATTTTATTTATTCTTTTTAGAGAGAGGGGAAGGGAGAGAGGCAGAGAGGGAGAGAGACATCAGTGTATGGTTGCCTTTCACCTGCCTCCAGCTACAGACCTGGCTGGAGACCTGGTTTGCAACCTGGTTATGTGCCCTGGCTGGGACTCGAACCAGTGACCTTTGGGTTCACAGGCTGGTACCTTAGAATATATAATATTTTATAAATAAATTTCAGGTTTTGAGGGTTCTCCTTCACAGATACAATTTTCAGGATCTCATAGAAAGTCCTGGTGTCTCCTCACCTGTAGCTTAATAGTTGAATTACACATACCTGTTGAATTACACATACCTGTTGAATTACAGTTATTTTTCCCCTTAGGTTTAAGATTTTGATCCCAGTTTGAATGTGTATATCATTGAGAGGTCCAACATTTGTAGTTTTATCAAGTTTAACTTTAAGTGGCATAGAGAGGAGCTCTGAGAACAGGGTTTGATGAGGGATAGGAAGAGACCGAAGGAGATTAGTAAGGACACAAGGTGGGAATCAGTGAAGAGGTAATTATTCACTAAGAGAAACGATGGCAAAGTACAGAGCAGGTATGCTGTGACCTGTAAGTATTGTCTGCATCGAAAGAGTACCTACAGTTTTTCAATTTCCTTTTGGTTGTCAGTGTAGAAAAAGAATATAAGCAAAAATAGAAGAAAACAAAAATTTCAAGGCTGTAGTATTTTAAAAGTTCATTTTTATTAGAAAGCCTAATAAGAGTTCAAAAGTTCAAGAAATCCCCCCAACAATAAGTTATTACTTTTGTATAAGTGTTTAAAAGTAAGCAAGAAATGCATCTATATGTATAAGACAGATACTGGTTTCAGAAATTGTCAGCAGTTTGAACTGGAAACTACCTAAGGACAATGTTACATGTCTTAAGTACATTAGCAAATTGAATAATTTATATGAAATAAGTTATTCATAATTACTATTTCATACACGAGGGAACTTTACCAAAGAATTAAAATTCTCACCATGGTCATCGAATTATTAAGCGATGGAGCTATAATTTGAGCCTAGATATATAAAACATCACAATTTTAGAGACTCACACTGCCTTATTCATAGTATCAACACTAATTACAGTTTACATAAAGTGAGTTTGAATTATATGCCAAGCATTATACCAAGCACTGGACACATATTTAATATAAAAATTATTGACATGGACAACAGTGTGGTGATTGCAGGGTTGGAGAAAGGTATAAGGGGGTTAAATGGTAATGGAAACACTACAATTTAAAAATGTCAACATTATTAGAGGCAAGAATTATAATCACTTTGGGGGGAATGGGTGGGTGGGTGGGGGGGACAGAGGGGAACAAAAAGGGGATGGATGTAATACAACAATAATAAAATTAAAAAAAAAAAGAATTATAATCATACTTTTTTTCTGATAAGAAAATGGAGGCAGAGATGATGAACAACTTGTCCAAATGATAAACATGAATTCTAATCAAAAGAGCTTAATTCTAAAAGTTGTGCTCCTATGATTAAGTCTAAAAATGAATCATGGTTCATCAGGGGTATCTAAAAAGGGTACTGCTTTGAAGAATTTTTTTAGAAAAACCTAAATGTAATTGATAAAATTCCAATTTTCTCTTCTATTTATATGTCCATTTCTCTGTATAGACTATCAAAATTGTGATACCCTTAAAAACTGCTAAGGAAGAAAATGTGACCATGGTTACTGAAAAGACACTACAGAAATTTAAGTTAACATTGTTAGGGGTTGCTTTTGTTAAGTGCTTTTTCCATATCTGACATTTTGCTGAGTTGCTTGTGTTTTTATAATTAGAATCTTAATTTTAAGAATCAGTTTTGGGCAAGGGAGAGCAATGGGGGAGAAACAGGGACAAATGTAATGAGCAATAAAAAATAAGTAAGGTAAGTAAGTAAGTAAATAAATAAAATAACTGGAGAAAAAATAATCAGTTTTGCACCTGGGCCTGGAAAGTTTAAAAAATTATTAACTTTTTGAAAAATTGCAGGTAGCTCTCATTTTAGGGTTAAATATCTTAGAAATATTTTCTAGTACTCCTTGTCAGAGCTTATCTTCCATTGGATTCCCTGCACCACCCCACCCCCGGCCTTTCTGCCCTTTCCTTCCTTAATGTTCAATAGTCAGATGACAAGTGGTCATTTATTCTGTCAGGCAATACTGCCCTAAGTCACCCTGAAAAACTTATTTCTCTTATTTTCTATAATTGCACTCATCTTTGCTCTAATATCTCCAAGAGCAAGAATGTAACTTGCTCAACTGTATGCTGCTCATCAGGCAATTGTTGTTGGTATTCTTATCAGGAAGGATCCATTATTAGGTATTTCAGTCCGAATACAGAGAAAATCTTTTCTGAATTTCCCAAATGTTAACTAGTTTTAGTTCTAGTTCCTAAATGGATTCACATACTCATATATTTGTAACAGCTTCAAAATGAAAAAAAAAAAAAAAAAGTAACTAAAAGACTTTACAAAAAGATCAATGGTTTTTAAAAATTGGTTAAGTACCTATTTTCTTTTGTTAAAACACAAAAGTTTAGCAGGATCATGATGCTGTGCAAATAAAGTTTGCATTTATGACTCTCTAAATTATGTTTTTTTTTTTTTTAATTTTATATGTTGTTACAGTTGTCTCAGGTTTTTCCCCTTTGGCCCATTCTACCCAACCCTCCCCACCACTCCCACAGTCAATCCCTACACTGTTATGTATGTCCATGGGTCAGAATATGTTATGTATGTCCATGGGTCAGAATATGTTCTTTCATTAATCTTTTTACCCTCTTTCAAACAGTCATTACTTATCTCCTGCCCTCTTACCAATGTGAGTCTATTCCATCATTCTGTGTCTCTGGTTCTATTTTGCTCATTATTTCATTCATTAGATTTCTCTTTTAAGTGAGATTGTATAATATTTGTCGTTCACCAACTGGATTATTTCACTTTGCATTATAGTCTCCAATTTCACCCATGCTGTTGCAAACAGAATCTATCCGTTTTTCTGCTCTGTAGTGTTCCATTATGCAAATGCATCACAGTCTTTAAAATATGGGTTTAAAACAAAATACACAAGAAATTAAAAATGGAATTCTAGTAATTTTGTCTCCTTTGCATTATTAATGTAGTCATCTTTACCTCCTCCACTTGCTATAAGTATGATTACTTCACTATGAGCCAGAAGAGAAAAGCAATTATTCTGAAACTACTGGTGAAAAGTAAGATCAATATCTACTGGTAGGAAACTGAAAATATTTTCCATTTGCCAGAATTATGGAATAAAATTTTTGAATGAAGGTAAATTATCACTGGCATATAGAGGAAAGTGAACGGGCATAGGAACCATTATAGAGTTGGGGGTAAATTATTTAAGTGCTATAAAAGTTTTCTAATTTGTAAAATGGAAAAAGTTAAATTTACCTTGAACTGTAGTTATGAAAGTAAGGTACAATTATGTAAGATATAGTCAAAATTGGTTTTTGAACAATTTGGTTCTCAAGCAAGTTGTTCACAGAAAATGTCTCACTTGTCTAACAAAACTTTGGGTCTTGATTCTCTACCTGATATTTTCACACTGATAGCTGTATGATCAGTCACCCATCTCTGAGGCGATTTGGTTTTCAAACAAATCACTTTTCCGGACATACTCTTGAATGAACTTATTACAAGAACCAAGGTTCCACTGTGTATGGTACATTGTAGAGGGTCTTGAGTCAGTTCCCACTGGTTGTCTATTTGGCTCAAGCATTGTTTAACACATATGCCTATGCTTATCAATATTAAAGGTAGGAAAAATCATTGCAATAGCTGACTCTTAAGATATGTCATATGTTTTGAAATGATTTTCGAGATTTCCCCTCTCAGTTCCCAGTCTTATCTACTTTGAATAAACTGAGGTACAAGGTCATGGGAACTCTCCACACAACTCAGAGGAGCTGCATTTTGTTAGCTTAGGAACCAGCTAGACTCTCAAAGGTCCTGGAATTTTACAAGCATCGTCTGAACTTCTAATTAAAAGTCATTTGAAAAAAATTTAATTTGATATTTAAAGAAACATCACTAAATGCAAATATTATGACCCTCATGACATCACTGGTTTTATTTTAGATGTAGTAATTGAAGCCCAACAAATTAGAAACTGAAAAAATTGATAATGTTGTATGCATTAGTAAACCGTTCAGCTAGAATCTAAAAAGCCAAAAGTGGCTATTTATCTTTATTTTATCCATCTCTGAGAGGTTGTATTTTATTTTAATGCTACTCTTTTTAGATTCAGAAGCACCCTGAAGATACATTTGTAATAGTGAGTAAACTACCCTAATTTATATTGATTTATACATATATATAGTCCATAAGCAAATACCTGGAAAGTTAAATTAGGTTTGACTCTAATTCAGGAAGAGATACCAATCTATATTTGGGTTTTCTTAATTTCATATTGTGAACAAATGTGTACCTTAATTGTTTTATCAAACAATGAAGAACTGAAATTCATTTTTTAAGGCAAATGGAAAGAAATCTAATGCAAGCATAATTTTTAGTCCTTCTGTTACTGGGATTTTCATTTTATTTCTCTCAGCACAGTATTCTACTAATTTTTTAATACAAGCGGTGACTCCTTTAGCACTATTGCTATATAGAGCAACATTTTATCTGGGCCAATGACATCTTTTTCTCCCTCCAAGTTTGGCAATATGTCTCCCATCTCTAATGTTATCACTGAAAAATATACTTCTAGTCACTACAGAGGTTCCTTTATTGCTATTGTGGGTTATTCCTAAATCAGAAGGAAAATAATTGTTACTTCCAGATCCCTATTCTTCTTGTCTCTAAATACAAGGGCTCTTCCTTCTGTCATGTCATCATTTGCCAGGCAACTTGTTTATAAAAAATGTTTGTTTTTCTTTTGTAACTATTATCTTGAAGAGTGAACCTACTCATAGCTGTATTGCTTTTTAAAATTTTTATTTTATTGTTGTTATATTACATTCATCTCATTTCTCCCCTTCTACTCTCTGTACTGCTTTTACAAAGATTTCATGATAAAGAGAAATATTTAGCATGGATGTTAATCATTCAGTATTTGAAGAAAAAACACTGGAGCTATGTTTTTAAAGGGGTAGGAGAACAAGGACATCTTTTTCTCTTTTGGCCTTTCAGAGAGGTATAGGGTGAAATAGAATTACTTTATTTAGAATAGCAATGATTTTGAGTATAAATTTCTCATGGTTGAGAGAACAAAATAGAATAATACTAAAGTATAATTCCATTTTGAAAATGATGTGACTGGTACAATGTGTCTCTGAATCAGGAGGTAATTTAAACAAGATCCTGACATATATTAATTACTCTTCAGTATAATGCAGGAAATGATTTTTAAAAGGAAGGACACACACATATATATTCTTGCTTTGCCAGTTAAGAGAGCCTATAAACAATCAATGTAGTACTAATGAACACAACTAGCAACTAGGTCTTAGTTTCTAATATGATTTCTCCAAGAAAGGAGGCAGGGCTTCTGCTGATTCTAGGTCTGGGGCAGTGAGTACATAAAAGGAACCTAAAAGCTGTTGTAGTTCCAGAAAATAGGAAAATGAAAAATAAGCCAGAAGATAATGAAATATATTTAAAATGGTTAAAGAAGTATTTTTATCCTCATATTACTTCTTCCCCCTATCTTCATATAGTGTATTACTGCTATAACCACACTAATGATACATGATTTATAATAAGTTAATTATATACTTCATTGGTGTGGGTTGTCACTTTCATTTCCATGAGTTAGAAATTAGCTTCAGCAAAATTTTAAAATTCTAGGTTTCTATAAATTAGGACAAAATCTCATGTCTATTCTGTTGAGTCAAAAATTAACTAGAAGGGATCTAATAACTCTGCCTTTATCAAGATTTCTCACAGATATGTTACTCAGAGCTCTGGAATTTTTCAACTATGTACTCATAAAATAAAAAGGGTACTTTTGGATGGCAGCCTGAGAAAATTCACAGACCTATCCCTTATTAAAAGAACCAAAACTAGTGAAAATTTTTATTTATTTATTTATTTATTTATTATTTAAAAATTTTATTGTTGTTGTATTACATCCATCCCCTTTTTGCTCCCATTTTATTTATTTTAAAATATTTTATTTATTATTTTTAGAGAGTGGAGAAGGGAAAGAAGCAGAGAGGGGGAGAGACATCAATGTATGATTGCTTTTCACCTGCTTCTAGCTACAGACGTGTCTGGAGACCTGGCTTGCAACTTGGCTATGTACCCTAGCTGGGAATCGAACCAGCCACCTTTGGGTTTGCAGGCCAGTGCTGAAAATTATTTTTAAAACAGCAACAATAACAACCATTTAAAGTCTCTGGGAATTTTTTAAAGAGTATGTGCCATAGGAGGAAACTGTTATTCAAGAAAATCTAAATCTTGGTAAAAACAGTCTATAATATTTAAAATATGACTTGCTCCTTTTCTTGCCTTCACCAGACCATTCATAAGCCATTGGTTCCATGTCAGTAGAATCAAGCCAGTGAAACCAGAGGCTACTATCACCACCCAGTGCTTTGCTTATAAAAAAGGGTGACACTCTTGTCTACTAAAATGGTGGCCCATAAATACAGAAATCTCTGAAGTTTTCCCAAAAGAAACTGACTTGTTTTGAAACAGGGAGTAGAAAAGTTAAAATCTAAGATCACACTTAAAGATAATGAATATTTTGGTGGTAAAAAATTAATAGGATTCTGATAATATTATGAAAACAACAGGCTAAATCATTAGTCACCTCGTTGACCAGAGAAAATCAGGGAAAGAGGCAACTAAGAAGAGCCCTACTAGGGTGAGAACAAAGATTGGCCCCCATACTACCCCCTGTTAAAGGGGTCTGAAGGTCAATTAGATTAGACTATAGAGCAATTGATACCCCTGGGATTCAACTGAAAACATTAGTGGACTCAAACTCCTGAGAGTGACACCAAGACAGGAAGAAAGCTAGCAGAGAGGTCAGAAGAGAGACAAAGACAGCCTTGCTCAAATCATTGTGATATTGGAGTCTCTATACATATGCCCAAGGCTAAACTCTCTGAGAAGGGCCATAAGAACAAGGAAGTATGATCCTTACACAGGAAAAAGAGAAAACAACAGAAATTTCCTGTGTGGGTGCCCAACAGTGGATTCAAGGGACAAAGACATCAAAAAAGAAAAGAAAAAAAAAAGTAAGCTCAAAATAACCAAAAGAATAATATGTATATAGAATTAAAGAAAGATATAAAACAGAAAATCTCATCAATAGAGAATATCAAAAACAAATACACATTATAAAAAAGAACCAAAAATAAATTCTGGAGCTGAAAAGCACAGTAGCCAAAATGGAAACTTACAAGAAGGACTCCAGCAGTCAGTAGCTTCAAATGAGCCAGGGTAAAGGATCTAAAAACTTGAAGATGCATCAATACATACTTAGTGATCTAAAGAAGGAAGAACAGGAATACAGAATAATGAATGAGGCCTAGAGAAACATGAGAAACAAAGGTATAATGGGAGTTGCCAAAAAAGATGAGAAAGCGAATGGAGAAGAAAATATATTCAGAGAAATAATGGCCGAAACTTATGAACTTTGATCCAAACAACATCAAGATATCTTGAAAAAGAAAAGCATAGTTGGAGTATTCATTTCCTGATTCCAAAACTTACTTCAAAGCTACAGAAATCAAGATAGTGTTTTGCAGGCATGAGATTAGAGATATAGACCAATGGAATGGAACTAAGAATCTAAGTGTACCCTCACATTATGGTCAATTGATTTTCCATAAAGGTTCCAAGACATTTCAATGGGGGAAAGATTATTCTTTTCAACAAAAAAAGTGAGTGCTTTAAATAGTAATGAGAAATCTTGAAATTATTATGCCACGTAATGTACGATTTCATTTATATGAAGTACTCAATAGGTCAATCTGCAGAGACAAAAACTAGCTCAATAATTGTTTAGGACTGTGGAAAATTAGGTTAATGGGAGTAAGTGCTCAAGGATACAGTGATTTTAGGGGGAAGTTGATAAAAATATTCTGTAATTGATTTTGGGAATGATTTCACAACTCTGAATATAATAAAAAGTAGTGAATAGTATACTTTAAATGAATGAATTATATGGTATATAAATTGTATTTCTATCAAGTTATTTCAAAACATCAAAATACTAAGAAAGAAATCATTATGAATAATTACTGAAAGTGCCAGGCATTTACTGTTCTTATTCCTATGTGTACATATACACACACACACAGACACACACAGGCACAGGCACATAGCTGTCCCCCTTATCCTTAGGATATGATCCAAGACCCCCAGTGGACACCTGAAACCAGATAATACCAAACCCCATAGATACTATGTTTTTTCCTATATGTAACAAGGCTATAGTAAATTTTAATTTATAAATTAACCACAGTAAGAGATTAATAACAAATAATAAAATAAAATAATTATAATAATATACTATAATCAAAGTTATGTTAATGTGACCTCTCTCCCTCTCAAAATATCTTATTGTAATGCACTCACCCTTTTTCTTGTGATGATGTGAGGTATAAAATGCCAAACCTACTCCTGAATCTGTATAACCACCCTTACTTGCAGTAAATGCCATGGAGGCACTTCCTTGCTAAAGCTGTCATGAGGCTCCACACTTTCTGGCACAATACTTTCTGGCACAACAAGTTGCCATCACTTGGAACACGTTTTCTGTTCATGTCTTTCACCCACAATTTAATGTCCTTTGCATCTTAACTAAGCACTAGCATACACTGTGGCCGTAACCTTTGCAGTTTGCAGTATGACAACAAAACTAGCACATTTTTTTCTTCTTCTTCACTGTTTCAAGGGTAGAAGACTCTTTCTTACCATATAGCAATCTCAGCATACCAATTTCTTTTTTTTCCGTATTAAGACAAACACTTCCATCTTTTCATTTGAAAGAAAGCATTTTATGGCTTTTGCGTGTATGTGTGTGTGTGTGTGTGTGTGTGTGTGTGTGTGTTTGTGGTATATCTGAGCTGCCAACATCACTGCCCTTGCCCTTTGGAGCCATTGTTGAAAAAATAGGGTGCTTGAGAAGAAGCACCTCAAAACTTCTGTAGTCTACCTGATAACCCAGAGGGTTGTGAGGTGACTAATGGGCAGGACCCCATCATAAAGACTGAACAAATGGATGATTCACCTCTCACAAGGGGCCATGTGAGGTTTCACTGTGCCCTTCAGAAGAGTGTGCTATTTAAAACATTAATTATTTATTTCTGAAATTTTCCATATCATATTTTTGGACCACCATTGACTACAAGTATTGAAACAACAGAAAGAAAAATCAGGATAAGTATAGACTACTATGTACACACATGACACATTGTGTGTGTTTTGGTGTTTGTGTATGTGTGTATGAATAAGAGCAGTGAGTGTTTGGAACATAAATATAGATGAATACACCTGTGTAATATATACATATACTATACTATACATAATATATATATGTATATATTATTTTCATTTTAAAGACAAGGAAACTGAGACAAATGACTTTCTTAGATTTCAAGTCTATGAGTAATGGGGGAACAAGGAGAGGTGAACTCTATCCATTCCCCAACCCTTTTTCTCACATAACAGTACATATATCACTGAAGAGAATTCTAGCATTTTGATATATCTCAGAAAAGCACTGTGATGGTATTATAAAACCCTGTCGAAGTGGTTTACTGATGTGACACACAGTTGCTTATTCTCTACTCTCCAATTTAAATTCTGTCTCAAAGTGTTCTTTTGTTAATGCACATAAGACTGTGGTTTTAAGTTTCTAAGAAAAAATTTCTAAGAAATTTTTAACTTCCTAATAGCCATTAGTGCCTTAAATTCTTAATGGATTTCATAGTATCTGAACATATTTCCACAAATGTAAGATTGTAACTCTGTGCAGGGAATAAGATTCAGAGAGAAATAAAAATTAATATGATAAAAAATTATATTTATGTAAATATAGTTAGTAATGCAGTAAGGAAAAAACATAAGTGGAGAAATATACCAAAATAAATGCATAATTTATAATTTAAGTCTCTTATGGGCAACAATGGCTGTTTTAACAAAATAAAAAGCTATTAAAGCATTAGAGGAATTTATCCTTATACATTTTGCTTCCTCTTAGAAAGAAATTAATACTCAAGAAACATATAAATATCACAAATAATTCTCTAAAGTATAATAGTGGCAACTATGTAATATGGGAGACAGATATGTATAGGTAATGAAAAGAGGACTGTATTATTAGTGTTTTTCTCATATGTCCTAAATGCATCCTGTAATGCTACTAAGGCAATTTTCATAGAGCTCAGGAAATGACATTGAGAGTCTGTTATGCATATAAATAGGAAATAACACAGGGGATCAAATGTAAAATAGTGAAAGCAAAATAGCTAAAGTCCTAAACTGTCCTGTATGTATGTTTTATTATTTTAATGCATTTTAATATAAATTAAATAAGTAAATCTTTGAAATAAAATGCTTTAGGTGTGCTTGTATCAAGCATATAAAAGACACAACAAGAGGGATGAGGAAAAAGTAGATAAAGGAGGAGTTAAAGACATGACAAATTGATCAATTTAATAACAGAAATCACAAAGCATAAAAACTTATTTAATGCTATAAACTAGAAAAAGGTTTAGTTTTGAATTAATGCAGCTGATTTGACTAACAAAATTAGTCCTGCTAACCTTTTTCACAATATTTAGAACCATGCCTTACTCCATTAAAAATAATTGAACAGATATTTATAGGATTTCTACCATGTCCTTGACACTGCATTAGATGCTGAAATTATGCTACTGAACAAAGCAAGTACAATCTTTCTCATGCCATTCCAGTTTTCTAGCAAAATTCAGACTGTGAAATTAACTTAATTCTATCAAGGCTCAAATACCAGATTTATTACACAGCAAAAAGCAGACAATTGTCTTATGACTTAGAGGAATCAACATTTTACTCAGTGCAAATGTCTGTCACTTCAGATCTCTTTAACTTGTACTATTGCACTGAGTTCAAATTTGTTTCTGTTTTGGAACAGAAATCTATAATTTCCCAAATACATATGTGCTGTATAATTTTTAAAAAATAATTTATTCATTATTTTTAGAGAGAGGGGAAGAAGGAAGGAAGAAAGGGAGAGAAACATCAATGTATGGTTGCCTTTCACCTGCCTCCAGCTGGGGACCTGGCTGGAGACCTGGCTTGCAAGCTGTGTATGTGCCCTGGCTGGGAATTGAACCCGAGGACACTTGGGTTCACAGGCTGGTGCTCTACTCACTGAGCCACAGCAGCCAGGGCTGTGTTGTATAATTTAAAATGCAAGATAAATATGACCCTTTGTCAGACATCAGATGGAAAGAACACATTATACTTTCATCTACAAGCTGGTGACCTTAATTATTCTCGGGTAACATGTTTGATCAAACAATTGCCTGACTATAGTGGCAGATGCATATCACCCAGGCTTGTTGGAAGAAACAACACTTAGCTGCTTGTGGCTCTTATCAACAGCATGCTATATAAAGACAAATAAGTAAACCCAACTTTGAATAAAGCAAGATGGTCTATCATCAGACATCAGAGATGGAAGAGAATACAGTTTTAATAAGGGAAGTGTTCTTTGCCTTATGCCTATAACTCAGCCTTCATTAATTTGGGGCCTCTTGGGTGGTAGGAGTCAACTGTTTCTGCAAACCAACAACCTGAGCCTAATGAAGACTAGCCTTTTACTAGTATGTTCCACACCAATTCACTGCCAGTCGGAGGAGCCATTCCAGGGGCAAAGACTAAAGTGGGGCCTTGTCTTCTCACATACCAACCACCATAAAATTGAGGGGCACAGACAAATCATAAAGATCAGTAAGTAAATAAAGAGACTTCAAATTTATAAATTACTTCTCCAGATTTGATTTGGAAAGCAGCCTTTTTCTAAATCCCTTGTGACTCATGTTGTAAAGACTTATCAAAACAGTGCAGCATATTGGCTGTAACAGGCAAAATGGCCCTGGTGTTGCCCTACTGCAGATTAAACCAAGAGTGTTAAGCAATTAATTCTTATGGCTTCTTCAAATGGCATGTTTTTCTAAAAGGAAAGAAGATCATTGACTGCATTTATGCTAAAAGGTTGGGGTAAATTATGAAGTGAAATGAATTGAGAACCAATACCAGCATCCTTCTACATTACGTTTATTAATGACAGTGATTCCATTGGCTGGAAATTGTTTACTAAGCAAGTCTATTCAACAACACAGAACCATTTCATTCCTCTAAAGATTAAATATCGATGTTCAGTGGGCAAATGTTATACATTTCTCTATATATTTTTGTTAACTTTATTGCATCTTGTTTATAACAAAATATTTTCCCATAAAGTTTTAAATTTTTTCTCCAATTTGAATCAGTAAAAAATCTAATAAGTAAAAAAATCATAATCATAAAATATTTATGGTCAATAAAAATAAAACCTCCATTGTTTATAGTTTTGCTTTGTTTTAATTTTTCTATAAATCCACATGCAGTGACCCTTCTTTACTCTCTAACAAATGTTATTAACAATATCAATCACTTTTGTTATTAGTAATTCCTGCAAATGTCTCTATAATAGCTTCTAGCTTCTATTGTGGATAGAATTGAGAGATGATGAAAGTTACTTACTACCACAGATTAAAAAGTTTAGAGCCAACCAGTCTAAGTCAAGTGATTGATTTAAATAAATCAGTGTTTTCTTGATCTTTTTTTTCATTAAAACCCCTGCCAAGGAGACATTTCAGATATATATTTTTCTCCTTATTCCCATAATGAGTAAGTAATACAGCTGTACAGTGTGTCTGTTTATATATTTTGACCTTTTTAGAGGGCTGCGAAACATTGTAATAGCTAAGATTTTTCTGCCCTTCAAGAAACATTTTTTGTTGCCTTCAGGACATATAATTCATTATTGATAATTCATAGGTTACATAAAAGAATTCTTATATATTTCCATCACAGAATTATACAAGATACTTAATAACTTAGTAGATATCTGGTAGGATAGCCAAAATATTTACCTAGAATTTTTTCTTTAAAGTTTTATTCAAAAGTTTGTATATACTTTTCATTTTAATTTGCAATATATCCATATTTGCTCTGGTTTATAGTGCATTCCTCTTCCTACCCCACAAATATTTTTATTAGAGTAAACCCACTATGAGCATGTCATGCATATGCTATGGCATTGTGTACCTCTGCCATCCTTTTTTATAACTGATATTTCATTTCATCAATAATATTGAATGGCTCATGAATTCTTTAAAATTACCTATTTATGACTAAAATGACTCATGCTTATACAGTGCAACTGAACAAATTTAAAAAAGAAGGAACTCTTACATCACCATTTCCTTTTAGCTCCCAGCCCCCTGCTTCCTATCCCTTTTCCACCAAACCCCTCACCTTCATCTTCAATGGAAAACAAATAAATAAGTAAATTTCCATTGTTTAAGCCACCCAGTCTATAATATTCTCTATTGGCAGCCTGATCTGACTAATGCACCCTTATATAAAGTCAGTTTAGATAATTTTTTCTTATATGATAAACTTCTTTTAGCAAGTTGGCTTTTATCATTACTATAAATAGTGTAAACTATTTATTTTAAATAAGGAAGCAAATATATACCTTTATCCCTATAGAACTATAAGAAAGCCAGATTAAATAAAATAATTTATTTTATTATGGTTGGTTCTTTGATTATATAATCATAAATGGTTAGCTTCTAATTTAACTACACACCTGTTTATACTCATTAATGATTTAATTAACCTACTTTCTCATCACCCTTGATTGGGTTGTAACTTAAAAAAAAAACAAAACATGGTCACAAGTGGTATTCCTCATAAGTGTTTAATTCCTGGATGGAGGTTTTTGTCTACTTTAGGTATTGTCATTATGAGTTCAAGAGTCAAATCATATAAGTACTTGGAAAAAGTAAGATAGAATTTCCTGTGGAACTGGGTATGGACAGAGGTACTTCACCCCAGGTTGGTACTGCCCCCATGCACTGCCTTTCACTTGAACTCTCCTGTTCAGGTGACATCCACACTGATTACTTGGGCCTAGTAAATGAAAATTGTATTAAAGCTTAATTCAATTTTTAAAAAATTTTAAAAAGATTTTATTTATTATTTTCAGAGAGAAGGGCAGGAAGGTCGGAAGAAAGAAAGAGAAGTATCAATGTATGGTTGCTTTTCACCTGCCTCCAGCTACAGACCTGGATGGAGACCTGGCTTGCTACCTGGCTATGTGCCCTGGCTGAAGAATTGAACCAGTGACCTTTGGGTTCACGGGCCAGTGTTAATCCACTGAGCCACACCTTCAATTCTCATAGAAGTTTATCTTTCAAGATCAGTCTTACAAGGGTCTGATCTCTAAAATATATAAAGAACTAATGTGACTCAACACCAGGGAGACAGACAGCCCAATTAAAAAATGGGCAAAGGACCTGAACAGACAACTCACTGAGGAAGATATACAAAGGACCCAGAGGCATATGAAAGAATGTTCAACATCACTAGTCATCAGAGAGATGCAAATTAAAACCACGATAAGATACCACTTCACACCTGTCAGAATGACAATCATCAACAAATCAACATACAAGTGTTGGCGAGGATGCGGGGCAAAGGGAACCCTCATACACTGTTGGTGGCAATGTAGGCTGGTGCAGCCACTGTGGAAAACAGTATGGGGTTTCCTTAAAAAACTAAAAATGGAACTGCCTTTTGATCCAGCTATTCCACTACTTGGACTATACCCAAAGAATCCTGAAACACCAACTCATAAGAACCTATGCACACCTATGTTCATAGCAGCACTATTTACAATAGCCAAGTGCTGGAAACAGCCTAAGTGCCCATCAGTGGATGATTGGATCAAAAAACTTTGGTACAATTACACAATGGAATTCTATATAGCAGAAAGAAAGAAGGAACTTGTACCCTTTGCAACAACATGAATGGAACTGGAGAGTATTATGCTTAGTGAAATAAGCCAGTCAGTGAAGGACAAATATCATATGATCTCACCCATTACGGGACAATAATGAACAAAACTAACAACAAGCAAAACAGAACCAAATATATGAATACAGTGAATAGGCCTTCAGTGGTCAGGGGGAAAGAGGTTGGGGGGAGGAGGGAGGCAGAGGCAGGGAAGGGGAGCAGCTTAGACAAGAACCTAGTATAAAGGAACCATGGACATGGACAACAGGTGGATTGACTTTGGGGGTGGATGGGTGGGTGGGGAGGGGAGCAAAAAGGGGATGGATGTAATACAACAACAACACAAAAAACTGGAAAAAAAAAAGATCAGCCTTAAGGACTTCCTGATTTTCTTGCTGAAATCTGTGAATATGTGGGCAAGTACTTAGGCAGAAGTGAATCCCCAGCATTTGTTACAAAATTGGTTTAATATGATTGTCCTTGGGCTCTTAAACTGGCAAATCCAGATACCAATGGCTCAAACCTACATTAGCTCCTGGACAAAACACAGACTAACTCAGCATCACATCCTGCAACTTACAAAATGAGCAATGTTCTTATTTTCAGAACTCTATTTGTGTTATTAATATTTATAAAGAAGAATACAAATTCTTGATTCATCATTATGCAAACAACTCTTTAAGTAAGTGTGCATATTATTTATATTTTCTTTAAATGAATAAAATTTAAAGTCAACATTTATACATTGTTACCTTTCTCACCCCCATAGGCTCTCTCTCTCTCTCTATCTCTTTCTCTCTCTCTCACACACACACACACACACAAACGTACATGAGGTCTGTCAGAAAAAAGTCCAACCATTGTTAATATAATGAGAATGGTTTTCGAGACATTCATATAACCTGGCACCCAAGGACAGTAGACTAGAATGCACATGTGTGAACAATGACTTCACTATACTAGTAAGTGGGGATGGTAGATGGCATTGAGTGAGCATGTGTACTGTGTGGCCATCACATTCAAAATAAGAAAGTAGAGCAACACATCTGCATAAAATTTTGTGTCAAAAATAAGCATTCTTCTGTGGAAACTATTTGGATGATTCAGAGGCCACAGCAATGGGCAAGGGGTGATTGGCAGCTTCATCATGACAATGTGTCTGCTCATGCGTGACATCTTGTGCAGAGATTTTTGGCAAAACATCAAGTTATCCAGGTGACTCAGCCTCTTTATAGCCCAGATTTGTGCCCTGCAAATTCTGGCTTTTCCCAAAACTAAAATCAGATTTGAAAGGGAACATAGTTTAGAACATCAAGGAGATTCAGGAAAATATGACAGGGCAGCTGATGGAAATTAGGAGAACTGTGTGAGGTCCCAAGGTGCCTACTTGAGAGGGGATTGAGGCATTGTCCTATGTACAATGTTTCTTGTATCTTGTATCTTCTTCAATATATGTTTCTATTTTTCATGTTACATGGATGGATATTTTCTGGACAGACCTCATACACCAATATCTTTATTCAGTGGACACAAATTTTATAGATGAAATTCATCTAGCATAGAGCAATTCCCATAAGACTATGGCAGTTTCTACATCATCTGGAGAGGATGGCAGTCCTATCAGTATCTAGGAAGGAAGCAAATAACTTGATATAATTGCTCTTGGGTTTTCTGTTTTCTCTGTCCACCAGCAATGATCCTTTTCTCCTCTAAGCCCACAACCAAATTCAGCAAATGCCTTCAAAAGAAAAGCAGCTGTATATCCTGGATCCAACTGTGAAACATCTCCGTATGTCAGCATCTGTAGTTCTTTTTGCTTCCACAACTCCTAATACTTTTCATAATAAAATGTCCATAATTTTGTTTCACTGAGTTATTTTTTATCAAAGAAAAAGAATTTGAATGCTATAAACTACTCTGTACCACTCCAAAGCAGAAGTCTTTAAAAATAGTTATTAATATCTAAAGGGCCCTTAATTGACTCTCATTCTCATTCCACATCTCAAGAGTCTGTAGTTTAATAGAATGAACATTCTCTAAACACTTAGAAGGGTAAATTATACATAATCCATAATTTTGTAAATAAATTTACAAAGTTAATTGACTAATTAACTTTGTTTCAGTGCACTGAGTTCAACTAACATTGAAGGAATTTAAGGAAAGGGTGTTAAACAGAAGTATCAGTTAAGAAGAGATAAATTTTATTAGGATAAGTATTATTCTAACCAACCAAAAGCAGAAGAATTATCTGGGCACACACACAAAAATATGAAGAATGACAGAAGATGAAAGCAATTACCACAAAGGGAGAAAATAGTTGTCTTTTATTGCTTCCTTAATTATTCTAAAGCCTGGCTCTTAGCAGAAGATAATAACCCCACCCCCAAATGTCTTATATCCCCTCCTCATTCACAATGAAGTACAGTAACATTTTAGAATTGACCAAAAGCAACAGTTGTTCTATGCACCTAAGGACTATCTATAGAAGGACTATAGAAATGATTTTCAAAGTGATGGTGCAGTAGCCAGCCTCCATGATAGCACTCTAGTGATTAATAAAATATATTACAATGTCCCTTTGATCTCTCTGGATTGAATTCTCTGAGGAAAGTCATTTGTCATGTCATGAAAATACTCAAGCAGTTCTTGAGCTAAAATGTCCATGTGGCAAGGAGCTGAAGATGGGCCAAAAGCAGTACCAGCTTCTAGCCGTGAGAGACTTGCAAAGCAGATCTTGTTGCTTCGGCCAGTTGACTACAGCCCCTTCTGCAGGCTGCCATCTTAAATGCCACAACATGAATGAGATCAGGCTGGAGCTACGCAACTTTAGAATTTCTGATCTACAGAACCTGTTATTATGCAACAGGTTTATTATAAAACCATTCTTTTTGGAAGAGATAGGTTACACAGCAAGAGATAACTAATGCAGGTGCCTTGGTGTTACCCAAGAATTCAGGGGAGGAAAGTGAAGGGCAAAACAAGTAACAGAAATCCGGAGCTTTCATCTCTCAGTTTGGCATTATTTACAATATCTCTCATTAGCGGACCTGCAATTTGTGTTACAGACAGCTGAATATTGTTCAACAGAAGTCCCTTGAAAAATCCCATTACATACAACAACCTCCTTTTTCAAACCTTTTAAAATTGCTCCTGTTCTACTTCAGAATCTTCCCCAGTTTGGGGAACTATAGTCCTCCCAAATTTTACATCTTGAAACATTACACCCCAATGATATTTGGAAGTAGAGTCTTAGGAGGTAATTAAGTTTAGATGAGGTCATAGAAGCTCCATAATGGGATATAGTATACTTTAAAAAAAGATTTTATTTATTATTTTTAGAGAGAGGGGAAGCGAGAGAGGCAGAGAGGGAGAGAGACATCAATGTATGGTTGCCTTTCACCTGCCTCCAGCTACGAACCTGGCTGGAGACCTGGATTGCAACTTGGTTATGTGCCCTGTTTGGGAATTGAACCAGCGGCCTCTGGGTTCAGAGACTGGCACCTTCTCCACTGTGCCACCAGCCAGGGCTGGATTTAGTATCCTTATGAGAAAAGAAAGACACAGCAGAGTTTTCTCTTCCTCATACATACACAGAGAGTGTGAGAGCACAGAACAAGGTGGCAGCCATATGCAAGCTTTGAAGAGAGCACTCATCAAGAACTGAATTTGCCAGTGTCTTAATCTTAGATGGACCAGCCTCCAGAACTGTGATATATATATAGAGAGAGATGCCTGTTATTTAAGTCATCTAGTCTATGGCAGTTGTCTGTGCATGTTTACTAAATATATTCTTGAACAAAAATCATTAAATGATCTAACCACTGAATAAATTCCTGAAATAAAGATATAAAAGAGTAATAAATGCTACTTGATTTTTTTCCCATGAAGCTGAAAGACATTTCAGTTATTTTTTATCTGCAAGAACTGTCTCCCTTATTAGTCTATTATCGTATAACAGGGAGGTTAAATTCAGTTGAAAAGGCTAAATAAGAACACAAAGCACTTAGTTGAGCTGTTGAAAACATTTCAAGAAAGGTTATAAAAGTTTCAGGGAAGACAGTTGTATAACCAATTGTTTTAATAACTCTTAAATGAGGTTGGGAGACTGCAGAAGTATCAAGGTGAAATTTAGAGAGCAGAGCTGAGAATTCAAATAAAACTTAGTTTTAATTTTTTTAAATTATTTTAATTTTCCTGGCTGAAAGCCTTATGATGTAAGTTCAGACTAATGATATGTCCTTGAACCACACAATATCTTTGCTACAACTTCATTGAACATCATTTTAGGAAAAAACACCTAATCGTGGAGGTTTACTTAGGGAAGAGAGGCAATATGCACATGATTATGTCTCATATTATGTACTGAGAAAACCCACCAGTTAGTTTTTAACTAAAAATGTTTAAAGAATATTAGTTGGCCAAGTGACAACTGATAACATTTTGCTGGTTCTAAGAGTCTTCTAATTCTGTAAAAAGATAACCACAAGACATAGTTCACATTAGAGCTTCTATTTTTTTCTTTATTTAAAAGAGAGCTTCATTCTTTATTTAAACATAAATACCTTGGGGAAAATGAACAAAGAAAACTGATTAAGAAGTATTTGACTCACATGCTGAATTTGATCCATCATAATCCTGTTCTTCTTAATAATGAACAAATAGGAGAAATAATTATCTATTGTAAGTCATCCTCAGGAAACAGGTTCTTAGATACATTCCAATTCAGAGGTAGCAAAGTGATTGCTGTCTAAAACGTGACAATATAAGTTTTTCATATTAACAGAGGATGACAAAGTCTTTAGCCAAAAGACAAACCAATGATTTTGTATTTCATTTACCTGCAAACTTTCTGAGTAGAGACATCCTTGTAGTCCCTGAAATAATGGCGCATAGGTGTCTACTTAACCATCTTGCTGTGTGGAAAGCATGAATGCATTGGATTTCTTTTGCCCCAGGGAGCTAGAACCATTAAGGTAAGAGATAGTCTAACTGTCATTGATTTAGCCAACAAAAAATATAAACAACAACAACAAACAACAAAACTGTTAAGGTTTTAAAAAATGAGAATTGGTTCAGTGCCCTGGTAGGTTGTGTTTTGTTTTTGTTTTTGTTTTTTTCTCTTTACCAGTGTTGGAAATCTAGATTTCTCAAAGTTTTTCCCCAGACCCCATACTCTGTAATGCAGTGCTCTCTCCATTAACTTTTTACTCAGAGATCCTTGGATCAATTATATGACTCCCAAATCTTTTTCACGCCGAACCTTTCTTTTGAGACTGAACACTAAAGGGAATTCAAACTCAGCAAGTCCAAAGGTGAGTTCATCATCTTTTCTTCAAATTGCTTCTTATCCAGGGTTGCCCTATCTGGGCAAAAGAAAAAACTACCCATTTGGTTTAGAAGGTGGAACCTAGGAGTCAACCTGGACATGGATTATTTTACTCATCAGAAAAACAGCTCTCCTTAAATAACTTTTGATTTTATATTTTGAATATTTCTATGCTGTTATCTCCTTTTCTTCTCCAAAAGTTCCACCATGGTGGTCTAAGCTAGTATTATTTCCTGTTTAGCTACTATATTAACTACCCTGCTAACTACTCTCTCCACTCCTACTGATACTATGAACTATCCATTTCTCATGGAAAATACAGAAATAGCCCTGGCTGGTGGCACAGTGGATAAGGCGCCAGCCTGCAAACTCAAAGGCACTGGTTTGATTCCCAGCCAGGGCACATAACCAGGTCTCCAGCCAGGTCTCCAGCCAGATCCCCAGCCAGGTCCATGGCTGGAGACAGGCAAAAGGCAACCATGCATTGACCTCTCTCACCCTCTCTGCCTTTCTCCTTTCCCCTCTCTCTAAAAAATAATAAATAAAATCTTACCAAAAAAAAAAAGTACAGAAACATCTTTTCAGAATTAAGATCTTATCCCTATCCCCCAAAACATTGTACAAAAGCTTTTCATTGTTATTAATGTAATAGGCAAATTTCTTTAAATGGCTGAGACACCTTGTTTTGTCTTCCTTCATGGCCCCATTTTCTTCCTGCAGGCCTGTGGTGCCATGATTTTTCACATGCCAACACTTTCAGACATGACCTGTCTTCCATGTGTTTCTCCCAAACACTTGGCCCAGACAATGCCAATTCATCTTTCAAATCTAAAGTCAAATACCATTCTTCAGAGGAGTGTGTTCTGACTCCTCAGATTAGATGACTTCCTTAATCCATTACCCTGTTTTGTTTTGTTTTTTCAGTCATAGTACTTACCATTTTTCTCTTTTACATATTTCTAGAATTATTTGCTTAATATCTGTATCTGTTTGCCCACCTCTCTTCCACACTAGTGGTCCATGAACCAGGAATCATGTTTTCTTTGATGATCTCATTCCTAGCACATAGCTGGTTGGACAAATGAGGAAATAATGAAAAAAATGAAGCAAAAAGGGTCAGCCTATGGAAAAATCAAATTTCATGTATATCACTATGTGAAGACTTAATTCTGCCAGTATCCATTAGACTCTGATGACTTGTAATATACTTAAAGGCTAGATTAGTTGGGGAAAATTTTATGAACTCAGGGGGAAGGAGTCAAAAGGAGGAGAAATGTGAAAAAGGTTGTTTTGAACATTCTTTAAAAAGTATATCAATTTTCTAATACTTTCAAGTAATTACTAGATTCAATTTTGCAAAATGAATATTATTAACAAGAAGGTTCATCTTTAATTGAAGGTCAGTTTAATGGTTAATTTATTACTTTGAATTGGACATCCACCTACATGGAATTTGTATATAAAGTTTTTGTATATTATTCCACTCAACAACCATTTTTCATTCAAGGATGACATTTATTTTTCTTCTTTATTTTAACATTTATTACAATTTACATAATATATATTTTTCTTTTTTTAACCATATTGAAACAAACACAAGTTTATCATTTATTCAAGTTATGAATCATTGCTATTCTAATACCTGACTTAATTCTTAATGTTTTCAGTGATTTTTAAATAATATTTTTATTCTCTTCACTATATTCTTGAAAAGAAACTTTGGAGTATCAATAAAAAATTGAATTTGATCATCATAAATGTGGTCATAAATAACCAAAATCATTTGTACTTGGTTTGTATATGTTTTGTTTCTGAGCTTATATTTTCAGGAAGAGCTCAGTGTTTATACCAAACTGTTAGGACAGGGTACCTTATCTAAGTAACACTAGATAGTATATATATTTATGGCAAATGCTAGAGAGAAAGGATGTTAATGTTTTCTAAGTGAAAAGAAACAATATCACTTCATTAGAGAGGAGACATTTGAAAAGGGATCTTGGAACACTGAGTCAGGTAACAGATATGATATTATTTTCCTACATTTCTACCTTTGATAATCAAAGATAAGAATACACTTTAAAAGAAAACTTATTTTTTCCTTCTTAGAATATAACTTATGTATTGTATCATTTTGTTTTTGCAAACCTCTATAAAATATTGTTGACTTCAGCACATGTCAAAATGGATTTTTCTACTGTTATTATATGTATGTGATATTTAGTTTAAGATTTAGATAATAATATCAAACAATTAAAGAAAAACTTGGGTAATGTTGAAGATTTATAAAATCTAGCAGTATTTCTGTATTATAATTTCATCAGAATTACTGTTCATTTTTCCCCAGGCTAATTTGAGTGCATTTCTCTGCTTTCCCACAAGTGATTCTACATAAAATATACTAGAAGAAACTGAAAAATTTATTTTGGAATAAAACAACATTTGATTGTTTTTTATCAGTGTATTCTTGGTAAAAAGATACTCTAAGTCTATTTTGCGCTAAACAAAAAACATTTTTCCTTTTTCTAAGCACACCTACTAAGAACATAATTGTGTCCCCCAAAATTTATATGCTGAAGCTTTAATCTCCAGTATAACTCTAGTTAGAAAAGGCTTAGGAGACAAAGTTAAATGAGGTCAGAACAGTGGGGCCTTGATCTGATAAGATTAGTGTGTAGATAAGAAGAGACACCCAGGGGGCTTGCTCACTCTCTTTTCCCCATGTGAGGCCACAACAAGGTCTTTTCCAGCAAGCTAGAAAGAGCATTTGTGTTAGAAACTGACCCAGTTCTCCTTGATCTGGGGCTTCTAGTTTCCAGAGCTATGCAAAAATTAATTTGCTAATTTTTTACATTAAAAAATGTTGTATTTTTCTGATACCATTTAACCCCCTTGTACTTCTCTCCTCCTTGCAATCTCCGCATCAGTGTCCACGTCCCTGAGTCCTTTCTTTTCCTTTTTGGCTTGATCCCTCCATCCCCTAACCTCCCCCCCACCAATAGTTGTCATTCTGCTCTCTATGAGTTTTTCTCTACTTTGCTTGCTAGTTCAGTTTGTTTATTAGTGCTGACATATAAGTGAAATCGTATGTATATTTCTTTCTCTGACTGGCATATTTCACTTAGCATAATGTTCCCCATGTTCACCCATGCTATCACAAAGGGTGAATTTTTCTTCTTTTTAAAGGGTGAGTAGTATTTCATTGTATAAATGTCCCATAGTTATTTTATCTACTCATCTCCTGATGGACACTTGGGCTGCTTCCTTATCTTGGTGATCATAAATAATTCTGCAATGAACATAAGACTGCTTATGTTCTTTCAAATTAGTGTTTTAGGGTTCTTCAGTATACTCCCAGAAGTGGAATTGCTGCATAGTGTGTGGTATTTTGCCATACTAACCCAAGAAGCCTAAGGTAACACCACACATCAGGGCCTTTCCACTTTACTTTAAAAATACCAAGTATATGTATGTGGTATATTATTCCATGTTAAGGTTAATGACTATTTCAGTGAAAAAAAAATTACATGTTATCTTTTTTAAAAATAAAAGCATGAGACCCTTAACTAAACAAACTGAAAAGGGAAATGACTCAAATAACAAAATTCAAAACTCAAAGGGGAGACATTAAAACTGACACCACAGGAATAAAAATGGTTTTTATATCACACAATTATGACTAATTTTATACAGTCACGTCAGGTAATCTAGAAGAAAAATGGATAAATATAATCTATAAAAGTGAATCATGAAGAAATAAAAATAACCTAGACTGATAACTAGTAGAAGATTAATTTAATAATCAAATAATCAAAAACTTCAAAACAAAGAAAAACCCAGGAACGGGTGACTTCTCTGCAGAATTCTATAAAACATTTAAGGAAGTATTATCACTGTCTTCTCAAACTCCTCAAAAATTTTTAAGAGAAAGGAATAGTTACAAACTTGTTCTATGAGGTCATATTTACACTGACACTAAAATCAGACAAGGGTAGCACAAGAAAACTACAAGCCCTGGCTGGTGGCTTAGTGGATAGGTACTGGCCTGCAAACTCAAAGGTTGCTGGTTCAATTCCCAGCCAGGGCACATAACCAGGTTGCAAGCCAGGTCTCCAGCCAGGTCTTTACCAGGAGGTAGGTGAAAGGCAACCATACATTGATGTTTCTCTCCCTCTCTTCCTCCCTTACTTCCTCTCTCTAAAAATAATAAATTTAAAAAAAAAAAGAGAGAGAAAATTACAAACCAACACCCTTGGTGAATATTGATACAAAAATTACCAACAAAATATTAGCAAACCAAATTTAAAACCACATTAAAGGAATTAAACATTATGAGTAAGTAGTATTTATTACTGAAATGTAATAATAATTCAATTTACAAAAATCAATTAGTGTATTTCACCACATTAAAAGACAACATAGACCCTGGCTGGTAGCACAGTGGATAAGGTGCAAACCCAAAGGTCTCAGGTTCAATTCCCCAGCCAGGGCACATAACTAGGTTGCAAACCAGGTCTCCAGTCAGGTCTGTGGCTGGAGGCAGGTGAAACACAACCATACATTGATGTCTCTTTCCCTCTCTGCCTCTCTCCCTTCTCCTCTTTCTAAAAATAATGAAATAAAATCTTAAAAAAAAAAAAAAGACAACATAATGATCATTTTGATCCTCAATCATTTGATGATCAAATTGATCATTTCAACAGGAAAAGTTCTCCAGCTAATACTCTAGTTAATGGTGAAAAATTGAAAGCTTTTTCTCTAAGATCAGTAATAAGACAATAATATCCACCTTGCCATTTCTATTAAACATAGTGCTAGAAGTCCTAGCCAGAGCAATCAGGCAAGAAAAAGAAATAAAAACATTAAAATAGAAAAGGAAGAAATGAAATTATCTTTCTTTACTGATGACATAACCTCATGTGTAGAGAACACTAATGAGTTTGAAAAACTTTTTAGATTAATAACAAATTCAATAAAATTGAAGAATATAAAATTAATATCCAAAAATCTGATTTATATAAGCTAAAAATAAATAATCTAAAAAGGAAATTGAGAAAATCATTCCATTTACAATGGCATTAAAAAGAATAAAATACTTAGGAATAAACTTAACCATTGCAGTGTGTCTCATACACTAAACTACAAAACACTTCTGAAACTAAAGAAGACATAAATAAATAAGTGGGAACACATTCCATGTTCATTAATTAATAATATAATATTGTTAAAAGGTCCACACTATCCACAGTGATCTACAGATTCAATTTAATCCTTATTAAAACCAACAGTATTTTAAAACCAACAGTATTATTTTTTAAATAGAAGAAAACCCTAAAATTTATATGGAATATCAAAGGAATCAATGGTCAACACAATCCTGAAATGTAAAAACAAAGCTAGAGGTCTCTCACTTCTTGATTTCAAAACCTGTTACAAAGCTATACCATCAAAGCCATATGGTACTGGCATAAAGACAAACATACAGGCAAATGGAATAGGATAGAGAACCCGGAAATAAGTGCTTACATATATTGTCAAATAATCATCTTCAAAGTTGCTATGGATAATTTTGGTGCTAAATTGGTGCTAAATTCCACTTCTGGATAAATACACAAAGGACATGAAAACAGGAGTTTGATGAGATATATATACTCTCATCTTTATCACAGAATTATTTACAATAGCCAAGGTATAGAAACAATCTGATTGCTCATCATCTGTTGATGGATAAAAAAGATGTGGTATATATGCACAATGAAATACAATTGAACCATGAGAAAGGAAGATATTTTCTTATTTACTACAATATGGGTGGACATTGAACACATTATACTAACCAAGGTAAGTCAGGCAAATTAGACAAGTACTATATGATATCACTTACATGTGGAATAAAAAAATGTGAACTTATAAAACAAAAGAGTGAAATGGTGGCTATCGGGTGATAGGGAGGAGTGGATATGATTGATAGTATTTAAAGTTAGAAACTTATAACAATCAGTAAATAAGCCCTATGGATATAATGCACAGTGTTATAAATATTGTTAAAAATGTTATGCTATAATTATATAATGTGATAAATATTTCTAGTTGGCAAACATATTACAATATATAAATGTATCAAAGTAACACACTGTACTACTACAATATTATATGTCAAATTTCTTCAATAAAATATTTTTTTCATGCTGGAAAAACTGGATGGATATATACATGCAAAATAGTGAAGTTGAAACTTATACCATATGCACAAATGAACTCAGAATGAATTAAAGACATAAATACAAGTTCTGAAATTATAAAACTCCTAGAAGAAAACATAGGGGAAAATATCCATGATATTGGATTTGGCAATGATTTCTTGGCTACAACTCCCAAAGTATACATAACAAAAGTAAAAAATAGATGAACAGAACTACATTAAATTTTATCCTCATCCAAGGATAATTTTTTTTATTGTTATTAGAGAGGGAGAAAAGGAAGATAGAAAGAGGGAAAATGAAAGAAACATCTATGTGAGAGAGAAATATTGATTGATTGCCTTCTCAGATACACCCCAACTGGAAATCAAACCCACAACCTGGGAATGTGCCCTGCTGAGAATTGAACTGTGATCCTTCAGTCCATGGGATAATGTTCCAATCAACTGAGTCACAATGGCCTATATTAAATTTTAAAACTTCTGCACAGCAAAGAAAAACAACCAACAGAATGAAAAATCCATTTACAGATTTGGAGACATGTCTGCAAACCATATATTTGATAAGGGGCTAATATGCAGAATAGATAAAGAACATTAATGACCACAAAGAACATACAACTCAATTTTTAAAAATGGGTGATGGACTTGAATAGTAAATTATTAAAAGCAAATACACAAATGACCAACAGGCATAAGAAAAGGTGCCCAACATCACTAATAAAAGAAATTCCAATCAAAATCAAACTGAGGTATGTCAGTTTATACCCACTAGGATTGCTACTATCAAAAAACAAACTATATACATATATAGTAAGTTTTGGTAAGGATGTGAAGAAATTGAATCCCTTGTATAGTATGTAAAATGATAGACACCATGGAAAACAATATGGTAATTCCTCAAAACATTAAAAAAATAAAATAAAATAAAGAAAAAAACAAAAACAAAAAAACAAATGCTGGTGAGGTTGTGTAAAAAGGGGGACCCTAGTGCATTGTTGGTGGAATGCAGATTGGTGCAGCCACTGTGAAAAATGGTATGAAATTTCCTAAAAAAGAAAAAGAAACTAAAAATGAACTGTTTTCTGACCCAGCAATTCCACTGATGTAAATATACCCTAAGAATCCTGAAACACCAATTCAAAAGAACTTCCACACCCTTATATTTATAGCAGCATTATTTACAATAGCCATATGCTGAAAATAACCTAAGTGCCTATCAGTAAATGAGTAGATTAAAAAAAAGAAACTGTGATACATTTACATAATAGAATACTATGCAGAAGAAAGAAAGAAGGAATTCCTACCTTTTACTACAGCATGGATGGAACTGGAGTTTATAGTGCCAAGTGAAATATGCCAGTCAGTGAAAGACAAATACCATATGATTTCACCTACAAAAGGAATCTAATGAACAAAATAATCTAATGAGCAAAATAGACCCAAAGGCATAGAAATAAGTAACAAACTGATAGTGACCAGAGGTGAGGGGAGAGGGGGAGTAATGGTAGAAAGGAAGGGAAGGGACTAGTCAAAGAACATGTATGAATGATGCATGGACATGGACCATAGTGTGGGGATTGCTTGTGGGAATGGGAGGTGGTGGTGGGCAAAAGGGGAAAAACTGGGACAACCATAATAGAATAACAATAAAAAAATTTTAATGTAACTATTAGACAATTCAGCAGTTTGCCTTGTAGGTATATACATTCAAAAATTATTGTCAGTCTTAAAAAAGAGAGAAATACTGTTATATGCTACAACATGGATGAGACTTGAGGATATTATACTAAGTAAAATAAGCCAATCACAAAAAGATAAATACTTCATGATTTGATTTACCTGCGGTCTCTAAAAGTCAAACCTTAGAAACCAAAGGTACAAAGGTGGTTGCCAGGTGCTAGGAAGAGGAGAAAAAGGGGAATGGATATTCAATGTACTATATATAGATTTTCAGCTCTGCAAAATGAAAAAGTTCTTGAGAGCTGTTGCATATTAATATGAACATAGCTAACACTTCTGCACTGTACATTTAAAAATGGTTAAGATGGTAAATTTACTCTTAGTTATTTTAAGCTCAGTAAAATATATAAATAAAATCAAAGCATGGGAGCACAATGGTATATTGATATACTTGCTTCTTTAGAAGTTAGCTTCTATGACTCAGCTTAAAATTTGCATGTGAACTGCCTTCCTCAAAAGGAGTCAATGAAATAAGAATACTCAGTTTTTCTGAGCAGGCATCATAGAGATTAATCTTCTTTCTACCAGTGGTGCAATCATAAAAAATAAAGCCTCAAGTTTTGGACTTTTTGGTTCAAGATGTCCAATATTGACAAAAGTATATTGTAGCAACTTTTAGACATTTAGAGCTAGAATTTAGGTCAGGGCTAGAGATCACTCATATAGAGGAGTGAGAAGAAAGCTATGAGAGTGAGGGATATAAATAGATAAAAGCTGAGTATTAAGGAGCCAGACTTGGGAGATACTCAGAACTTGTGGCTCGAATAAAACAAGGCCTAGAGCTTGATAAAGAAAGTTGAAAAGGTTATGAGTGTATTTCAAGTAACAATGAAGAAAAAAAATTTTTTTTCCACTAAAACTCATGATTTTGATCTCTTTTCACTATCTTATTTTAATCTTAAGTAGTAGTCAACTCACTTAGGATATCTTTTCTTCTATATTTTATAAAGCATCATTGATGTTCCACAAGTAATACCTTAGGAAAAAAAAAAAAAAAAACCTAAATCCAGTTCTAAAGCACAGTTTGATGCAAGAATTCTATTTTTAAAAATCAGTTAAAAAACTAAAAATCACAAAAGACCTGAAATACAGAAAAAGGAAAATGTATTTGGAAAGTTGAAGTGACATTCATGGTTTAAATAAAGCATGAATAAAGAAGCAATTTCTATCTAAAGGCTGCATGGTCATTTTGCGAATAATAACAATTTTTATGTTTAACTAAAAAGAAAATAGCAAGCAGCATCTGAATACAAATGTGCATTTTTGCTTGTTTCTTTGGGAGGTAAAACAGTTGCACAAGACCAACACTGGACACAGAGGAAAAAAGTAGTCTCAACTGATTAGTGAAAATATGATTGGATATGCCCATTATTAAGGCATTAGTGTTAAGTTGGTAATATCAAAAACAAACAAACTGCAACTGAAGTAGGGATAAGAAACTCTCCCAAAATGGTAATGCCTGAATTTGCAGAGGATAACTGCTACAAAAATGTAATTAAGAGCTAGTTGGCAACTTGTTATTCTGTCCCGCACCTACAGATCTCTGATATCTCTACCCACTATAGTCAGAATGCTCTAGTCTGCCAAGTGGGAAATGGAGGAGGGAAGACACATACTGAGATAAGGAGGTGCAAGTGTCAAATGGCTAAAATGAGTAGATGGAACTAGGACTGAAGGATATGCATTTAGTCTCTGCTTCTTTGCAGACGTTCATATTACTCCGTCACCTGGTGTGACAGAGGTTGGGGTCTCCCCAATTTTGTGGTGACAGCTATGCAAGAAGGTGGGCCAGTTGCACAATCTGCCACTTCAGTAATCATGATGTGGCAGCACAAGCCACATTCCCGACATGATTGGGAGTCTCGGCCTTGCACTTGCAGCTATTCATACGCCATGTCCTGTGGACTCAGCCACCTTGTCCTTCAACATCACATATAGCTGATTTCCAGAGAATTTTGCAAGACATAAACCTATAGGGAATCAGTCTGCAGAACTGAATCCTTGCCAGGGCAGGATCAAAGAAGTGAAGAAAAAGTTGACTTTGCTACCAATAAAACAAACAAACAAACATCATTTGAGGAAAAATCCTATATTTGGGGACTTTGTTCACAATAAGTAAAAAGAGAATTGAGTATGGTGCTAAGGATGAAAGCCCAGTGGCCTAACTTTAACAGCAAAATTGGACAGCAGTCCCTGTTAGGGACTTTTTGTGGCAGCCAGAATTCACCTCTGGTGTGCACTTGTCACATATTATTTACTTATTTATATTTCCTGCTAAAGAGTACACTTCTAAAGACAGAGGCTATTTTATCTTTTTGTCAGATCAAATGATAAGTGTTCTCCCCCCCCCCTCCTTGATTTAACTCATTCTTTCCTCAGTCTGGGAAATTCTAAGACAGTTTGTTCTATTCCCAGACATATTCATTTTGGAAATAAATAGCTTTTACGTTCATCGTACAATTCTTAGCTATAAAACAACCTTAACATTCTGTGGCATTATCCTCCAATTAAAAGAGAAATTGCCCTTTATCCATTGCCTAGCATATGAACTATATTATATAGGAAATCAAGATCATTATACTTTATTGTCATAGTCCATATGCCTCTGTATACTTTTTAAATCACATGGTCTTTTCAAAGTTAAGATGCATATAGCAATTTCTATGTTCTAAGCTTCTATAAAACTATATAATTTACAATAATCTTCAAGTACATCAAGTACCATTATTAACACCTTATTTTACAGGGGGAAATCTGAGACAATGGGGGCAGCTGGCAGAGGTGACATTTCAATCCAGATTACCAACTCCTAGACTTTGCTCTCAACCCTTGTCCTGTAAATATCTTCATGCCACATCAATTCCAGCTACCGATTGTCAGCAAACCTCTTCAGGGAAGGGACTACAGTGAACTTGACTTAAACAGTGGAATTTGAGTATGAAGATAAATGCTCTGGTGCTAAATAACTGTTGATTGTAATATGTGAGGATTTCCAAGAGTTTTTCTTCTAGATATTTACAGCACATGAGATACTCTCTACAAAATATGTAGCACGTTTAAGAATCTCAGTACAATGTTAATTTTTCTCAAGTCGAAAATCTCATACCACATTGAAATAGTATCCTCACAGATCAAAGAGTAGAGGGATAAAATAAAATAACTAGTTAAATACAAATTACCTAGTTAATACATCTATTTGGATTCCTGGATCCAATTTCATTCCACTTGTAGGTTGCTGGGGTGGGGTGGGGGATTGCAATGGGGTGCCTCCCATGCAACAAACACCAAACCATTCTGATACCAGCCGCGGGGGTGTCTGAGAATTTAACTCAATTCTGATGCTTTGTAGCTGCAGACAGAATCACATTCCTCTCCACAAGGCTCACTCCTAGGAAGCTGCCCTGCCTCTCCACTTCAGAAGGCAGTCCCAAGTGCAGAAAACTTTCTGTGTTCCTGACCAGCTGGCTAGGAGTAAGAAGTTTTCAGAGCCTCCTCCTCAGGTTGGATTAATTTTCTAGAACTGGGAAAAATAGGTACCCTATGGAGTCAAAGAAACCTGTGTGTTAATTGTGGCTTATATTTACACACACAGAAATTCAATTTCTGTCATCAGCCAGTTTTGCATCTTCATCAAAACTCATTTCTCTGAGCCTCAGTTTTTTCCTCTGTAAAATGTAGGTAGGTGGTGATACCTACCTTATATTTGATTATAAGGATGCATTTCACATTTTCAGTGGACACCTTACAACACTTTACTCTTCATGGAGGGCAGCTGCTGAGATTAAAATGTGGTTTATTCTCAATTCTGCTTCATTCTGTGATTTAATATTTTATTTTATTTAACGTCATTATTTTCTAAAGCAGAGACGTACATTGTCATTATCAATGGAGGACATTTCTTAAGGTTAACCCATCTTGAAATCTTGAGTGTCAACTGCGAGTGCTACATTGAAACAATAAATAGTATACAAAAAGGTTGGCTAGATAATGACAGATAGGAACCCTAAATATAAATCGAGTGGTCAAAGAACCAACGGATAGTCAGATTGGAACAATGAAAATGCAGGATGGAGCTGGACATCAGGCTATGTTTAAACACTTGATGGGATGTTATACAGAGGAGTGAGTCTATCACTGCAAAGGACAAGTTAAAAAAAATAGTTACTGAGGGACTACTTTGAATTTACTATAAGTAGGAATTATTTACAATAAATAAGAATTCAGAGCTGACAAAACAGGGATTAAATGACGATTTGCCAGATGTGCTGCAGAGATGTCTCTTCATTGAGCATAAGGTGGCAGTATTCATTTCTTATACACCATATGTGAACATACAGGTATAAAAATAATTTGTTTCCAATTATAAGGCTGTGTGAGTCTATTATTCAATGATGGGTGATATAGTAACTCTTGAGATCTGTAAAAAGAATAACTGAAGGCAGCAAATACAGAATCTCTTTGAATAACCTGAAAGACTACTTGTAAGTGATGTGGCTATTGCCCGAGCTCCTTTCCTCTAAAATAGCGCGGCCGGGCCTTCAACCTTGAACAACCAATAGCAAGCTGAGCTTCTATTCACCAAACCCACCTGAGGCATATACCGCCAGGTATTTACTCTCCTTATCTGGATCCCCCATATGCCTAGCTCACAGCAGTCACTGCAAGTCGCAGGAAAATCGTGTCCATCCCTGAATGCTCCATCTGGAGTTTCCATAGCTCTGGATTCCAAGCAGAAACAAGATCACCTTTGACATCTTTGGGTCCATCTTTGTCTCTCGGATTCTGAGGCAGCTTTGCCCATGTCCAGGACCTCTCACAGCCCAGATTTGATGACATCAGCCTCAACCTCTGCTACTCTTATTTGTTTTCTCTTAGTCAAAATCAAGCCAAGGGGTCAGTTTGAAACAGGCTCCACATCCCCTTCATCCTTCCTCTCTATCCTTTTCTTCGTGCTTTTTAATCCCCTGATCCTGCACAACCGGCCCAGTTCTCAGTCACTAAACAGAAGCACAGTGCATAAAGCCAGTAGGTTTATGCTGGGACTAAAAGGAGACAGTATGTCCATAGTAATATTCAGAAAGGGAGAAATTATTGTTTATTTTAGCAGCAGCTAAAATAAATCCTATTATTTATATATATATATATATATGTATATGTATATACACACACATATATATATACATATATATGTATATATATGTGTGTGTGTGTGTGTGTGTGTGTGTGTGTGTGTGTGTGTGTTTTTGTTTTTAATTTCCAGAGAGAGGGAAGGGAGAGAGGGAGAGAAACAAAACATCAATGTATGGTTGTCTTTCACCTGCCTCCAGCTACAGACCTGGCTGGAGACCCGGCTTGCAACCTGGTTATATGCCCTGGCTGGGGAATTGAAGCAGCAATCTTTGGGTTCGCAGGCCGGCCCCTTATCCACTGTTCTACCAGCCAGGGCTCAATATATTTTTAAGGAGAAGGCAGATTATAAAGGTTTTTAAGATAACTTGAAATCCACTAACATTATAAATCCACAGGGCTTTCTTCATGTGCTAAAGATATAGGCCATTGATTAACTTTTCTAAAGAATTCATTAGTAATTGTTTTCTTTAAACACAATTAGTGTGGTCAACTCATATAACTATAAGAAAAAGGAGGACAAAGTAAATGACTCAACTGTGTTTTAGTTGTGTTAGAGAGAGTAGAGAAGGTTATAACCCTGGCTGGTGGCACAGTGGATAAGACACCGACCTGTGAACCCAAAGGCCACTGGTTCGATTCCCCAGCCAGGGCACATAACCAGGCTGCAAGCCAGGTCTCCAGCCAGGTCCATGGCTGGAGGCAGGTGAAAGGCAACCATACATTGATGACTCTCTCTCTCTATGCCTTTCTCCCTCTCTCCCTACCCCTCTCTCTAAAAATAATAAATAAAATCTTAAAAAAGAAGAAGTTTATAAAACAGCAATACCTATATTTTAATCTGACTTCATAATGTGAAAGAGCAAATTGCTATGACCCTTTCTTAAAGCCTTGGTCTTCATGGTCTCTCACTATGGTGGTATTCTGTTCTTAAACAGAGACTGGAATAAATATTTCCTTAGAAGGAAGAAATGGAGATAATACTATAGTTAATATTTCTGTAACAAAGGAATACATAATACCCCACAAGTAAGTATTACATATTTTCTAATGCTGGCTCTGTTTGGAAAATGTATTTTATCCTTCTGAGCTTCAGTTTGGTGTTTTGCAAAATTAGGATATTGAATGCTTAATGTGTCTATCAGTTCTAAAAAAGTGTCTATTACTCTAATCCACAAAGGGACTTTGGGAGCATATACACAGAAAAAATTTTATTTCTGTTTCTTTTCAAGAGAAAGGAGGATACTTCTTTTTAACTCTTACCTTCCTGCTCTTATGAAGTTAATTACATCCAGTAAAACATTTATGTTAATCAACTATTTTGTGTCAAGAGTATTGCTCTGACTTCCACATGATAAAATACATCAATTATAAAATAAAATTTAAAAAGGAGAACACCAACTTTTTATCTGGCCTATCAGACTAAATGTGCTGTGTTATTACAAAAACAAAACTTCTAAGACTACCTGGCAGAGAGGCGTTCAGTTTTAAGAAATATAGGTTATCTTTAAATATTCCAGTGATGGGCCAGATAAGCTTGTGCAAAAGGACCTTAGCTACCATCTCCCACTCTCTCCATCCATGAATTAGGACCAAATTCCCTGTCTTACAGCCTTACTTTGAGGACCAAGTGAAATACTTATTTAGCCTAATTAAAAACAATTTTTTTTTCTGACAATTCTTTCTATGTAATAGCAAAAGCAGGGCATGACATGTGAAATCCAGGCTCCTGAATTTACAGACTTTGGGACAATGAACAAATTATTTAATGGTTCTGAAGTCAGTTAAATTTTCTGAGACCTATTTTCTTACTTTTTTTTTCTTTTTTTGTAAGAAATTATTAATTTGTTCAAATTTCTCCACAGAGTAAACACCTAGCTCAGAGATTTTAAGTCATTTCTGCTATTCAAAAAGAGAATCCAAATCTGATTCAATATCTTCCAGGGATTAGACACATTTATGAAGATTCTGGCTACTTAAACTACTTCAATATACTCAGTCATATGTTTACATATTACAAAATATCATTAGAGGTAATAATATCTTATGCAATCTATGAGTCAAGAATTTGATATTTGGCCCTGGCTGGGTAGCTCAGTAGGTTAGAGCATTGACCAAATATGCCAAAATTGCAAGTTCAATCCCAGGCAGGGCACACACAAGAAGTAACCAATAATGCATAAATAAGTGGAATAACAAGTTTCCTTCTCTCTCTCACATCAAACAACCAAATAAACAAGTGAAAGAAAGCTTGGCATTTAGACTCCACGCTTCTCATGGGAGCCTCCCCACCACAAAAATATCCTTTCAGAACTTCAGTGGCTGCCTGCCAGCCCTCTTGTGCCTCTTCCACACTTCCTACCAGTCTTGTTGTGGTGAAGTGATTTCTTCTGTCTGTCCTAGGTTATAAGGCTTCTTTCTAGCTACTGTTCAGTTGGTTATTCAGGATAATTTTTCTGCACTTTAGTTGTAAGTAAAGATTGGTCTTGGGAGGAGATTAGTGTAGCTTCCACTTACTCCTCCACCATCTTGGATCTTTTGAGGCCTATTTCTCTTATATGTAAATAAAGATAAAAATAATGCTATGATATTAAAGATTTATGTCTTTAATGAGTTATTTCAAGTGAAAAGTATCTATATTTTAAATAATTATTAGTTGTATTTGTTTTTTTTTAATACAGTTGGTATACAATATTATATTATTTCAGCTATATAGCAAAGTTATTAGACATTTATATACCTTACAAAGTGACCACCTGGGTAATTCCCCATACATAATTATTGCAATGTTATTGATTATATTCCCTATGCTGTACTTTACATCCCTGTGACTATTTTTATAACTTCTAATTTTTACTTCCTAATCCCTTTTACCTTTTTCATCTATCCCTCAAATCCCCATCAATTTGTTCTCTGTATCTATGAATTGATTCTATTTTGTTTGTTCATTTATTTTGTTATTTAGAGTCCACATATTAGCAAAATTGTATGATATTTTGTCTTTCTCTGTCTGACTTATTTCACTTAGCAAAATATATACTCTAGGTCCATCCATATTGTCACAAATAGTATATATTATAACATATGACAAAATGTTTGCTATTATTTTATATCACTAAAAAGAAGCTTTTGGGGAAGGAGAAAGGAATACTAAAAGTCCAGGTTAGAAATTTTAATTTATGCCTCAAGAAAATCAGACCAACTCTCCATCTGAAACACAACAGAAATTGTTAAACCAAATATAAAAATCATCTTTGTGAAAGTTATATAGTAATAAGGAATTACCAGTTTGAAGTGTAAAGGAAATGAAATCATTCAGAGATAAATAAGTGGGAGAGTTGGTGTTGCCCTAAGTAAATTTACCAATATTGTCACATTTGAATTTTTGTTTTAATGGACAATCATAGTAAAGAGGACAGAAATCAGGACTGAGTATTCACAGTGGTTTCTAGAAGAGCAACTTCTCAAATTAATCAAAAGACAGAGAGAGAGAAATTCATTTACAGAGTAAAAGTGAACCTGAAGCAAACCATCACTCCTCATACTGATGTGTAATCTATAATTCATGCTGGAAAAGAAGTCCAAGATATCCCAGGCTTTGAAGGAGTGGTACAAGGTGGCTTTGAATAGGTAAAGGCCCTGGGCACTAGGGCATAGTTAACACAAATTTCTAAACTCATGCTGGGCCTTAAGTATCAAGGGCCACACGTGCACTTGAAGCAACTAGAGAACCAGAGGGAGCTATAGACTAGAAAATAACTGCAAAATCTTCAGGTGCTTGAGGCATTAGACAAAGAGTAAAAAAAAACAACAGTGTTTACTGGCAAAGATTCTCTCCTCGATTAAACTTTACTCTGATTCCTAAAAGACAGCTTTTGACTAGGTCTCAGTCTTATTCCTGATTCTGCCTTTGACCTGACTAGCCCATTTCTAGCAAGAGTCCTGCGAAGTCAGCATTCTTTAGTGAGAATCCCCATCTGATCAAGCTTCTTATGTCCTACCTACAATGTTTGTCTTTGAACTGCCTTTAGCAAGAATCTTGTTAGGTCACATTAGCAAGAATCTCCCTACCCTTGATGTCTCTCCTCTCAGTAATTTTCCATCCATGCAGGCCTTTAGTGTACTTGTTGGTTATAAATTCATCCCAGCCAGTTTTGCTATTTTCAGAGTGAACCTGCTCTAACTCCCCTATTACAATACCCCTGTTGCAATAGTCTTGAACAAAGTCTTTCTTACATTGTAACAGTGACCAGACTTCTTAACTTAACAATATTATGTTTAAAGAATTCGCATGAAAGTTTAAAATATCTGCAACAAATAGGAAACTCAGAAAGTGTCACAGTAAACTTGAAAAAGAGCCAGAGACTTATGAGAAATAACAAATCAAGATCGCCTTAGTTGTTTGATTTCCATCCTCTGTTTACCTGAGTACATGTATCAGACTCTGCAAAGCAAATTAAAAAATAATATAAAAATGAATTTCCGTGTCATTACATTACTTGAGCCAAAGTAACTGAAAGACATATCATTGCTCCTTTTCAAATCTTTACTAACCATTAACAGCAGTAATCAGAGAGGGAATTGGAGCAACATCTATAACATATATTACTTTTCAACTTAGAAATAGCCTGCTTCAAAGGTCTTCAATAAAAAAGGATGTCTCAAAGTATAGTTTAACTCATAGAGTATATAAACTTTGTCTTTGTGACTGTTTCCTTTATTTTCTTTTCATCAAGTAAAGGTTACTATATAAAAGAAAGCCCTTACTCATCAATACACTTGAAAGGAAAACAGAGGGCATAAGAAGTCAGTGAAAGCAAAGCAACATCTATCGAGCAAACATTAAAGTCAGAAAAATTATTTGCTTTCCTACGCAGGTAACAGCATAATGTGCTCATAAAGTATGTTGTCTTTTCCATACCCATTACGTTATTCATCGACATGTAGTTCAGGTTGCATAAGAATAATAAGTCTCATTTATAAGTTGCGTCTAGGTGACTGTTACTATAATAGAAAATTTTAAATATGTGATTTTTTATTTTAAAGATTTTATTCATTATTTTTAGAGAGAAGGGTAGGGAGAGAGGAAGAAAGGGAGAGAAACATCAATGTATGGTTGCATTTCACCCATCTCCAGCTACAGACCTAGCTGGAGACCTGGCTTGCAACCTGGTTATGTGCCCTGACTGGGAATCAAACCAGCGACCTTTGGGTTCACAGGCCAGCACCTATCCACTGAGCCACCAGCCAGAGCTAAATACATGATATTTAAAAATCACAGTAAGTAGATATCATTAACTCTATTAGGAGATAAAGAAACTTAGGCCCAATGTCACACTTCCAGTCGTAAAACGGCTGGGATTAAAATTTTGATCTGTTTGAATTCGAAGTAATTGTGCTGTTCTGATTTTATTTTTAATTCTCCCCTTTCATTTTTAAGAAATGATAGGTGCTACACCTGAAAAATGATTTTAAAAATATGCTGAAGTAATAATTATTGGTGGTATTTATTAAGCAGAAAGCTATTTCTATATATTAGCCTAATTTAAATAATTTATAGTTAATTAACAGTTGGTAATTTATTTCAACATGTCAGTTTAATTTCATTCACTGCTTTTGGTAAGTTTATGGATACATTGATTTTTTTAAATAGAGATTACAGCATCACAAATACTTGATATTAGAAAGATCATAAATACTACCAACATGGATCTATTGGTACTTATGTTTAAACATCCAAAAGTTAACCTCGCATTATTGATTTGGAAATCTGCAGGGAGGCCGTGGTTTGTTGTCCTTGTGCTTTGCCACTATCATCACTGACCATGTGAGGGTTCCCCACTCCAGATAGAGGCCCAGCACAGTGTCTATAAAGGCATCTTTGGAGATGGTCTTGAGGAGCTGAAAGGATAATGACCACTTCTCTCCTTTGCCTCCTGTATATGAAACACAATGAAGTGAACAAATTTAATGAGTTTGGAAAACTGGCAAATTGGGACAAACACTTTCATGAGGAATTCCCATAGGAAAACACATTCACAAAATTCACTTCAAGGTCAGGAATCTGGATCTCTGTGTGTGCTTCTCCTTATGAAAGAAATTATTAACACATGTTGAGCTCCCTAGAGCAGCCTTGAACCTCCGTGTAACCTGGTGCTACAGAATTTAGAGGCGTGAAGTTCCCAGTATCCTTTTGGGGTTAAGAAGGAGAGATGCTTGTTTTAGTTTTAAACTAGCTCCCAGGCATGGCCAGCATTATAAAGACTCCTAGGTCTTTTTGTTTTATTATTCTTTTATTGGGATGATGATGGTTAAAAATGTTATAAAGGTTTCAAGCGTACAATTATCTTGGTAAGTGAAGGATCAGTACTGGCAAGGACAAAGCAAGCAAGCAAGCAAACAGAAAGCTGGTTTGAAAAGCTCTGGTCAAACATTGTTTGAAGAGTTGTCAAAAGCTTCCCGCATTGAGAAAAGTCCATTGCCAAGTTCAAGGTTAGCCAACTGCAATGTCTATGGAAGGATATCCTAAGTCTGATGAACAGTTAGAACTCAAGAAGGTATTAAATGCCACAAAGGAGACAAGTATTAATGTCCCAGTATTACTGCTGGAATTGAATAAATTGTCTAGGATTTACAGTCATTAAGTACTTGTGTAGTTACAGCTCTTCTGAAACCACCGAATTGTCCAAGTGTGTATTATATAGTCATGTCTTTCTTTCCCTTATTCTAGTACCCTATGAATTTGATGTATCTAAATGTCAGAAACAGCATTAAACCAAAACATGGCAAATTTTGATTGTGGATACATTTTAGACAGGCATTTTTTCTTGATCTTTTAAAATCTAACATATCTATTGTGAAATTATTTTAATGTCAGTGCATCTATTTCTATTTCACACTAAAGAGCTGCAGGATATTTTGTAGCTTATGTAACAGTTGTGGTCACAACAAGAAACATGTGTGAGCAGGTTTAGGGGAAACAGCAAAAGATCTGCATCTTTTCAGGTTTTATTATCAGAAGAAAGTAGCTGCCACTGCATGGCCTGAGGAAATGGGGAGAATGTTCTTTGTTACTGAAATCAGTGAGAGCTGTGGCCATGGTGGGGGTTGTCCAGACTTCCCCACAGCAGGTCTGGCTGTAGGTAAAGAGATGTAGTCACTGTCAACTATGGTATGGCACAGAAGTAGCAGAGGAGAAAAACTAGAAATCCCGTCTCATGGCCAGGTCCTGCCTGTGCCTCCTTTGGGAAATACAAACTAAAAGCCAGATGGTAAGGCAACCCCAGGTCATCTTCCCAGGAATCCGAGTAGGGCAGAGAACAATGTAGAGGAGCAATCATAGAATACACATTACGTGTATATAAGAGCCAGTCTAAGTTTATTCATTGAAGATGTGTTCCGTACCAGGCATTGTTCCAGGAGCAGGGAATACAATAGTAAACGAAACAGACAAACACATTGCTTACAATAATAAGGTGGGGAGGAAACAATGTAATTAACAATTGAGTTACATATTTTTCATCAAGTGCCAGCCATCCTGCTTTGTGCATGTAGAAGTAGTTCTGTGAAAAAGATACCTAGATAGGAATTTGCAGAGTCAAAGTGGAGGCACTGTCTTTTAACATAATAGATTCAGTCAAATAATTCTTCAGGAAACTATACCAATTTACATACTCATCAATGAGAGTGCCAGGTTCCCCAGCCCCTTCCCTCTGTGTCATAGAATTCTGGAGTACCTTGGAAACTGTTCTCAATATAGGATGGAGGATTGCTCAGGTGGATGTTAAAGAAAAAGTTGAATTAACCAGGTGATCCTCAAGACACTGAGAATCTATGATGCCGTGCTATTACGTTTAACTAAAAATGTGTCTCATCTATCAATACAATGCACTGAGATTAAGAAGGAACCATGATAGTGCTACATATAAACCACCAGCAAGATTTAATTCAGGAGCATAGGATCTGGGTCTTTAGGGCAATTTTAAACAAAGCCCCAAATGAACCCGTACCTGTTAGTCACCTTGAAGTCATAGGTGAGATTACCTATTCTCAATCATAAAAGAAAAAACATTGAATTGAACACAAATCACAGATTAAAATGGCATTTAAATATAAGTGAACAATAAAACCCCAGTATAGAAAAATTCTCTTGCATTGTGGGTATTATTTTCTATATAGTGGCATTTATTACACATAAAATACGTGTTTCTGAAGAGTGAACTCATTATTTTTATAATTGTTAAAGCATATTTTTACTTATTTATTTTTAAAATCTTTATTGTATTTTTCTATTACCATTTAGTCTTCTTATCCCCCCACCCCAGCAATCACCACACTGTGTCCATGTCCATAAGTCCTTTCTCCTTTTTGCTTAATCCCTCCATACCTTAACCTCCCCTCATCACTAGCTATCATGCTATTCTCTATCTATAAGTCTGTCCCCATTTTCCTTGTTGGTTCAGTTTGTTTGCGAGATTCCATATATGAGTGAAATCATATGGTATTTGCCTTTCTCTGACTGGCTTATTTCACTTAGCATAATGTCCTCCAGGTCCATCCATGCTGTCACAAAGGGTAAAACAACTTTTAAAATAGTGTAACTGTGCTCTTAGGACTTTAGAAGTAGAAAGAATTGAAGATTACTGGTGAATATTTTACTGTCAAAGAGAATGAATCTTAGAGAAGCCAAGGGTTTACCTTAGACACGCAGAGGTTTAACAGAAGTGGCTCAGAGACTGTGCCCTAAAGTTCACATCATAGTTATTTTTCCTTTGCTGTGAATCCATAAGTGCACTTCTTGGATTATAGTGGGGAAAACATGGTGAGCATCATTGCTTTGCTTTGGGATTCTGGGAAAGCTGTCAGAGACTATGTTTACAATTTGGTTACTGCATCTCCACTCCAGGATTTCCCTGGTCAGCTCTCCTGCCTCTCTTGTGTATCTCATGTTGCTATGTCAAGGGCATGGAGAAAAAAATGCAAACTGGGATGCGTCATCTCTGTAACTAGGAAGTGCAAAAGATCATAATGACAGGTTCCAGAAGAGCAGAAGTTCCAGGGTTGTCTTGCAGTCTGCTTCTGTGGACCCCCATGGCCATGCACTCAGCCACACCCGTGACTCCTAGTACAGGAAGCAGGTGCTCCCATAAGGCCTGGAAAGATGCTGACCAGTGGCCACTATCCAGAGATTCTGGAGATGGAAAAGCCCTTTCCCAGTGTCCATTAGAAAGCTGGATAAGGCTTTCATCAGCTATGCCAACCTCACTCATTGCTGCTTGGAAGGAAATAGCTTCTCAAATGGAAAACGATAAATAAGCTTTTTTGTCATAACAATTATAGACAAAAATAGCTGAAATGCTATTTAATGTGAAGCAAACCTCTATGGAGTCACAAAGCTTGTTTTCATCTTAAAGGATCTACATCCAGGTACTTAAGTCTTCAAAAAGAACATGAGATGCTCTTTGCTGAGCATCTTCAATGGTTGCATGTTATGGTATGGTACTTCATTTTACTTTCAATTTTTAATTATATCTTAGAGCGTGGATGGTAATTCTCATTTCCATTATTTGAGGCTTTCTTTTCCTGTAGCCAGGTTTCTCCAAACTCAGAAAGGATTGGTATTAAAAAGATGACTCTCTTTGTGCAACCATGAGGGGATAATAGATGCTATCAAATGGAAGCATCATTTGGCTGAAAAGACTTCAATTTCATAAATATGAAATTCCAGTTACTTATACATTTAGCCTGCACTCATTTCACTTTTTTTTTTCTTTGAAGCTAAGGCAACTCTTATGTTTGCTATTTTATATTTACCTTACCTCAAAATTTCAGTTCTTGTTGCAATTGCTTTACAGTGGAAAATGTGACCTCAATGATGGTTGAAGATGTCCTCAGTGGTTGTTTGCTCCTGGGCTTTTCCTAATGTCAGAGAACGTCAGTTTGGGCCACTGTGGCTGGAAGCCTTGCAAAGTGTTATGGGCCACGCTTACCAAGGCTGTAAGACCTGACTGCTCTGACAGAAAATGTACAGGAACTCGGCTACCAGCCAAGGATGAAATGATTAGCATAATCTCCTTGCTGCATCTTCTTGGCCTTCTAAAATTGCTGTTAACAGGTATCTTCTCCTTCCTGCTTCAGGACTGGGACAAACTCATCCTATTTTACATATTCTACGAAAATGAAATGTTAATATTTGCAGATGGACTAAATTTAATTTCTGTATTTATGATCTCTTTGATTATTTAAATCTTTAGCATGATTGTATTTAGGAAAGTTTTAGATTTAGATCTTAGAATAGTCAAACATGGTTGCAAAACTATAGAAAGAATAGAACCTTAGAAATGATAAAACCTAATAGTTTCCAAACTTACATAGTTATAGGATGCTTTGTTCAAGAAATATCCTTCTAGTTGACCCAAAATTAAACATTGATTAGCTAGATGTTTTGATTGAAACAAAGGTAGATAGAGTTGAGTCCCATCTCTCCATCTCCTCCCTTTCTCCCATTCAATGAACATCAGTTAAGGAAATCCAGAATTTCTAGGATTCCTCAAATTCCTTTTTGAAATCCAGTGGATGGCCTAGTTCTCTTAATTTATAGATAAAAAATATAAAAGTCAGAGATATCATATTACACCATCAAAGTCACACAGGTCATTAATGTCAGAGTAATGGCAAGAACCAGTTTCCTGGCTTCCAATGTACTCATAGTGCTGGTTTTCACTCACTTTAGGGCCACACATATATTCAGTATGAGAAGGACAACTGGTCCCATGTTTATCTTTGAGACCAGTACATCCAAATAACAATAGCAGCAATAACAATGTCTAATTTTTTTTTAAGATTTTATTTATTATTTTTAGAGAGGGGGAAGGGAGAGAGGCAGAGAGGGAGAGAGACATCCATGTGTGATTGCCTTTCACCTGTCTCCAGCTACGGACCTGGCTGGAGACCTGGCTCGCAACCTGGTTATGTTGCCCTGGCTGGGAATCGAACCAGCAACCTTTGGGTTCGCAGGCTGGCACCCCATCCACTGTGCCACCAGCCAGGGCCTACAATCTCTAATTTTAATCAAAGGTTTACAGTATGTCAAACATTATGCTATGTATTTTAGAATCACTGTTACATCGAACAACTGCAACATCTTATGATCAGAATATTGTTACATCCCTCTGTGACAGTGGAGAAATTGAGCATTAGAGGGGCCAAATAACTTGCTTGAGGTTACTACACAGAAAGTCTCTTGGTCTGTACGAAACTCAAATCTTCCTAATATCAAAATTCAAGCAGAAGCAATATTGTACTTAGGATACTATGAAAATAGATACACAAATTGAATATATCATTAATCTTTGAAAATGTCAGCCAAAGGCATTACATGACTCCAGTCGTGAAAAAACAGTCATCCAAATACAACTTTTCGACGCTAAGCATTTAAAAAAGATCTGATAATTACTTTGTTTTTTCTTAAACAAGCCATTTTTTTCATTAAAAGCCATTAAGCAACATTATATTTTAATCTGACTTCCCATTTCTCAAGCAAGTTTAAATTTTACAAATCTTTATTTCCCAAGAGGTAGCTACATTTAGTCAGTCAATATTTTTCTAAAAATGTCTTTGATCTATAGTAATATGCTAATATTAAGATTTTAAATTAAATAAGAAAGAAGTATAATCATGGCTTAACCTTAATAATTGCTATAAATTAATACAGACTTACATATTAATTAACATATTTTTACATGTTAAAAATAATTATAATAGGAAATAAAATTATGGACATGTTTGGTTACACTCTTATGTTAAATTTTCTTAACATTACTCTAAATTTATTCATTGCAAAGGTCAAATATATAACCAATAAATTATTTTTGCACTGATTATTTCATTATATTCAGTTTTTGGATGATTTTTTTTTTAGTTTGGTTTTATTGTTGTATTACATCCATCCCCTTTTACCTTCCCTCTGTCCCCTTCCCCACCCAACCACTCCCCCTCATTTATTTTTTGTCTAGTGCAATGTATGTATAAATATGCCAGTTTTATATTGACTATATACTTTCATGCTTGGAAATGCTAGTGATTCTCTCATGTATATCCAGGGCTACATACAGGGCCCATCACAATAAAGCCCCAAATTATTCTTAAATTCATCCTTCAACATCCTTCAATATTTGCACTCCGCAAAGAATAATGAATTTTCAACCATATCCCAAATTCTTTGTCCCCTCAGGTTTGTATGGTTTTGCACATGTTTCTTCCATATCAAATCTTTATACTTTCTTTATCTGCTGAACCATTTCTTTAAGAACAATTGAAATGTTACATCTTCCACTCTCCAATAAATTAGTTAGCTGCTTCCTTCTCTGTACGTCTACTGCATGCTGTTCATAACATTATTATAAAATTAAAATATTTTTGATTGATTTTATATCTATATATCTATTTATCATCACCTATCATCTATCTATCATCTTCTTTCATTCTTTCTAACCACACACCTATAGGAAGAGAGGAGAGAATACACTCTAAAAAAAAAAAGCACATCTTCTCCTTGTATCATACAGTGTGTGCCCTTCGGGGTAAGGGGAGGAGACTCCGGCTTCTTTCACTAAGTATTATTACTTTGGTACTCATCCATAATGCTATACATATCAATAATAAAGCCTAAAGTCACTAATTGCCCTAACCTGCTATGATCTTAAAAGCTAACTTTATCTGTTATATTAAAATATTACCATCATTTACTCACATTTACTGTATTACCCTAACTCTTCTTTATTCCCTTAGGCCAACAATCACAGTTTTTTAAATTGTCTTTTGAAATATACATTTATAAATTCAATCATGTCTTTTGGGAAAAAAGGCTTGAAAAAACTATCCCCATGAATTTAGAGAAGAAAAGCCATTTTATGAGTTGGTCAAATCCAAATATCTTCTAATACACTGTCAGTGATATTCTTAGTTGATTGGTTGATTGACGAGGTCTTCCAGAAAGTATTGGCCACACAAACCTTTAATTACATTGACTTTGGCTCGATACTTTCAGGACAGGTATTTTCAGGACAGCCCTCGGATCACCTAGCATTAAGTGAGGATTTTGTAGAGTTCCTTGTCTTCTAACCAACCTTAATATTTCTTTATTTTCTGTAGTGGTACCTTATTTTTCCACTTTTTTCACTTTATCCATCAATTAGCAGTAAATGCTCCCAAAAAGCTACAAATAAATTCTCCCAAGTAAAATTTTTGTGTTGTTACTAGCCATGATTCATGTCTTCATTTATTATTATTATTATTATTATTATTTAAATTAGTCCCTTGGCTGCAACATAGTATTGTACTTTCCTCCCAGGGGATTTCTCTCTCTCTCTCTCTCTCTCTCTCTCTCTCTCTCTCTCTCTCTCTCTCTCTCGGCTTTCAGGGAAATAAAAATCATGATGCTTACGGTAAAATATATTCCTATTTATCTGAACTGCTCTTTCTTAATCAACCTCATTTTGCCAATGACTTTAAAAATTTCCCTATTCTCCCCAAGTCCATCCATTGTGAATTCATATCTGTTTCTGTGTGCTCCCATCTGCAACATTATTTTGCATTTAGTCCCATTAATTTTATGGTAGGGTTAAGTATGCATATAATATCTTCTTGCTGCCCGTGAGCTCTTAAATGGATGCCTTGAATCTTTGAAAACACTTTGCACCAATGGGATACATATTATCATTTCAGTAGCTTTTGTGCCATTCTCCCTTCTCAAAAAAAAAAAAAAAAAATGCAAAAGTTTCCATGATGATCTTTCTCCACCCCTCCTTATGGACCAGCAGATAGTCCATAAGGACTCTCTTCATAGTCAGTTTCTTTCTTCTCCTTCCAGGCTCCCTTCTTCTTTAAAGTGAAAGATGATTCATACCGGGAAGTGAGGAAGTGGGTGACAAAGTAGTAATAGGCAATTGGCTCTATCTAGAATTAAAGATGGGAAGAGTGGTTGTCAAATTTGACATAGAGAGATCCATTCCTAGCAATTTTTCTCCCATTCCAGATCTTCAAATTAAGTGAGCAGAACTAACATTGTTTCTTCCGCTCACTCACTGATACACTACTTCAAATTTTCACTCATTATTGACACATCATTTCATTACACAGTCTTTATCCACTTCCTCACCCCTTGGGTCTGCCTACAAAAAAGATAGGATGCACTTTCTCCCAAAGATAGTTTTGGGATTTTAAGTTTAATTTCTACAATAGTTAACAACACATCCTATGCTATGGCCTAAAGTTATTCACCTGTTTTGAATTTACATTTTTAAAAAGAGAACTGCTTGGACAAGTCACTTCACTTCTTGAGAAGTGATGAAGTGATTTGAAGTGGATGATCTTAAACGTCCCTTTTATCTTTAAGTCTCTATGAATCTGTGACTTTATAATGTGTGCCTTGCAGGAATTCTGCAAGAATTAATGTTTGTGAAATAATTTAAGACTCAAGGATGAATGGTTTTATGCTAGGGCCCCAAACTACTTTTGTTAAATGAAGCATGCCAGGGAAGCCTGTTGTACCTGGGGAATGCTGCTGTCAGTGTCCCCAGCACTGCATGTGCCCAGCACATCCTTTGAAATGGGATAAGGGAATAGGAATTCCACTAAGGGAGCCAGAAATCATGATGAGTGAAGAAAACAAATATTCCTGAAATTCAAACCAGGAGGTGAGGACATGTGCATACAATCATTAACACTTAACAACAACAGCACAATGATTCCATGAAAGGATTTTGCCTTGGTGACCCTATTAGGGACCATTCACATGCCAGGGAAGAGTCTTGGTGATATCTTTGTGCACCTGTTTACACAATGCATCGCCAGTGACTTCCCCTTCACTCTGTGTGTACCTTTCTTGGCCAGACTCCTTATGCCCCATCAAAGCAAACCCATTCCGTGACCACAGTTTAGCTAAGTAATTGAACTGATTGAGTTAGAATTCAAGACAACTTTAAATTATTAATTCATTTCCTATATTTCTCATATTAAAAATGAAGCCTAATAGCCTTGGCTGGTAGCACAGTAGATAAGGTGCTGGTCTGCAAACCCAAAGGTCACTGGTTCAATTCCCAGCCAGGGCACATAACCAGGTTGCGAGCCAGGTCTCCAGCCAGGTCCGTAGCTGGAGGCAGGTGAAAGGCAACCATACACTGACGTTTCTCTCCCTCTCTGCCTCTCTCCCTTCCCCTCTCTCTGAAAATAATAAATAAAATCTTTAAAATAAAATAAAAAAAGAAGCCTGAGAGCAGTTAATGAACTACCAAAAATCACAATTAATGCAGAGTTATACCAGGGCTGAACAGCAGACCTGTGCCTCATAACTGATGCTTCTTTCACCACAGTTTATTATCTTATAAATGAATTCTAGCCTTGATATTGATCAAGAACAGTGTAACAAATTTCCCAGCTGCATGTTGACAAAAGTTTTAACACCTTAACACAGAAGATTAAATGAAGCGGATAACTTAGCACTGGGTATTACATACCACCACTAGCAGGGCTGGTGCAAATGCCATCACACCATCAAGGGGCAATAAAGAAACCATGCTCAGTAAGCCCATCAGTGGCTTACTATTTTAATTCCTCACCAGGTTTCAGTATTGGTATATTTGGAATAGCAACATTAGAATTAAAGCCAACAAATTCAATCACTTTTGTTCATGGTAGATGAACATCAGCAGTTTGAGGACAGAAGACAGATGTAAGGACTATATCGAAGGTGGCTGTTCAGTGAGATCTTATCCAGGTCTTTATTTAGTGTGCGCACTAAGAACAGGGAATCTTATCAAATCTAATTTCTGCTTCAGTAGACTGGAGCATGGTCCAAGATGCTGCACTTGGCTGGAGCTGAGGCTCGCAGTTGGTGGCCCTCATGCTCCTCAGACCTCAGACCTCAGCATGCATCAGAGTCACCTGCCCGGCTTGATTAAGCACAGATTTCGCAGCTTTGTCCCAGTCCCAGAATCTACACAGATTTTGCAGATTTACTGATTCAGTAGGCCTGGGAATTTGCACATTTAACAAAACCCAGGTAATACATGGCAGATTGACTGAAAGCCACTGTTCTATGTTGTGCAGCATGACTTATAAAATTTCATTTTATCATTGCCACCAACAGATGTTAAGTAATGAAACAATAACAATACTTTGTTTTAGGTAAAAGCTAAATAAATATTAAAAGATCAAAGTAACTAAAATGTGCTAAATATTCTACAGGAGATGTCAGAGATTTTACTGCTTATGTTTTCTTCTAGGGTTTTTGTAGTTTCACAACTTACATTTAAGTTTTTATCCATTTTTTAGTTTATTCTTGTGTATGGTGTAACTTGATGGTCTAGTTTCTTTCCTTTTCTTTCTCTTTCTTTCTTTCTTTTTTCTTTTTTTTGCATGTATCTGTTCAATTTTCCCAGCACCATTTATTGAAGAAATTGTCTTTTCTCCTTTGTATGCCCTTACCTCCTTTGTCAGATATTAATTGACCATAAGGGCATGAGTTGATTTCTAGGCTCTGTTCTCATACCAGCACTAGACTGTCTGTTCATCCATATTTCCCCTTATCCCAAATTATACTCATTATTTTCATTTTGCCCACATTTACTTTGCTGTTGGATGTGATCAACCCAGAAGGATATGGTAAGCTTTCCAATGCACATACTGTCAGAAATTGCTTAATGTGAAATTTTCAGGGAAATTTTAATAGAAAATAAAAAGATTATCCTAGGTACTTGTTAATGTACAACTGCAAATGAAGACTTTGGTGCCGATTAAAACTGTGAAAATTGACCATATTTAAATACTTTGGAAGCATGGTGTTTTAAACAATGACAACACTATTGTCATTCTACTTGTATTAAAAAATAAGGCAAAGTTAAGACTCAAGTGGAACAGTTGACAAACATTACACATGACTAGTTTTAGAGATCTGAACATTTATAGATTTCATCTAGCTACCAATGCTCACTCTCCATTACAACTTATTGCCTGTATTTCTGAGTGGCCAACCCTATGCTTGGGGTGATGACAAGCTATAGGAAATCTGCAGCCATTGCAGCCTAACTTTCTCATGGAATAATTATATTTTCCCCTCCCAAGATATTTTTTTTTTATCGCCATGTAGAAAAATCACAGGTTTTTGACTCAAGCAGCTCTCAGTTCAAGTCCCTGCATAGATAACCATTAATAGGATGACCTTTCTGAGCCTACTGTGAAGTGGCACTAAAAACACCTGCTTGGCAGGTCTGTGGCAAGAATTAGAGACAATATAAGTGAAATAGCCTGCAAAGGACCCAGCAGATAGCAGCTATATTCTGAGGAGGAACCATATTCCTATGCGCTTCCCTGGGAATGACTTCCCCTCCAGTCAAATATCCAATGATCAGTTGAAAATGACTCGTTAATTTATAAATAATGCCACACAAAATAGTGGGGGTTGTGATTATTATAAGAACTGTGTGCATTTTTGCATATATGCTTACTTAATATTGTTGATGATTAAGTTTGGAATTTTTCCAAATAGGAGTTAAACCACCGGTTTTTATTACATAATTTTATAATAACAGTAGAGGTTCTGGATATTAAGTCAAAAAGTAGTGTACTAAGAAGTATTAAAATTAACTGAAATTTATAAAATAACGCAAACTACAAAAATAGTGATATAACATTAAAAAAAAATCAAGTTGACTCTTAAACCAAAACAAACTTCTGTATCAAAGAAAGCACATGGATAATGTTAAAGAGAACAAATAGAAATGAAAATAGAAGCCAAGTAATCATGTGGTGGTGTAGGATTTGAACAAATAATGGCAATCATCAACATGGGAGGCATATAATGGAACACATGTGGGACAAAAAAATTGCAATTTATGATACTGGTAATAAGAATTTCTAATGCAACTGAAAAAATCATTGAATGCTGCCACAATTAAAAGGTTTTCCTCAACCAGACATCTACTCAATACAAAGAGGAATAAGGAAATTCAAATTCAAGAACAAGAAAAATTTACAAAACCTTCTACAAGAGTACACTTCAACAATAGGGGTTATGACAAATGAGTGCCAAAATTTAGCCAATAATCTCTATGTTCATTCCCAAAAGATTAATGATTGAGCTCCATGATTGTATGATTTAATACATTAAAATGTGCTAATATTTTATTACACATTATTTGAATCTGTTAAAACGATAAGTTCTTGCTTGGTATAGTTTACTGTGATTCTTCTTCATTCTCTGGAGACAGGCTGGTATGTTTCATAGGTTCATTCCATCACTTCATTTGTGAATATAACTTCACAGTGTCACAGAGACCAATATTATGGAAAGTATATGTATATATATATATATATATGTATAAGTATATGTATATGTGTATATATATATATATATATAATATTTAGAACATTCTTAAAGCTATCTTTGTCCTAGATTAAGTGCACTGTAAATTATTCTTCTATTATCATTTAATTACTATTAGTCTTTTGGGAATTTCTACCTCATTTGTCCTTTCAACTATTGATCTCACATTAGTATAACTCCGTCTTCAACATGGGCAAGTTTCCATGTGTGTGATGATTACCTGTGAAATTTAAATGAAAGATTTTGGCAAAGGCTACACGTTGGAAGAGAAGACAAGAAGATTTGATGTCGTGAAATTTGTTCATTTTCACCGTACTAAATAAAACCATCATTGTTTAGAATCTGAAACACTTAATGATCTTATTTTTAAGTATATTGTATTCATTATGCTATTACAGTTGTCCCATTTTTTTCCCCATTGTGACTCTCCACACTGTACCCCCATTCACTCCAACAGTCCCACCCCCCTCAGTTCATGTCCATGGGTTATACATGTAAGTTCTCTGTATACTGTTGGTTCTTTGTATACTTTTCTTTATTACACTTTGTATAACCTTCACTTCTTTTATTTTGTGGCCATACTCAATCCTTCCTCTAAGCATCCCGATCACCATTGTTTTGAACTCTGCATCCAATAGGTTGGCTATCTTCATTTCATTTAGTCGTTTTTCTGGGGTTTTGTTCTGTTCTTTCATTTGGGCCATATTTCTTTACCTCCTCAATTTGTCAGCCTTCCTGTGTTTGTTTCTATGTATTAGGTAGGGCTGCTTTGACTCTGTGTCTTGCTAGTCTGCCCTAACGTAGTAGGTGTCCTGTGGGGTCCAGTGGTGCAGCCTCCCCTTTCACCCAACCTGGGTACTGGAGGTATGACCTTCATATAGGCTGAGTACACCCCCCTGTTGTAATTGAGCTTTGTTGCAGTTGGCAGATCAATGGGAGGGATTTACCCAGGCCAGCCAGCTGCAAGGACTGGCTGTAACCACTGACCACCAACCTTCTCCCTCTGTGGTGGATCAGCTGTGCAAGGGGCAGGGTGATGATACTCTGACAAGGTCTGTAGCTGTCTACTGAGTATGCTGGCTCTGGGTTTTCTCTGGCGGTGCAGGTCAAAGTCAGCTCCCACCATTGTTCTGCCTGGGGCCACCTTCGTGGGCTATAAAGCAATCTGAAATGCTGCTACTTGTGTTGGGCTTGGAGCTTCCCAGAAGATAAGCTGTGATCTAAGCTGGCTGCTGCTAGTGCCGAGCCTGGAACTCACTGAGGCCAGCTGTTGCTTGTTTGATGGGATTTAGGAAGATGTGAAGCCATTCATAGGAAAAAGCTTGGGTAGGCCTGTGAATTGGGTGGGGCAGAGTCTCTGGGGGTCTCCAAAGTGGGTCAAACAGTGTTAGCCAGGTTGATGGAGTCTCAGGTATGGTACCAGCTTGCCAGCTCCATGAGCGGTTTAGAAAAGAGACAATGGCCTCTGATGGTATCGATGATAGATGCTTCTGCTTCTACCTGTATTGTACTGGTGCCTTTCAAGCTGTTACCCTGGAGTCAAAGCTCAGAGAGAGCAAATCTGAGTAGGTGAGTTGGTGTGTGGATTCTTTTAACAGGCACTGCTTGGGGCTTCAGAAGTTTTTTCCAATGACTCAACCCCACTGGTTTTTGCAGCCAGAATTTGTGGGGACTTATATTCCTGGCACTGGATTCCAGCCTAGTGTGGGGCTGAGATTCATTCCTAAATTTCCCTCCTGAGAGTTTGTCCACCACACATGGGTGAGAGAGCCTGTTCCACATCTGTACCTTTCCCACCCGTTTCAATGGATGTATTTCTCTAATTTCATAGTTGTCAGACTTCCATTCAACTCAATTTCTGATGGTTCTGGCTGGTGGTTGTTCTATATTTTAGTTGTAATTTTGATGGGGTTGTGCAAAGAGGCAAGCCACATCTACCTATGCTGCCATCTTGACTAGATCTTCCCTATGATATTCTTATAGCATATGTTGTACTTCATTGAATTTTTTATCACTGTTTTGAAATAATGTCATCTTTAATAACTTGCATTTATTTTTACATAATTACCTAGACTTATGGAAGTTAATTTCATGCATTGCTTTTGTTTGATCTATTTAATAGTCATCTTTTAATGTAGTTGACTCATAGTCATTACAGAGTTCAAAAAATCAATTGCTTTTTATAAACTAAAGAGGCATTTTAATTACAAATTACATACCCATTTTTGAACTTGGGGCTTTCATAAAAGGATTTTCTTAAATCAAATGGATATATTCATCAAGTAACTAAAATATGCTATGTGAAGCAAATCAATCTATACTGATTGAAGTAGAGACCCACCCTTCCAAATGGAGCCCACCAAAATTCTATCAATGGAAGTCTCTAAAAAATACACAGTATTGTTTTGTGTTTCATCAGATGAACACAACACTGGATGCTTCCCTGTAAAACTTCTTATAAAAAATGGCAAGGAATCTGTAATCCTGAGTTTCTTGTTGATAGTCTTATAACTTAACATGACAACTCAAAAAAAGTAATTTTGATTTTGAAATAAATATTAGTTGTACTCTCAACTTACTGAAACCAACTGGATTATATATCATATAATATCATTAATAATTTAACCTAGAAGTTGTTTTGATATCATTATGTTCTGTACACTATACACTTCACCTGAGATTTAACTTCTTAAGAGGCTACCATAAGATAATTCCATTGTGAGTAGCCATACATAGGCATTATAATTGACCCGGTCTTGGCTGCCTAACTCATTAATAGTTGAGAGCTGAATGAAATGATAGTTCAGATAGTAGCAGGATAATTTTTTTTAACAGTTATGATTTTTCATTTGCCCTATCAGCTTTCTGTTTTGGAACAAGATAGATACGGATTTGAACCCAGGCTCTGCCACCTAGTGGTTATGAGATCTTGAAGTTACTTGTTTTCTTGGAGCCTCAATTAATTCTTTTAGAACCCTTTGACAATTAACACTTCTCACCCAGCACTTCAGTAAGGATTAAATAAAACAGTGTATGGGAAGATCCTGGCTTTAGTAAGGGTGCCATAAATGTTAATTATTATGATTAACATCATTGGCATTGTAATTGCTTTATTAATAAGTCTCATTATCATAGAACAACTTGGTTTATTGGGTTTGTTATTTTATCACTTCAAAGCATAAAGGCACTGGTTTAAGAGCATTTTCTAGATGAGGAAAACAAGAACTAAATATAATACTTTGGGGGTAGGGATATCTGAAGACATTGAATAGGCCAGAGGTGGGAAACATTGAGGGAGGGTCACAGGGGACTGACACCAAATCCCATTTCACAATTTTTCTAGATAGGACCTGGTCCTGTCCTGAAACTGAAATGTTCTGTCACATCACATTTTACCACTTGTGCAAATAACCAAAACACACACACACACACACACACACACACACACACACACTACCAAGAGAGTGATGGTGAGGATGTTTTATTTCTTTCTATGTGTATGAAGCTTTCTTCATAGACATTCTTAATTCCTTAATCTGAAGCATTTTCTTTCCTCCCATGAAAATAATAAAGTTAAGGGGGGAATATCTAACTGCCTCTCTTTATTTACATCCTTCTACTGCTCACTCTTTATAGTAGACATAGACTTTTTAGGTTATTTATAAGCAGATATTGCTACTGAATATGTCTTTCCCCTTTCACCTCCATACTCCCCACTCTTCCTTATATTTCCCACTGAAGTATATTAGAAAAATGGTGATTTAGTGGTTTAAATTTATTTGAAAATTTTGATTAAAGAATATTTTTTTAGTACAGGGATCTGCAAACTAGAGCCCAACAGCCAAAATTAGACTTCTATATTTTTGTATACAATATAAGTTAAGAATGGTGCTTTCCTTTATATTTTAATTTAATTTTTTTTTTTACTTTATTTATTTATTTACATCAATGTATGGTTGCCTTCAGCCACAGACCTGACTGGAGACCTGGCTTGCAACCTGGTTATGTGCCCTGTCTGGGGAATCGAACCTGCGACCTTTGGGTTCGCAGGCCGGCGCCTTATCCACTGTGCTACCAGCCAGGGCCGCTTTCCTTTTTAAACTGAAGAAAAATAAGAACAAAAATAACAATTAATGGTGTGTGAAAATTCCATGAAATTCAAATGTTAGTGTTCAAAATTAAAGTCTTATTAGGACAGAGCCACACTCATTTGTTAACACATTGTCTATAGCTGCTTCCACACTCCCTTAGCAGAGCTGAGTAGCTGGGACACAGACCATGCATTCATTATATACTGTCTCATGGCTTTGCACTGCTGCTTGGTTCACTACAAATCACAGTGACAGTTATAATTCTACAATGTTTCCAGTGCTGTGCATATCATTACACTGTAACATTTGTTTTATTCCTATTGCATGTCATGTCAAAATAATAAAAGAAGAAAAAAGTGGAGTTTAAATATTGCAATTGTGGTACACTGGTTTGAATTATTTTGTTATCAAATTAAATGACTAAATATCTTTTTTTTAATTAAGCAATGGCACTGTAGCTGTGCCACATAAATGTTGGTATTACCAGACTATGCACTTGTCACATCTCCAACTCATAGGAAAACAACAATCAGAAAGAGTAGAAAATTTTATTTTATTTTTTGAAAAGATTTTCTTTATTATTTTTAAGGAGAAGGGCAGGGAGTGAGGAAGGAAGGGAGAGAAACATCAATGCATGGTTGCCTTTCAAGTGCCTCCAGCTGGGGACCTGGCTGGAGACCTGGCTTGCAACCCAGGCATGTGCCCTGACTGGGAATGGAACCAGCAACCCTTTGGTTTGCAGGCCGACACTCAATCCACTGAGCCACACATGCCAGGGTCAAAAGTGGAAAATGTTAAATGATATATTGTATAGCAAAATAATTTCTTCACAGAAACAAAAGACCAAAATGAGATTGCAAATAAATTTATCAGAATCTCATTTATTAGCTAAGCAAGAAAATCCATTTACCAATGTTAACTTAGCAATTGAAGAAATATAGACAGAGAAAGTAATTAAAAGTATCAACTTTTTGAGAAGGACACTTTTTTCAGCAAGGTGAAAACATTGGAAGCAACATCAATGGTCAATTTAAAAATAAAGTAAATGATCTTGAGAGGCTTTCCTTGGCTATTGGTAAGTCATAGGATGTTACCAATACTAGTCAGTTGTTGCTTACTAAAGAAGTCAATAGTTTATCATCTATGAATAATATGTGCAAAACCAGATTTTCAAAGTTGAGAAAACACTTTTCAGTGCCACTTGAAGTGGAATCTGCTAAGGTGTGTTATGACTAATGGTTATAAAAATATACAAAGACTAGAAAAGGGATTAGTTTTTCACAAATTCACAAAGCTTGTGAAGATGTCAAGTTTTTAAAGCCTCAGATTATTCATTGTATTAGTCAACAGTAGGTACTTTGCAGTAAGTGTTTGGATCCATCTGATGTTAACAGGGTAGTGTCAACAGTATACTTCATTCACTCTTGTAGACTTAACCATTGTCAGCTGGAAGATTTTTAACTCACAACCAAGAATGAAATTTTTCTGAATAAGAACTTTTCTCAATCACTATTATCAAATACTGAGCACCTTAAAAAAAAAAAGAAGAAGAAGAAAATTTTATTATTTCCAGAGAGAAGGGCAGGAAGGGAAGAAGAAAGGGAGAGAAGCATCAACGTATGGTTGCCTTTCACCTGCCTCCAGCTAAGGATGTGGCTGGAGGCCTGGCTTGCAACCTGGATATGTGCCTTGACTGGGGAACTGAACCAGCGACCTTTGGGTTCACAGGCTGGCACCAATCTACTGAGCCACATCAGCCAGAGGAATATTGAGCATCTTTGAAGTTGCTTTTGCTGTGGACTTGAGGAACATGTTCTTAAGGAACATTAAGAAAGTCAAAAGAGCATTTATATGTGAAACGTATAGTTCACTATAGTCATTTCCACAACTAATGTTGTTTAAATCACAATACATTTTTATAAGTCTTATGCTCTCAAAAGTTAAAACAATAAACTAAATCTTCATTTTTAAACAAATTGGTATTGAGCTGACCTGTAGTTCCGAGATAAAACTATAATTCCAGTACAATTATTCTGATCTTGAAGAAAATGCAAGGGGAATTTTCATATTTTTAAATTCATTTAACTGTGCAACTGAAGAATTTCCATCTAACCCTCAATTGGAATTAATTAATCTGCAACCTAATGACATGTTAAAAGGCAAATATTAAGAAGAGAATCTAATAGAAATAAATATATGTTCCTTCCAAGAGATGAATATGTTTGATTAAAATCATATGTCAGTGGATTTTTTACCAGTGTTTGGCAGTATGGTAGATGAAATATACAAAATCTCATTTCAGCTAAACATTAACAGATGGACCTTTACGACCACTTGATGATAGAGAACACTAAATTTGAAAGCCCATTGTGTGAGTTTTCTATCACTGCTATGACAAATTACCACAATTTGGTGTCTTAAAACAATACCCACTACAATCTCACAGAATGTTTTACAGAAGTCTGAGTTACAGAATAACTCAACTGGATTCTTTGCTTAAAAGTTTCAAAAGGCCAAAATCAAGGTGTCAGCCAAGCAGTGTTTGTTCCTTTCTGAAGAGCTTGAAAATGATCTCACTTTTCTTTTTAAAGCATTAAAAAAAAAAAAAAAAGATTTTATTTATTTTTAGAGAGTGGAATGGAGGAGAAAGAGGAGAGAAACATCAATGTGTGGTAGCCTCTCATCCACCTTCAAATGGGCACTTGGCTTGCAAATCCGGGCATGTGCTGTGATTGGCAATTGAACCAGTGACCCCTTGGTTCACAGGCCAGTGTTCAGTCCACTAAGCCACGCCAGCCAATGTTGGAAATGATCCCACTTTTAAGCTCATTCAGGTTGTTGCACACATTTAGTTCCTTGTGTTTGTGGAACTGAGGCCCTCATTTCCTTGTTGTCAGCAAGAGGCCAATCGTTCTGTGTATTCCCAGAAGTTTCTCATGCTTTCCTTGTGGCCCCTCCACCACCTGTGGGTCAAGTTCCTCTTAGGTTTTTTTTTTTTCTTTTTTTTTTTTAAAGATTTTATTCATTATTTTCGGAGAGAAAGGCAAGGAGAGAGGAAGGGGAAGAAGCATCAATGTATGGTTGCCTTTCACCTGCCTCCAGGCACGGACCTGGCTGGAGACCTGGTTTAGCAATCTGGTTATGTGCCCTGACTGGGGAATTGAACCAGCGACCATTGGGTTCGCAGGCCAGGGTCTATCCAATGAGCCACAACAGCCATGGCCACTTTTAGCTTCTGATCTCTAAAACTTCTCTTTCTGCATCTCTCTGGCTTCAGCCTGAGGGCATCCTTTCTGTCTTTAAGAGCTCAGATGATAAGATTAGTTCCACTTGACAATACAGGTTAATCTCCCTATTTTAACTTTCACAATTTCAATTATATCTACAACTTTTTTTTTTTTTTTTACAATATACATATTCAAAGATCCAAGGATCAGAATGGGGCCCTTATTCTGCCATTGATCCAATTAAACACACTGGTATTACCCCAAAAGAATTCCATTCATATTAGAAGATCTGTGGTACAAAATTGCACTCCATCATTATTATTAGTAGTATATTTTGAATTTTGTTAATTGAAAGTTAATGAAAATTTATGTTTTTGTAATTTTTATATAAATGCCTAGTTTCCTCAATTTTGCCTTTTGGTAGATAAAGCTAAAATGTTTATTATTTGGCCCATTACAGGAAAGTTTTGCCAAACCCTATTTTAGTGGAAAAATTAATTGGTACAGATTTTCTGAAAGGAAACTCAATGATGTTAAAAAAAAAAAAACAACAAACAACTATAAAATGCCATGGATATTATATTTCTAAGAATTGTTTCTAGGATGCTAAGTATGCATGTACTCAAATTTATCAATAGGTTTTTGTCAATTCAGCATAACTCATTAAGGCAGAAGTTTCTAAGTATGTACCAAGAAGGGGATGATTAAATCAATTAGAGTAAATCCATTTGGTACTAAAATTATAATGTAATAAATATATATGCTGGCTATTTTTATTGTCATTATATGCATTCTAATGTTTTAAAATAATGTATATTTATTCCATTGTAAAGCTGTAACTATAATTAAAGTTATTTTTATAAAATTAATTTGTGGGAACATTAAGGAAACAATAAAAAAAGACTAACCCACAGTGATTAACCCTAAGATAGATATTGTTTAGAGATATGGAAAAATATTCAGTAAGAAAGAGCTAAAAATAATGAAAGTTGTACCTGCCCTGGGAGAAGGACTGAGAATGAGAACTTGTGGAATGGGGATTCTTGCTTTTCATTATAAGGCCTATGTAGTACATATTTGACATAGAAACATAGTGTTGGGAGAAAGCTCTAAAATACCCTGAACTGCCTGCCAGCAAGACGAACAAGTGGGTGGATCTGAGAGCACATTCAGCCTGAACATCACTGGAGGCACAAGTGTTAAAACTGCAGTTACCCTGTGTTAGGCACATGATGACAAGGAAGGGTCTTTGGAAAAGACAAAAATGAAAAAAATGAAGGACCCAGACAAAGAGGAAGACCAGATATAAAATGGATTGACTGCATAAAAGAAGCCGTAAACTTGAGTCTACAGAAGCTGCACAGGACTGTTGAGAACAGAACACAATGGACATGACTCATTCATAGGGTCGCCAGGAATCAGAGATGACTCAGTGGCACACAGTAAACACACACACACACTGCTTGATTTTACTTTAATAAAAGCATAAAAATATGGAATTTTGTATACATATGCATGTACAAGTGTATAGTTTATTCTTTTAAGATATATATGATGGAGTCTAAACTTTCATTAGAAAACATTATACACCACAAAACAGAGATAATTAATGAATTGGGAATAGAGCTTATTACTGTGGTTACTTCCTATGATCCAACAGCCCAGAGCCTAAATGATAAAAGATAAATTGAATGAAATCTCACAGGACTTGAAAACAGTATTTTGTGGCTCATATTCTCTTTGATTTTTATGTTCTAATGTCTTTCCCCTATCTATATCCATTTCTTTTTTTTTTTTTTTCCCAGAGGAGACACCTGGATTCTTCTAGTTATTGAAATCCCTCCCTTCTCACCAAAAGAAAGGGCATCTTTAAGCAAAGGTCTTTTGTCCCTAGAGCAAATCTGACATAAGCAGTAGGATATTTCCCCTGAACACATGAATAGGCAATAAAAGAAAAGGTCAATAAATAGAGAATGTTTCTTAACAAGAGCATACCCAAGATATGCTAAGATATGATAAGAAGAAAATTCTTCTAATCGGAAAGCATAAAGAATAGGATGAGCAGGGATTCTGGAATGCTCAGGTCTGATTCCAAACACTGTTAATTCCTAGCCCTCTGAACCTTAGTTCTCATACTTGTCATGGTGAGTTAAGTGATACCATCCCACATGGTTTTTAAATAATGAATTAAAATAACTATAAAGTAACTAGCAAAATGTTTAGTATAAGTAAAGATTAAACATAGCTAAGTTTTTCTGCCTTTACTTGTAAACTTTCCTCCTAAACCACAGTTTTTGAGTGTCTACAAACATATAGTATCTAAACATATCTGTGTATGCTTAGGTATAACCTTTAAATACATGGAAATTAATTTAGTTATGTATTTTAAGTAAGTATGTACCTTCTTTCTTTTTAGGTATTTTGAAGGCACGAACACATCTAAGAATTGTTGAATAACTCCATGTTTACATCCTATTTCCATGAATGTATTTGAATATTTTCATTCAGTATTCCACTTAATCTGCACAAAAGCTAATGGGGTGTGAGCTTTTATTATCTCACTGTTACAGATGAGAAGGCTAAAGCTTAGAGAAATAAATTGGCCAAGGAAATGCTTGGTGGCGGAAGAGGGACTTAAGGAATTTGATCCTGGATGTGTCTGTATCCAAATTCTAAGTTTCTACTGTGTTGTATTGCCCTAACCCACAGGCAGCAAACACAAGGCCTGCAGACCGAATCCTGCCCTCCACTTTGTTTTATCTGGCCTACCACCTTCAGCCCGGCACCTTGTTTCTACCTGGCTCTCTTAACTGTTAAGGAGTAGTTACATTTATACAGTCCTCAAATGACATTCCGCCCTTTAAAGGCAACCACAAGGCTGATGTGGCCCTGGGGGAAAATGAATTTGACACCCCTGCTCTAACACATAGAACAGGGTGGAAATGTTACTGTGATTGTTTTTAAGTTTATCTTTATAAGTACATTCAGGACATACAGTGTCTGTTTTTAGTGTACACATCCACATAGAATTGTCACCAAATTATATCTATTTTCACTTGTAAATAATTCACAAAGCCTTTCATTCCCACAGCTCCTGCCCTTATTACCCTGGTTCAAGCTGCTCTTGTCATTGTTGAAACTGGTTTAGCCTCCCAGAGGGTCACCTAGTTCTCATTCTCCACCCACGCAGTAGCAGAGCTATGGTCTAAAAACCAGTCTGGGACACGTGGTAACTCCACATTGCTCCAACTCCGTGAACCCCCTTCCAAATGAAAACTGCAAGTAGCCACCCTTTCAGCTTGCAAGGGTGGGTTTTGCACATATTGGTTATTTACTGAGTCTTTGGTCAGTGTGTTGAATGAAGCTGGTTTTCAACTTTCTCTATATTCCTGCACCAGCTTATTCCTTCAGCCTTATCTTTTGCAACCCCTGCCCTTGAATTTATACTCTAGCTATAATGAACTTTGTTTAGACCTGAAAATCTCCAAAAGGAGAAACAGTCATCAGAAATACACAGAAACCAAAATGAGAAAGGTGAACTCCAAGATCCAGACAATCGGACAATATCAGAACTGAACTGGTGACAGGTCAGCTGAAAGGGCCAAAGAGGTGCTTGGGAATAAAAAGAAAATGGACAATGGACACAAAGCACAAAGGAATGCAGACCCATGTCATAGCCATAAAGACTGAACCTCTGGATTCAAGGTAGTTTGTTGCGTCTTACCCTTAGTGACATTTATACTTCTCTTACATTCCTTACTTTTGTTGGTACCTCTCTTATATTGTGAAAACCATTCTGGAATGACTTAAATAGCTGTTATGCTGTTACATGGTTATTATGTGCTAGGAATCCTGCTAGCACCAAGGGTCCGAGGCCAGAAGCTAATAGGCATCACCCTCATGAAGCCTCTGTAGGAAGAAGACACAGAACATTTCAATACCATAGAATGGAGATAACACTAAATTTTATAGCTTCTCAGCAAAGGAGGAGCACTTTACCAAAGATGAGGGCTCACAGAATGGGTTTTCATCTGTTAAAATGAAGATAAACAAGGAACAGCCTTAAAAATTCCTCAGACAAACTAGTTTAATCATACAGGCAAAACTTAGCTTATTTTGCAAGACTAATTATGGGATTCAGGACAAGCCTCCCCCACATATACCATTATATGTTGAATAGTATATATGTGTGCACTATATATATATATATTTTTTTTTTTTGAATTGAAGTTACTTAAGGAATAGCTGGCTCAAGAACATGCCCCTTTTCTTTAGTTTCCCTGACAGCAGGAAATAAAGTTCCCATGTGAAAGGTACCTTTTTTGTACCAAGAGAAAGGCAGCCTTATCACCAGAGATGGGAAATTCAGGGCCTAGATGGCTGTATAAATACACTGTTCTCACTTCTTCAATGATTTGCTACCCTAAACCAGAACTCTTTGGACAATTTTTCATAAATAATTGTTTCTCTCTAAAAGGTGTGAAAAGCTGCCTGCTTTGGTCACTTTTTAAAGCCTCATTCCAGATTTTGGTTTGAGTGCTACAACTTTGCAAATCATCTTTGTGCAGGCACAATAAATTTTTACTAATTACCACTTCAATGATTCATTAGCTGTACTTTGGCTGTTTATGAATTTTTGGTGCATGGCAGTTTCCCTGAGTATTATTGATTTTGCCTATGTTCACAAGATAAGTATATTTCTGCAGATGCATAGCCTACCTGCTTTCTGGGGGGTTGGGAGGTGGTTTTTGTGCATAATATGTAAATGGTCATGTGAAACATTTTTATTTTTCTGTTTGGACATCAACTTATTTTGTTTACAGTGCTTTTCCTGGCTAAAATAGCTGAAACTTCCCCTGAAGGTCATAGTGAAAATCCTCATTTTGACGGGCTGAAGAGCACATTTTTGAATGTCAAACATGCTTTAAACAGTCAGAGCGTGTCTGTTGTCTAATGCCATTTCACTTATATTTCTTCTGAAGAAATCTCTTTTCCCCGGCATGAAAACTCAATTTGAAATCAAGTCCTATGCAGTTTCTGCTGCACCAGCAGTCAGGCTCTTCCATTTCTTTCCTCTCAATGTCTAGACCATTGTGTGGGGAATAAGTCTTTGTGAGGAGTGAGATTACAATCATATAAATAGAATGATTGGGTTTTCTCATTGTGATTCCTGATTGACTGGAAGGCCACCCACATCTTCTCAGCAATATGCAGTGTTGAATATGCAGAATGGAAAGTTACTTAGAAACCATGGTTGCAACTCCTAGGAGCAGTGATGTACTGAAGAGAGTGACAGAGAGGACAAATGGGTAGGAGTGCCTCACCTCAGGTTTGGGGAGTAAGGGAGTAATAGCATTGACTGTAAATGATTTTAAAAAATAATAAAACTGACTAAAATCTGGTTTTTCATTATCACTGTAGATTGTCATACAAAAAAAAAGGTCAGTGACAAAATCCTCCTTGTGGGTTACATCACACACTCTGCAATTGTCTCCCCAAAATGTCCCCTTCTTAGTACTTAGGTCTCTTTTTCTCCCTGACCCTACTGAGCAAGGTTTGCTGTTGACAGAGAGGGAGTGTTATCTTCTGTTGCTGTTTATAATTTCAATGTGATATTTATGATGTAACAATAAATGTGGACCTCTAATAAGGAGCTGCATCTTTATGGCTTCCCCATTGGAGGACTTCTTCCAAGATGAATCCAGTGCTCACAACCACTCCACGAGCAGTTCCACAATGTTATTTATTTGTTTCAGGATCTGATGGGAAGAGCTGCCCTGTCACAGAGTAGGATATCTTTTCATGGTCATGCTTGAAATTAATGACCACTTATCCTTCAGGAGGAGGCTTCACTCTGAGTACAGTAATGTCACTGAAAACTCAGGTTGGTAACCAACAGCCCAATCTGAATATGAACACAAGTTTTTGGAAAATGTATTACTTTGTGAATAAACAATATGAAAGCAATATACCGCTGAGCTCATCCCTTTCAGGATCTTCTTCAATTTGAAAAACAAGCTGCTATCAGAAGGAAAGGAGGCAGGAAAGAAGAGAGGGAAGGGAAAAAATGTAGGAAATCCTTTTTTGCTTTTTTTTTGAAGGGCAGAGTGATTAATCTGTATTACACTTGGATTTGGGAAGAAGAGAGAAAATTAAATTAAAAGGTGACTTTTTAAAAATCATGATCTAAGGCCTTGGCCGGTGGCATAGTGGATAAGGCGCTGGCTTGCAAACCCAAAGGTTGCTGGTTCGATTTCCCAGACAGGGCACATAACCAGGTTGCAAGCCAGGTCTCCAACCAGGTCTGTAGCTGGAGGCAGGTGAAAGGCAACCATACATTGATGTCTCTCTCCGTCTCTGACTCTCTCCCTACATCTCTCTAGAAATAATAAATAAAACTTTAAAAAATATATCATGGTCTACTTCTTCCCAAATTAGACAATGTTTCTTTAAATAATTGAAAATCAAATGTATACAGAGCAGCATGCCACCTTTGTGCTCTGATTCAATATGACTCTGTCTGCATTGTTCTGTATTTCTTCAGGCAGTGTTTTATCTTCAGTCCAGCTATTCCCCTGTGGCCTCAATATTCCAAGTATTTTTCCAACCTCTCTCTTTTTCCAACCCAATACCAAAGCTTGCATCTTCTGGTGTGCCAGGCCACTTCCAAAGCTCAGTGACTCTGTGTTTGACACTGTATGAATAGTAACCAGAAAAGGGAGGCTGAGACTTGGATAGCGAATTAGAGGTTGTCCTTGGCAAGATACAGTAAACCAAGCAAATGAACCCCGTGAACTCTAGTTTCAGATGATCATGAAATCATGATTAGAGGGCAGATTAATAATCACCTCCTTTAGTTTTATTACTTTGTATTAGTTTACAAATACAATTCCAAGGCAAGGTGATACAGTGGTTAACTAGGAATAGAAATGAACAGAATTAAGCAGCACATTAATTGTCTGAAATCTTCTCTGGAATTTTTTTTTTTTTCAATATCCTCACCCAAGGACATACTTATTGACTTTAAATAGGAGGGAAAGGAGGGAGGGCGGGAGGGAAGGAGAGGGACAGGGAGAGGGAGAGCAAGAGAGAGATGGAGAGAGAGAGAGAGAGAGAGAGAGAGAGAGAGAGAGAGAGATCAATGTGAAAGAGAAATATCACTCAGTTGCATCTCATTTACACCACAACTGGAGACTGAGCCTGCAACCCAGGCAGATGTCCTGGTTGGCAATCAAACCTGTGGCTTTCTGGTTTATAGCTCTTCTCTAGAACTTTAACCCTGTTCCACCATAGAAAAAACACTAGTTTTAGCAAAAATTCAGTAATGATGATTTATTTATAAATGGTATAAATGTCTGTATCATTTCATGCTTTTATTTGAATATAAGAGGTCTGTCCCGAAAGTACTGAGTCAATGTCAATATAATTAAGTTTGTCTAGCTGATACTTTCAGGACAGACCTCATATACTGTGGATATTTTACTATTAGAATTGGAATGGTACTTATTTTAAGTTTTAAGCACACAGGGTACAACAACGTGTTAATAAGATTGAACCTATAAGCCAAATATGATGCATAACCTTATATATGATGAATTTTAAGTTATTAATTAATGCAAATCTTACCTAAACTTTTCATAACTTTTATGAAGATGATTGCATAAATTCCTCAGGTTAGTAATATCACCTGTACAGATATGGTGAGAAGAGATAGTGCATTTTCCAGAAGAATAATACTTATATATTTGTATCCTATTGAAATGAAGGTAATTTTTAAAATTTTCAAATATCATTGGATTTCCTTTGTGAACTATTGTAAAGCTTTTAACATAAATGAATTACAAATTAGAAAATCAATTCCCTTGTCCTCTATTTTTCATTCAGAAAGCATGATCTGTGAAACTAATTTGCTCCATACAGAAGAACTCAGTACCAACAATGTTAGTGTCAGCTGCTCAACATTGAAACATTCCCGCCATCATACCAAGGTTCTTCCTAAAGAAGTTTTTGTTTAAAACAAAATACACTAACAAAATCAACTCCATAAAAACTCCCACATGACAATGTGCTCAGAGAAGTGGCTGGCCCCACTCTCAGCTCCCATGTGAGCCCAGATTTGTCTAAAACAGAAGCAAGAGATGCAAGAGAAAAGCGTCTATTGGTTACCTCCCATATGCACCTGGACCAGGGATTATATGCACCTGAATAAGGAATGAAACTTGCAGCCTAGGTATGTGCTTTGACCAGGAATGGAACTTGCAACCTTCGGGTTATAGGATGATGCTCTAACAAATTGAGCCACACCACAGAGCAGGACCTGGATTCTTAATTACACTTTGGAACCTCTAAATTAACCAGCTCTATCATTGTTCTGTACATCTCATTAAGTGTGATAAGAAATGCTCTTATTACTTAAATCAGCCTAGCTTGAAACATGCAAATTGTTAAAGCCAAAATTTAATCTAAAACTTTCTCAGATGTGCCCTTCCTGGATACAACAAGCCTGACCAAGGGGTGTGGGTGATTCATCAGAATCCTTAAAGTTATCACAAAATGAGCCCAAAGAGCTTTTTCTTAAAGCCTCAAAGCCAGCATTGTGGCTGAACAATGAGTGCTATGTAAAATGACTAAAGGGCATCTAATGTTCACCTTGAACATATAATAGGGCCTTTGGGTAAAGAAGGCAAGAGATTCTGGGAAGAGGGTGAGAGATCTTGCCACTTAATCATTTAATTCACCCCTCTTCTCTCTAGGCACACGGCTAAGCTGCATTAGTCAGCTTTACTTGTGCTTAAGTTCTAATCAGCGGATGGAAGAGGAAGTGATGCATGCTGCTTTCCAGACTGAACCATAAGAGCCTCCCACTATACTCCTACAGGATCTTTCCCCCTTTCAGCTAGCTAGCTAGAAAATGACCCTGGGAATGACTTTGGAGGTCATGAGTTAAATGACCTGTGGAACTGAAGCCTCTGTGCTCTACCTTTTTTCTGCGGAGCAGGAATATCCATAATGGACCATTAACATTTATTAACTATTATTGTTCTATCCTGCCAAGTTTTAGAGTTTGTTGCAATGGCCAGGATTATAGTATGAGCTAATACAGTAGAGTTACAGGGTTCTATTGAATAGTGATATGAATGAATTAGCAAGTGGGCTAATAAAATCCAAGTTTATTAATGAGGAAACTATGGATCCAAGAGTTGGGTATCTTGCCCAAAACACCCAGGAAGCAACTTTTGGAGCTGTCAGAGAACTCAGCTGCTCTGTGTCTGAGCTCATGATCTTCTGCTGTGCTATCCGGCAGAAGGACAAGAAGATAAATTCCCATTTGGTTCCAAGTGTTGAAAAATGACATTGACCAATATATATCAGAAAAAACAAATCCTGTATGAACTAAATACTACAGATTTTTGTGTTGTTACTGATTGGTCTCTAACTGTACTGCTTTCAGCTTTCTGTTAAGCTTTGTTTAAAATCAATCATGTGATTGATAGCCACCAATGTTTTAGTGTGAATTAACTCCTTGTAGTTTAAAATATTAACATTTTTCTTCTTTTAATCATATATCTTTCTAATGACTGCATTAATACTATTTAGCATCATCCATGTACCATATCAAAATTAAAAATCCATTTTTTATTTTTTCCTTTAAATAATTTTTCTAATAAAAATTAGTATATTTTCATTCATTATTAAATAGTGATTTAAAAATCACTCACTGAGCCCTGGCTGGTGGCACAGTGGATAACGTGCCAGTCTGCTAACCCAAAGGTCGCCAGTTTGATTCCCAGCCAGGGCACATAACTAGGTTGCAAGCCAGGTCTTCAGCCAGATCCATAGCTAGAGGCAGGTGAAAGGCAACCATACATTAATGTCTCTCTTCCTTTCTGCCTCTCTCCCTTCCTCTCTCTAAAAATAATAAATAAAATCTTTAAATAATATAAAATAAAAAAAATATTAAAATCACTCACTGAGTCAAGTTTTTACCTTTGGAGTGGGAGGTTAAAGGTAAGTAAGGGGAGAAAATGATAATGACCCACATTGCAATAGATTAGAGTTGGAGACATAAGTATAAGTTCATAATTAGCTCAATGTAATACAGAGAGTTATATGAAGAACAATATATAGATACACATGTGCACAGATTAGCATAACCTATGTATGTCCTTGGTTTCAGCTGAGAGGACTTAGAAACAAAGCATCACAACAGCAACCGGCACATGAAGAACCCAGATCATTCTTTCTAATGACATTTTCTAGTAAAAACAAACCAGGGATTCTTGGAGAAATGACTGATTCTAGGACCTGGGCAAGAAAGATACAAGATGAGTCTGGAATATCTTATAGTTCAACAAAATGAGGGATATATTTTTTAAAGTTCCCCAAAAGAATGAGATGTGTTAAAGGAATACAAGAGCCAATGGAAAGAGCTTCCAATAACCAAAGCTGGAAAAATTTGAGCAACAAAGAAGTAGCAAAGTAGCAAAGTATATAACCCAAAATACTTTAAAAAATAGTTAGAAATATCCTTGAGTTAGTACTGACATAAATAAAAGATTGAAAGAATAAAATAGAATAGAGTAGAATACAATAGAACAGAATAAATCTTCCATGAAGGAGAATTCCACATAACTTATGAGGACTCCATCCTCAAAGAGGAAGAAGTTGGAGCATAGTTCGCACTCCTTAAGTGCAGGTGCACATAGTGACTTCCTTGCAAAGAACACCCTATGGAAAGCAGGGTAGAAGAGTAACTTTACAGTGCAGAAACTTGACAAACACTAATCAGGTAGGTGATCAAGGTTCACATCAACAATGATAAACATGTTGATAGAATGTATCCTTGATATAATAAAAATGGCACATCACCTCACTGTTATTCCTCCCCAGAACTTCTAACCCCAGTCTAAGAATAAGAAAAATATCAGATAATTCCCAATTGAGGGCTATTCTTCAAAATACCTGACCACTACTCCTCAACACTGTCAAGATCACCCAAAACAAGGGAAGTCTGAGGAACTGTCCCAGCCAAGAGGAGACTAAGGAAACTTGGTGACTAAATGCAATGTGGTATCCTGAATAGAATCTTGGAACAACAACAAAAGAACATTGTAAAAACAGAGGAAATCTGAACAAAGTATGGACTTTAGTTAATAATTATATCAGTTCATTAATTGTAACAAATGTACCATCCTAATGTAAGATTGTATTAATAATAGGGATTGGATATGGGATAGAAGGGTGCTCCCTGTACAATCTTTGCAAGTTTCTGTAATCTAAAACCTACGAATTTAATAAGGTTTTTTCTTCTAAAAAAAAAAATCAGTCATGATACCATAATCTAGCAATAAAAAGAAACATTTTAATGCAGACTTTATTTTTTCTGGCATCTATTTTTATTATTCGAAGTGGTTTCATACTGTACATACCTTTTTCACTTAATATTTATTGGATGTATTTTGATGTCTTGTAACTCTACAACATGATTTGTATTTACATCAGAATAGCTCATCTTAAGGATATACATCGTATGATTGAGTCAATTACATAGTGGCGTCTTTATTCTCTAATTTCATTGAATTTATTGGGGATGGAGGCGTGGGGCATGGAGGCAGTAAGAGAGGAAACAATTTTGACTTACTTCATTGTGAAAAACAGTGGGGTGAGCCTGGTCCAATGCTGCCAGGGAAAATGTGATGGGACTAGAAATAAGAGACCTAGACACTGATCTCACCTTTGTGAATAACTCTGAATATGGTTTTAATCTCACTTAACTTCTACAGTACCAAGTGTCCATATCTATAAAATGAACTACATAATTATTCAACTGTCCATTCCTAAAATATGTTAGTACATGTTTTATAAAAAGACCATTTTTAAGAAAAATTAATGTAGAGGATGTGACCCAAAATAGTTAATGTAATAAACAGGGCATAGAAAATGGATAATAGATACATTTCCTCTTTGCTGTATAGCCAAAAACATGGTGCACTAATGAATACATTAAATGAAGTAACATGAACATCTGACAGTTCTGCAAAGGGGACTCTTCCCACTGAAGGAGAGGGGGGACTATCCTATGAATGTGACATGGAGATTGAGTTCAGGTAAACACGAGGAAGGAGCTGTCTAACAATACAATGGGACCCTAGAAAAATGAGAGGGTTCTTATGTGTGGAGAATTTTGCAGCATGGGCTGGATGTAGAATCATCAAGGACATCTGGAAGCAATTCCTGCCCTTTGTAGGAATTCAAACTGGTAGTCATGGAGTTTCCTTTCAATGTTAAAAGGCTAGAAACTTGCTTTAATTTTAGATACAACACTACCCTAATTTAGACTATTGCCCACAAGCATTGCCTTTGTTTCTGAGCTCTCTGCTGCCTTATTGGTCTACAGATAGCTGAAAAATAGATTTCATCAGCAAAAATAAAAAGCATCTATTTATTAAGAAGTTGGGTCCTTTGATTTGTTTGTATGTATGGATGGGTACCTCTCTATATAATGAAGAACAAGTCCCTTCACTATCGTGAAGAAGAGATGAACAAAGTATTTCTTTAAACTCAATCTTCTTTATGAAGTCAAAAAGAACAGAAATTTTGGAAAGTAAATCTGCAGTACACAGTCAAACTTTAGAATTTGTCCTCAAGATTTCTTCCTATTCTTTCCAGAACATGAACTTGCGAACATGTTAACAGGTAAGAAATAGCACACACACATACACACTTACTAATATTCAAGGTTTTAAAATTGATCTGATGCAGGTGAGTTCCTCCCCTTTACACCTTTGTATAAGTGAGGGAGGAACTGTACCTGGTGACAGATTTCTTTCCTAAATGGTGAAGGTGACTCACTGTTTGCATGTCAAGGGACTCCACTGTGCTTACCCCTACCCGTGTAGCCCTCTTGGTTCAGACAAAATCTATGTAATGAGTATCCGAAATGTTTTTTTTTTTTCTGGAATTCTACTCACCTGAGAACCTTAGATAGCCTGTCAGTCCGCTTCACCTCTGAATAAACCAGATGGCGAACGACCGACTTCAGGAGTGCAGAGTGGAGGGAAAAAAAATGCGGACAGAGGCTAAAACCAGCTTTTAAGAACTTTTTGTCCTAAACTTCAAAAGTACAGAATGTGAATGTAATATCTAATGAGAAACCATGTATTGCCTGTAGATCTTCACCAGACACACACACACACACACACACACACACACACACACACCCAAGCCACAGACGACTGCCGCGGGCAAATCCCTCCTCTCCAACCACCAGAGCAAGGGAGGGATCCCTAGAGTCCAAAGCACCGCGGGTAGGATGGGTGTCCGGGAGCCCTCGCTGCAGCCGATAATCTGTGCAAGAACTGAGTGGAAGGTGAAGCAAGGAAATCCCTTGCATGCTTTGTGGAGTATTAAAAATGCAGCATCATCCTCTCCGTCCCCTTTCTTCAGCTGGAAAGCCCAATTTGAGGGCGCAGGGAGCGGAGGGGAAAGCTGGCTGCCGGCCTCCAGGAGCTCCCTCCCTCCACAGCCACCCCGCCTTTCTCGGGCTCTAATGGCCTCCGCTCCAATGGGCCAGCAGCGCCTTCACCCGGTTCCTCTTCCATTCACTCCAGCGGGGAGGAAAGAGGGAAAACAAAACTCTAAAAATAACTGTCAGCCTCTTACAAAAAGGAAAGCTTAGCCGCCCTCTCCTGCTCCCCCCGCCCAACCCCCCCACGCCTTAAGAGGCACATGTCTGCTCTTACAACACCGAGGCACATGGTTCCAGCTCGGCCCCGAGCGCCGCGAGGACGGAGAGGAAATCCACAGCTGTGGGACGCTCCTCACGGAGCCACCTCCAGCGAGGGCGGCCCGGGGACTGCAGCGGCGACATGAAGGGCTAGACCGCGGGGTCGCTGCTCACGTGGTGAGAGGGGGCGCGGGAGGCGGCGCGGGCGCGGGGAGGCCGGGAGGGGCGGTGAGCCCCGCGGGGCCCCGCAGCGCCCGCCGCTCGCCCCCACGCGCACTGGCGGTGTTTGCCCGCCTCACTGCAACTTGCTGCAGTGTTTGAAAGAGTAGTAGGAGCGCATGGAGGTGGGGCCCGGGAAAGACCGGGAGGAGTGGTCGGGGGCGAGCGCGGAGGGGGCGGGGAGGCGGCGGCTGGCCCGGAGCGGGTGGGACGAGCGAGAGGGGCATAGCCTGGCGCTTACACGTGTCACATGTGCTTTTTAAGACGGCCGGGAGCGCCTGCAAGCTGGATCTGGTGGAGGATGCTGCTGCGGCAGGTGCTTCGCAGAGGGCTCCAGTCGTTCTGCCACAGGCTGGGCTTGTGCGTGAGCCGGCACCCCGTCTTTTTCCTCACCGTGCCCGCAGTCCTGACCATCACCTTCGGCCTCAGCGCGCTCAGCCGCTTCCAGCCCGAGGGCGACCTGGAGCGCCTGGTCGCTCCCAGCCACAGCCTGGCCAAGATCGAGCGCAGCCTGGCCAGCAGCCTTTTCCCCCTGGACCAGTCCAAAAGCCAACTGTATTCGGACTTGCACACCCCTGGGAGGTATGGCAGGGTGATCCTCCTCTCCCCACCCGGGGACAATATTTTGCTCCAGGCTGAGGGGATCCTGCAGACCCACCGAACCGTGCTGGAAATGAAGGTGAACCACAAGGGCTATAATTATACTTTTTCCCATCTGTGTGTGTTGAGAAATCAGGATAAGAAATGCGTGCTGGATGATATTATTTCAGTGCTAGAGGATCTCAGGCAGGCTGCCGTCTCCAATAAGACAACAGCCAGGGTGCAAGTGAGGTATCCCAACACTAAATTAAAGGTATGCTTCTCCTGCATGCTTCTGCCAATTAAAGAGGCAGCACTTCATTTCTTGCCCTAAACAAGCAAAGAAAATGCAGAGGTCTCATCCTTAAGACTCAGAAGCTAATGCTTCTTTCATTTGGGGGAGCAGGGTGGTGGGGGAGATGGGCAACTGAGTGAAGAAAACAGGCAATGAATGGTTCGACTAGATATTAAGAAATTCAAAGCCAAACCAAAATAAATAAATAAAAATGTCAAAAATGAAAACAAAAAAAAAAAAGTTTCTGAGACCCTGCAATTACATCTTTGTTCAGGGTTAATAAATCAGTGAATGGAAGGGGGAGGGGGAATCCTGAACAACTTGGGGGATTTCTTTTCATTATGGGGCTCGATGTATTTCTTATTACTGATTACACATCCACCTGGTACCATATCCACCTTTCCGCATCTTCAGCCTGGCTTGATTTTGACATGTAGGGAGTTTGTGTTTCAGTGCCCTGTGAGTGTGTGTTGGAGAGCAGTGAGTGTGAATGTAGTTGGGATTCCAGGAATGATGTGCATGTGTGTTTGCATAGCAAAAGAAGCAGAAATTTCCTCTGTGAAAATGGGCATGTGCAGCTGACTGATATACTAGTTTACCGAGTCTTGTTATCTTCTTCCCATAATAATACAAACCAAAGGAAGATTACTATAATAGCAAAAGAAAAAAGTCCATAGTAAGCAAAGATGGCAAAGAATGGTTGCTTCAGCACTAAATATATTGTGCTGTTTAAACACTCAATGCAAATTTTGTGGATCAAGTGAGATTTCTAAACTCATCCTACACTGGCAGGATTGAGCTGCAGCAGGGAATGAGGAATGCAGTCTCCAGGTGACTGAAGTTTCAGGGACAAATGTGACTTCCAAAGAGTCACTGCACCATTTGTATGCTCAACCCTGTGTGCTTCTATGGGGATAATGAAATAGGAGGAACCCCATGGCCTCAATATGGGAAATCACTAATATTTTTATTTATCTGATATAGTCAAGCATCTGTACACAAAAAAATAATTTTCTTGGGATTTTTGAGATCAAAAGTCTCTTTTTCCTGAACTGAGGAATGTAATGCACTTAGAAACTAGGGATTCCTGGGGAAACCTTGTCAACTGCTTCCTCTTAACATGTTGTCCTTATTTAAATGCATCTGAAGGTTGACAGGGTTTCAGCCCCTGGTTTAGCTGAACTGTCCCTTGCGGTTTAGTGAAAATGGACAGATGATTCATCAGCTTGAAATCTAGGTAAGAGGTTGTCCGCTTACCACTTACTGAAGGGAATGTGATGAATATATGTCATTAGACAGCATGCTTTTTGTTTCCTGAATCCTTTGACATCAGCATTATTGCTTGCTAAAGAAAAAGATGAGGTGGAGAGTGATCTTCCCAGCCTTTTAACTGAGTTCTTCCCTATGCCAAACATTTGGTGTGTAAAAAGATTTCAAATTGTGTCATGTTTCAACTTCAGTAGTTTTCCCCATGGAGGCTGGTTTGCAGTTTATTGGTATGCATTATTAGTTGGGTCCCTTATTTCTTTTATCCAGCACTACTATCTAATTGTAAGAACTTTGTCCAGTCAGCCATTGTGGACATTTTGTTTATCTGTCAATGCCATTTTGACATTTACAGCACACATCCCTGTGGCCTATAATTCACTCATTTAATGATCATTGGTTGCACTCCGGTGATTTACTAGGTGCTCTTCTAAGCACATGAGACAGGTTGAGGCACAAATCAAGGTTCTTACCCTCATTAGGCTTAAAAACAATAGATGTTAGTATTCTCACCCAGAATTACCTATAAGCAGGGACTCTGCAATCTTTGGGTTCACCCCCAACATCATGCTAGGCCTATAACAGGGGCTCTGTCTAAACTTTTTGCCTGAAGGGTTGGTCAGTCTACATCTTGGTAGGAGTTGGTGGAAAATCACCGAAGTATGGAGTAATTGATTACAAAGGTCAATGTAGTAAGAGTAGAATTATTCCTATTACCATAAAAGTAACAGAATTATATGTTGGCTCTATAAGCTGTAAAGCCCTTATTCTGCTACATTCTAATGTCAATGTCTTCTCAAATCTATTGGCTTGACTCCCTTTGCCTGGCATCAGTGGTGTCCTTAAGCTATGTTTGGGTAAAAGAATTCTTTAACATTCTTCTGAGAATGATGGGCCCTCTCAAGCATCCATATGTAACATCACACAAGCTAGTGTAAAATGAAATATAATTTGTGAGTACCATGGGTACTTAAAATCCTAGCAAATGATTTTAATTCATGTGTAGTAATGATATTCAAAGAGTATCCCTATGATGGTGATGGATGCCATTGGTGTATGAATTTTAAGGATAATTTTTATAAGTACCTATCTTGGCCCTCTAGTTCAATTTGCTCTCCTCTGTCATACTTGAATCACCAATATGGAAAATTTTAGTGCTGGAAGATGCTCTTGGTGGGCAGGGAATCAGCAGTTGAAGAAAATGAAAAACAAATTGCAGTGGCTGGATAATGTGAATAGGAATTGGTAATTTCTTCATATGAAAGAAACCAGTAGGTCTGTACTTAGAGGTGGTCTTAAGATATATAAATACTGATGGACAGAAAGGAGTGGTCAAAAACCTTAATAATGACCATCATAAGGATATTTTCCTAATATTATTAAGATACCCAACTATTCCTAAGCATAGAAAGTTTTAGGACTTCAGATCAACATGACTATCTTGACAAGGTTACCTAGATAAGCAGGAACACAGAAAGTTGCTGGTATAGAATTCTAAACAGAGGCTCAGTCAAGCTGGTAGGAAAAATGCAGCAGTCACTTTAGAATAATACTATAGATTAAATAAAACATACATATATATTTTTTTTTTAATTATTTTTACTTAAAAAAATTATTCATTATTTTTAGAAAGAAGGGCAGGCAGGGAGGAAAAAAGGGAGAGAAACATCAATGTACGGTTGCCTTTCAGTGCCTCCAGCTGGGGACCTAGCTGGAGACCTGGCTTGCAACCTGGTTATGTGCCTTGGCTGGGAATCAAACCAGCAACACTTGAGTTTGTAGGCTGGTGCCAATCCACTGAGCCACACCAGCCAGCACTTGTACTTTCAAAAGCTGTGTAGAAAAGAGGCCAAAATCTGAAATCCGGAATTCCTACACCTATGATATATGAACTCTAATTGTGTCTATTATTATAGCCTTTATGTTATTATATATCTGAGTAGACATAAAGTTCAGGTCATATTTCTGCTGTACTATTCACATTCTTCCAGCCCAATCTTCTGTGTAGTTAGTATTTGTATCATTGATTAGTTTGTAAATTAATTTGTATATTTATACTGTAATATTACAAAATCATAATCACTTTTTAAATCTCTGTGACATGCTTTTATGTTAAGGGTAGCCTCTACATTTTCTAGATTTCTATAAACTATTTTGACCCCTATACTTTGAGATCTTTTTTCACCTATTAAAACATTCATTTTATATAAGTTAATGTAATGTGGCCAGACTGATTTTTTTTGGTTAAATATGTAATGAATTTTTGAAACCAGCCTCTTGATTAAAATGAGACAGGCACTCAAAATTGTTAAGCAAGGGCTACTCTGGACTCCAATAAATGTTTTCATTATAATTCAAGTGGCTCAGGTGGTTACAGGTAATATTTTGCTGCCTCATAGGAAGGCCGTCATGGCTGCACTTTTCCATCTGGCTAGTTCCAAGATAAAAAAAATAATAATATCCATAGATTCCCAGTATTCTTTATTTTGGCCACAATAAAAGACAGATAAGAAGAAGCAATCAAATGTGGACCAGGGCAAATGATGAGAAAGGAATGACCCAGGTTGGATCCTGTGCAACCTGTTCTTCCCATTAAATTCCATTAACATCATACCTCTGGACATGTTTAAGTGGAATGTATGTACTTCAATGTACCACATCTAAGAATAGGAGCAGAGAAACACTTCATGCTTTTTAATAAAATACAGTGTTTCTTTGGACACATGCTAAATAACATCTTCCAGGTTTGGGAGGTGGTGCCTAGTTCCCATCCCAGTAGATGGGCAGCTCAAACTGAAGACTTAATATTATTTTTAGAGATTTTCAAGAAAAGTTATTCCATAGACTTCTTTCCCTAATTCATCTTAAAATCTAAGACATCCTTGTCAGAATGTTCTCTGATATTTAGAGTTAAGCTTATATTTCCATTTCTATCTCTTAATAGGGGAAAACATGGATATCTTACTGAACATTCAGGTTGTGTCCTAAGTGACGATGGTATTTTGTACGCGGCATGTCATATTTACATGTCTGAGCCAAAGTGAGTCTTTGTTTTCACTTTAGAGGTAAGGAAATTAAAGACCAAGAGGTTAAGTGACTTCTATGATATACCCAGGGTAGCACATTTTGAATCTGGGATTTAAATCCAGGTCTGTCTGGTACTGAATGAACTTCATACACTTAATCACAGTACTATGTTATTAGGCCCCGGTACATCCTACACTCTTCTGGCTAACAGTTCTTTGTACTAAGAAGGAACTAGGTTTGTAAATCCCAAGCTATGTGACGTATTATAAGACCACTAAAGCTCTTTCACACCAGCTTCCACGCTTAATCAGAGGGACCTGCCCTAAGAAAATGAAGGGAGGCTTCTTCACATTCCTTATCTGCCCCTACCAGAGTGAAATGAGCAGTTTGAACAACCTCCCATTGCGTGTCTACTGTGGAGCCTGCCACAGAATGTTTAGCAAATTCCTCACTGACACATATTTTATCTTTAATATAGTATTACATTAACTCAGAACAAACCAGAGTGAGGCGCCAGGAACGACTGAAAGTGGGAACCATGTAATGTGACCCAAGGTTTGGAGCTAGGTGCTTGTGTGCCGGACAAGCTTGAGTATTTCTATCTTAAAGTGGCATCTTGAAAAACATTGATGAGATAGAATAGGGTAATACAATAGTTCCCAGAAATATTCAGGAGATCTCAGCTCTAACCTCGTTTCTTTAAAGAATAGCTGGGTGACATTGGGCCAGCCCCATCACCAATCTGGGCTTCAAGTTCTAGGACTCTTGTGCTAACATTCCACCGTGTAGTAGTAAAGATCATTACAGTATATTTGGAGATATTTTTAAAAATATTTTTCCTTTGGAGATAAAGATTTGCTTAATTAGATTTGAACCTTGCAGTTGAAAGCTGTTAATTAGTTTCCTAACTAAACCGATGCACATATATTTCCTAGCCACTGTAACAGGATAAATTTGTTTATTAAATATTGCAATGCACCCAAGTGGGCAAAAACCTTGTTTGGTATTGGGGTTTAGGTCCTGCTTCTTGATTTCCACAAAAAATTGCTTGAAACTAAATTAAATAAGTTTTGTAAGTATTTACGTTTCTTTCCATTTTTGAAATAAAGGAAGGTTTTTAAAAAATGGAACGTAAGCCCTGGCTGGTGGCACAGTGGATAAGGAACTGGTCTGTAAACCCAAAGGTTGCTGGTTTGATTCCCCAGCCAGGGCACATAACCAGGTTGCAAGCCAGGTCTCCAGCCAAGTCCATAGCTGGAGGCAGGTGAAAGGCAACCATACATTGAAAAAAAAAAAAGGAACGTAAATAGTTCTCTCCCTTGTTCTCATGTTCTTATCAGCTGAGCTGATGGTGGTTTCTTGAGTGGCCCAGGACCACCAAGGACTTGGGAGTGGGGCAGGGAAAAGCCAAAGATACCCACACAGCACATACAGCATGATGAAAGAGCAGAAGGGACTCAGGCTACTTCTCTACCCAGCACCCCCCTCCCCCCACCTCAAAAAATAACCCATTCCTTTGCTTATCCTACTATGTTAAACAATAATTAAACATTTTTCCTTAATGTGTTATATTTTAAACATTTCTATAACTGAAATAAGCCAGGATGTGCTTTTCAAAATATAGTGTGTTTAAATAATCTTTTAAATTTTATTTATTTATTTATTTATTTTAAAAGATTTTATTCAGCATTTTTAGAGAGAGAGGAAGGGAGAGAGGCAGAGAGGGAGAGAATCATCAATGTATGATTGCCTTTTACCTGCCTCCAGCTACAAACCTGGCTGGAGACCTGGCTTGCAACCTGGTTATGTGCCCTGGCTGGGAAATCGAACCAGCGACCTTTGGGTTCACAGGCTGGCATCTATCCACTGAGCCACCAACCAGGGCAGTATTTTTTTATTTTAATGCATTAGTTATTACACCATGATTGGACCACATTTCTCTTCATTCACTTTTAAAGTTGATCAGCATATGTTCAAACCTATTCCAGATACCCTCAATATTAACATCATTAAAGAGGATATCAGAATTGCTGACCAGAATCTGCATTTTAACAAGCTCCCCAAGTGATTCATATGCACTTGAAAGTGAGCTTGAGAAGCTCAGGTCTAAAACAAAACTTGACCTTAGTACTCATGGTTTGAGTTTAAAGTAACATGCTAATTTAGAACAAAAATACCATAAGAAAATTGAGTAATTGAACTCATAGTTATATCATTTAGTTGAATGGTAGAAACATTGAAGAAATGCCTGTAGAATTATTAAGCAGTTGTTCTGCAGTGAGAAACCTTCATCCCTATCATCTGTAATGGGCCTGCCATCTGGTTAAACTTAAAGCTGATTACTGTTGTTCGTTCAATATTTTCCAAAAATGTTGAAATTAAATCTATCTCTTTCAGAAAAAAATCAGCAGATTTTTCTCAAGCCTCTTTGTAGTTATTTCACACTAGTAGCATCATTGAACCCAAGTTAGACTAATTATGTTAGTATTGTGAGAATGCTAGGTATAGGAACTATACGTAGGAGCAAGAGTATTCGGGGAAAATGAAACACACAATTACAGGAGTGTGTTATTTTGAAAGTGGCTTTGTAATCCATGCTTTTCTCAGACTGGCTTATTATGGCAGAGCCATTCATTGAAATCAAGGCTTATTCTCTGTCATTCAGGAAAATTCCGGGGCTCTGAAAGCAACCTGATGAGCAGTACTCAAAATGAATGGACTCTGTTTGGTTACAGGATTTGTGTTTTTCTCCATAGCTACTACCCTCCCAACATGGAGAGACCACACCTGTGCCACTCTGCCTTTGCTGTCATAAAGACTGAAGGCACTGTGCAGGCTCTGAGGTTTAGGAAGTAGAAGCATGTTTAAAGGGGTCTTGTAGCTTCAGAAGGTCTGAAAAACAGCTTCGGGGGTTTGTGGCAGATGGAGGCTTGACTGGTTATTTAGGGTTCAGCCTCAAAGGTTGCACTGCCCTTTGAATGTGCAATCGTTCTCTCTTGATTACATGGAGGGAGAGAATATTCAGTTCTGATTATCATTGCACGTTATGATAATGTGGGCAAGAGAGAGACACATGAGATTCAAAGCCATTCATAGTACCTTCATTTGGGTAACTATTCTAAGTGTCCTGGAGATTCAGCAAGGAACACAACAGAAGTGGTGCTTGCCCTTCAGGAGCTTGAGCCTAGTGAAAAAGACAGAAATCACATAGATGAATTCATAGTTACAGGTTATCATGGGGGAAAAGTACATGGTGCTCTAAGGGTAGGATACCAAGACTTAGGGTGTTAGAAATGACTTTCTTGAGTGAGTGACCGTGAACTGAGACCTGAAGGGAATTAATACTCCTCAAAAGTGGGTTAGATGTTTGAAGCTAGAGGACACCAGGGAGGACACGGTCCCTTAGATGAAGTTAGGGGAAGTCACTATGGGTAGGTGTTAAGGAGGGATGATGGTGAGGGTGCCAAGGGCCATGGTAAAATATTCTTGAAAGTTGGTGTAACACAAGGTAGAACAAAGTCGATGAATCTAGACTTTCTAGGGTTATATGTTGTCTCTGCTCCATTAGTTCTCTGACTTTGAATAAACACTTGAACTTTGTAGTTTGTTCCCTCATCTTAGCCCATACCTCTTAGTATTGAGCTAGTTAAATGAGTTCATGATACCTAAAGCAGTGATTCTCAAACTGTAATTGTCAGCAAGTGCCACTGTTTCATGAACCATCCTCTAAGTAGGAGGAATATACAGCACTTAGAACAGCACCTGATTCCTTATAAATTCTTAGATGCTAGTGGTTTACCTCCTTAAGCACTAATAGTCTGCCCTTATTCAGAATTGGTTAATTGACTTTCTTGTGAACTCATAATTAAATAAAAAACCCTCAGAGCTGGTAGTTGTTGCTGTGTCTTTAGTAAGTGCAATACAAGAGAGGTAAATCCCTCTGCATTTTGCACTGAAAAGCTTGAGCTGCCTCTAGGGTTACCATTATGTGGTAATGGTGTCTCTTTGGTAAGGACAGCAAAGGGCAGATAAGGAAAGTGTGGGACCTTGGTTTGATGTTCACTGGGTTTGGAAGCATTACGGAGGTTGATTTTTTGTGATCATCTCCATAGTGCTGGCCTTGACCACTTTCTTGCTTCTTGGCTTCTGTGTCATTTGGTTTTCCTTGTATATCTCTGATGGTTCACTACTTCTTACTGGCTCACTGCCCTTACTATACTCATGTTTATAGTTGTTCCCATGAAACATTGTCTATTCTCTCATATTCTCACTCAACCCATGTCTACAATTCTTTCCTTCCATGTCTATAACTCTTTTAATGATTCCTCTATTCTGTCATTTACTTAGGCTCAAAATTACAGTCACCTATGGCTAACTTCTCCTTCCTCCCCAACCCTGCTAAGATATATACACAAAGTAATATCTAACTAACTACCAGGTCCTGATCATTCTGCAGCAGATCTTCTGAAAGTGTAATCCTTGCACCAGCAGCATCCCCATCACTTAGGAACTTTTTAGAAATGTACATTTTCAGACTCCGTTACAGGTCTATTGAATTTCTGGAGTGAGGGCCCAACAAGCCCTCTAGACAATTTATATTCCTGCTAAAGTGTAAGAACCACAGTTATACAGCATCAGTGCTCCATCTTGGCTGAGGTAGGAGGGAGCTTTGAGAATTCTGATGCCTGGTTCTCATCTCTAGAGATTCTGATTTAATTAGTCTGGAAGTTACATGGGTATAGGAACTTTTTAAAGTGCTTCTTTTGGTTATAATGGTCTCCTAAGGTGGGGGACCAACATCTCCTTTAAAAATTTATTTTCCTTTTCTTTCTCACTGTCTTTCCTTTGAACCTTTTTTTTTTTTTTTTTTTAACCTATTTTATTTATGTGAAACTCTAACCCCTCACTTGATTTCTCAGCTGGGAACCTATCCTGTGTGATAAGATCATCTGCAGTTCTTCATTTTATTTTCCACTTACCAGGCCTCCTTGCCTGAAGAAACTGACCATGGCCTTTGTGAACTTTCCTTGGCTGGGACCCCAGTTTTGCTTATAGTTTTAGGTTGCAATACACCGTCTGCTGCAACCAAACCCAAGTAAAGCCACCCTTGAACTTTCCGGTTTTCTTACCTTCCTTTCCACTTTTCATTTAGCTTGGGATTTTTTTTTACACTGTCAAATGCATACACATCTCTTAAAAATTAAGTCCCCCCTGGCTGGTGGCACAGTGAATAGGCACCGGCCTGTGAACCCAGAGGTCGCTGGCTCAATTCCCAGCCAGGGCACATAACCAGGTTGCAAGCCAGGTCTCCAGCCAGGTCCGTAGCTGGAGGCAGGTGAAAGGCAACAGTATACTGATGTTTCTCTCCCTCCCAGTGTCTCAAATAAATAAATAAATAAATAAAAACTAAAAAAAAAAAACAAAAACAAACCTGAGTCCCCAAAGCCACTTTTCCATGAAACTTCTCTAAGTGCTTCCAAAGGTTGAAAACCCCCTAATCCACCTTAAAGATACTCTGATGGACTTTCCTTTATCACAGTATACTTTGTATTAGAGATTTGTCACAAGTCTTGGCTAAAATGTGACTGTATGTGCTTATCAAAGCAATAGGCTGGTAGCCTTCCTTACATACACTGAATGGCCTGGGAGAAGCTATCCAATCGTGAGGCTGAGTGTGGGGCTCACCTGGAGGAGCTGCAGAGGAACTGAAAGAAAGCTCATTCCAGTCTGGGTCTGACCTGCTCAGGCATGCCTAACCCTAAAAAAGAGGCAGCTATGGAAAGACATTAAAAACTTTTCAGGGGCGGTCCTGAGATACCTGAGGCATAAGCTTTGGGTTTAAGAGACAAAAGACCACCAGAAGAGGGAGGGGAGGGAGGGAAGAAGGGAGGGAGAGAGAGAGAGAGAGAGGAGAGAGAGACACTTTTCCACCTGCACAGAGCACACATGCGACTTCAGCGGGGAACATTATATGGCTTCAGCATATTGTAGGGCTTCCAGGTATAGCAAATAAAAATGCAGGATACCCAATTAAATTTGAATTTTGGATTAACAAAGAGTATAGTTGTAGTATAAGTAGGTCCTAAATATCATTATTTATCTAAAATTCAGATTTACCTGGTGTCTTGTATTTTTTCTGGCATCTGAGCACTCCAGGAGTTCAAAGCCTCTGCAGGCCCCAGCACCCATGTCAGTGGGTCAAGGGGACCTGCTCCAGTTCTAACTCTCTGTAGTGGCCGTATATCAGGGAACTGGCATGGGAGGCTATGAAAGCTTTAGTTGGGAAATAATGAAGCTTTTCTAGGGACTCCCAGACATACAAGGGTGAAAGTTTGCAGGGGCCAGAGTTCCTGTCTCTAAGCAAGTGAAATTTAAGTTACTGTTAATGTCTTCATTTGTATACTTTGGCCTTGGGAAACCCAAGTTGTATTTATGGTTTTAATAATCCCAAGTGTTTATTTGCTAATAAAATAAAAATTGAATGAATAAATGGAAAAATTCATTCAAAGACTATACTGGATAAAGATTTCATTTAGCAGAAATGTCTTTTTAAAAATGTCTTGTCTACGAAAAGATGAAAATATTTGTATACATGCATTTAATTAAAGAAATTAAATTATAAGATAAATAAGTCCTGGGGGATATAATGTACAGCATGGTGACCATAGTTAACAATACCATGTTGTATAGTTTAAAGTTAAGAGGGGGATGTTAACTAAACTTGGTGTGGTGATCATTTCACAGCATACACAGATATCAAATCATTATACTACACTTCCAAAACAATGTTATATGCCAATTAAATCACAATTAAAAAATTTGAAAAGAATCTGTCCATATTAGCCAGAACCGTATCAGCCATTTATTATAAATTAAATAATTTAGGTTGACACTGTGTGTCCAGAAGTTTTTCATTTTTTTTTTCTTTTGTACTAAAAGATCTATCACTATTCAGATTTTAAATTCCTTAGAGTGGAGAGAAGGTTGTTTATTTAACTGCCCATGCTGGCCATTTGAATATAGTATGATTGGGAATTTCATAAGCAACACTACCAGAGGTTATGAAATGAAAGGGGGAATATTTTTTATCATTTTTATTCATGAAATGATAGAAACTGAATTTAATTCCTTAAAACAAGGAATTGGGTAAAAAAGAAGGGAGCTCCTATTCCTCGAAAGGAAGGAAGGAAAAGAGAAGATGGGTGCTAATTAGAGGAAATTTGTAGGCTAGGAATAGTAATGAACCAAAATCTGAACCAGTAGACAAGCGAGGTTACCATTTCCATGTATGAAATATTGCATTAAAAACAAAGATGCAGCATACTATTAAATATTTGTACAGCAGCATCAATACATTACAATATATGTCCTATCTACAGTCTATCTTATTTTCCTTAAAGAATAGAAAGCTTTTAAAGCCAGGGATAGTACTTTTTTTCACATTTCTAGTTTAAAGAGATCTGAGAAAAGTGACGCTTGTCCTTTCTCCCTTCCCAGGAACCAGGGCTTCCTGCAGAAGCCAAGTTGGGGGATGACCTCTGAAAGTCCAATTCTTGGGTGGGCGAGGCAGAGCCTGAGAAATGGAGCATGGTGACAGGGATAGTGGCACACCAGTAATTGCCCCTGGTGTCAGATGTGCACCCTGATTGAGCTCCCAGGGGAGGTAAGAAGCTCAGGGTTTGAACTAGTTTATGACCCCTTTTCATAGGTAGAGCATGCCTCTCTAAGGGAATAACACACAAAACTGGCATTAGCACCTTGACTTCTATTTGCATTCCATTCTTTTTGACCATTTTTACCTTGGGGGTTATTTTTAAGGAATTAGACTTTTTTTTCTTGACTGAGAAACTTGAGACACTTTTGTTTTTGTTTAACCACATCTTATCAGCATGTCTTTTACTAAACAGTGTTCAAGTTTATAATTTAGTTATCAATATCTCAAAAATTGTAAACCGATGTGATTCTACACGTCTCCTTCCTGATAGAAGATATTTTGGTAATTGATAACTAAGTTGATAAGAGATCCTCATTTCTCATCTTTCCCTCAGTTCATTGTCCTGAAACCTTATTGATGAAGTTAAAATGATAAGCATTAACAATCTGGCCTATTTAGCCTAAAGCAACAAATGTTTTATATTGTGGTGGGTCTTAGTTCTTAATGAAGTAAAATAGTGGAACTGCTTATTGATTGAGCCCCTCTTTAAAAATGTGTAAATAACAAAGAATAGGTTGCTAAAAAGGAAACAAACAACTCTGTATCTGAATTTGATTTCTTCATTTACTAGCTTTATGACTTAAGACATGATGTTACTTAATGCCTTTGTCCCTGTTTTGGTATGTTAAAAGTAGTATTATTAACTAACATCCACTCTGCTGATTTTTAAAATTTCTGACACTTTGTAGTTTCTTAATAAAGTGTAGCTATTTTTTATGTAACTCCAACATCATAACAACACCAAGGAAAGATTAGAAAGCCAAGTGAAAAATCACTTACAATCTTACCACCAAGTAAATTGTGTTTCTATAAACAATTTATTTTCATCTTTCACTGCAAAATACATAGTATATGTCTTTTTTGATTCTGTTTGTTTTCATTTTTCAGAAGTGTTTCCATAATTATGGTTTTATGTCTTGTTCAAAATTCTGGCAAGTGATTGTGACATTATTTACTTAACTGCTCATTTATTGTTATCTTTGGAGTATTTCTGGCACAGTTTTTGGAGCTGGTTTTCACAGTCTTTAACAGGCATAGGGAAGAAAGCAAAATATTCTGGCTTGTCAACAGAAGCTGTAAGAAAAGAGCATTTTCTTACGTAATTTAAAATGTCACTTTCTTAAGTACATGCACTTATGAAAGCAAGATACAAATATAGGTCAACAAGTTCCAAGGGAGTAGGTGTCCCAGGAAAGAGCTTGGATAGAAATTAGAAGGACATTTATTTATAGGCCAACCCCAAAATAAGTAGCTTTATTAAGGACCACATCCAAGATTAAGCTTCCAAGAGTACCTTGTGGTTTATCCTACTACAAAGCAATTTCTTCTGCTTTTGGTTTGCTGTAGCTCAGTGATTCTCTTAAGGATCACTTCAGGAACTTTCCAATTATGTGATGCCTAGGGCCCCAACCCAGACCAACTGAAATATTATCTCTGGTGAAAAGACCCAAGAAATTGATATTTTTAAAAGCTTTTTGTATGATTCTAGCTTTTGGTATGATAACGTGATTGGAAAACACTGAAGGACCTTAGACCAGAAAGAGATTCTGCCTCCCCGACCCTGCCATTTTACCAGCTGCTTTGCAGTGTGTAGTCCGAGAGGATAAGGGAATGACCTGCATTCTCTGGGAGCAGCTGCGGTCCACTGAGCATCTGCCCTGACATCAACAATCTTCATTACCCCGCCGGGGAAACTGCCTCCATGGGCACTCTGCAACTAAAATGGACCCCTTCATCCTCTTCTGTAATTCCTCAGTCTGATACTGACTGGTCACAATTATGATGTCTTAATCAATTTGCTCTGCTTCAAAGATGTTCTAGATTGATAGTCACTGGGAGGATACATCCCTTGACACTTTAAAAGACATCCTTAATGCATTTCTGCAAGGAGATTAATGAAGAAATCCTTAGGCACATAGTACATATGATTTTGGTGATAGAGCCATGGGTAATAAATCTTGATAATTCCAAGAAGTGTAATAACTGGGACTTGAAATAAACTAAATTTTTATTAAATTCTTATTAGCTCCTTGATGTCCATCAAGATAATCTATGTTCCTTTGTTTACTCAGGTGGTCAGTGTTTACTAATTTGTAACCAGTTTGTTAGTGCTATCTTTTGTTAGCCCATCCTTTTGATAAACATATAAAGGATAAAGAAATATGTGTTGATTATTGTTTTTTTTTTTTTAAGATTTTATTTCATTATTTTTAGAAAGAGGGGAAGGGAGAGAGGCAGAGAGGGAGAAAGACATCAGTGTATGGTTGCCTTTCACCTGCCTCCAGCCACAGACCTGGCTGGAGACCTGGTTTGCAACCTGGTTATGTGCCCTGGCTGGGGAATCGAACCTGCGACTTTGGGTCCGCAGGCCGGCACCTTAACCACTGTGCTACCAGCCAGAGTGTTTTTTTTTTTTTTTTTTAAACTGTAACAGTCTGACTATGAAAAGCATGACATTAAAGAATTCAAATACTGCCAGTCTTAGCTTAGTCGGAATTTACTCCTTTCAACCAACTCTTACATCTTCTAACTTTTCATCTGTGAAAATAATATTATACTTCTTTTCTGGACATATGAGTTCTGGGAAGGTTAAATACTACTTTTTTTTTTTTTTTTTAAAGATTTTATTTCATTATTTTTAGAAAGAGGGGAAGGGGGAGAGGCAGAGAGGGAGAGAGACATCAATGTATGGTTGCTTTTCACCTGCTTCCAGCCACAGACCTGACTGGAGACTTGGTTTGCAACCTGGTTATGTGCCCTGGCTGGGGAATCGAACCTGCGACCTTTGGGTTCGCAGGCCGGCGCCTTATCCACTGTGCTACCAGCCAGGGGTTAAATACTACTTTTAACAAGGTTTTGACTTCTAATTCATTCATATATGAATCCGGTCTTCCCCAGATTAGTGTGGCAAGACAATTCATATTAAAATAGTATGGTCACAGTGTCCAATTAAAGGAAAAGTATGTTTATTAAAGTGCAATAAATATTTAAAGTAATTTCAGCTACATAGGAGTCATAACAATCCAAGCGCCCTTCTTGGGTCAATAGAAAGCTTTCCTGTTAGCATCCCAGTAGGTTCAAAAATCTTTTCCTTTCTTATTAGTTTTAAATGGCAATTATAAATCACTGGATGCAGCGAGGTGAAAGGATGTGCTCCTAGTCAATATGAAATGATGTGATCTGCACCACTGGCCACTGGTAGCTGGAAATGGTACATAACATAAAGAAAGCCACTTATTTAGTCCCCCTTTACCACCTTTATATTAAATACTTTACCTAGGGCAAAAAGTAAAAGCATTTTACCAAGTTGAACCCATCTTGTACATTTTTGCAGAGCCATATAAAAATAGGAAATTGACTCTTCTTTTATTTACTAGTTAAAAAAAAATATGAAGAAATTGTTACATACCTTAAATGAGTTGGACATAAGCATATATGATGTGCATACTGTATATATAATCATATACGTATATGAATTATTTCAATAACCTGCTCATTAATTAGTGTCTCTGTAGAAGAATCTATTTAAAACAGGTACCTTACTTGTTCTTCCTTTAGTGGAGGAAACCTTGGTCATTACAGTCATTTTTGAACATCTTCTGCCTGTGACTTTGGGAATGGACGTTATGTTTTCTTGGCTTTCTCCTCTCTGACTGAAGCATCTCTCACATGTAGGCCTCATCTCCACCTCACACCCTGTGTGGTTTTAGCAAACTTTTAAGCTTGGGAAATTGATATGTCTCCTGAATCTTAAACCCCTATTGTGTTCTTTATAAAGATAAATAATTGTCTTCCCGCTTCAAACCTTCCCCTCCATGGAGTTGTCTTATCTCAAGTGAATAGCTTTTTTAAATAGAGATGGCTTCCATGCTTGCATTGATTCAGACACTGGGCTTACATCAGGCATTAGGGTTACAGAGATAAAGTACAGATCCTCTTTGTCAGAAACCTACAGTCTAGTGAGGAAGACAAGGAAGTGAAAAGTTAGTGCATGGCAAATTGAATCTTACAGGTTAGTCAAAAATGATTTAGAACTCTAAATAACTCAGAATTGGTGCTATGTCAGATTTAGCCTCTTTGGGGCTATATAATAAAAATAAACACTATATATTGGTTGAAGAAATCTTTCAGAAACATGATTTTAATTAGTAATAAATGCTTTCTTTTTCAAAATGTAGTCATTAAAATTGAGGTCGATGGAGAGCTGCTCTACATAAGCAGAGTAATAGTTTGCTATGATCACTTACTCAGAGGGTTATGAGGTCAGCATAAAATCCCAGGAATGCTCTAGACTTACAAAATGAACACAAAGCAGGAACTTTTTGTGGGTATGGACCAAGAAATATCAAGATGAAAAGGCATGTGGGGTATAAATCATGCACTAGACCAGACCATAAAATTGTTGGATAGTGAAACATTCCATGACCCCAAAAAACATCCTACCCTCAGGCCTTTCTTCCCTAGTGTGTAGTAACTATTAGGGTGATTGTGGAAGTATTTAACCAGTCATGAAATTAGGTACATATTCATCTATAAAATATCTTTAATAAATTGTGAAGCAACCACAGCTATGTGGCTGAGCATTTTCCATCAGAACAAAGAATAAAAACTTACTTCCTATTTTTGTTTGGGGTAATATCTGGTTTGATAAACATTTCTGATTTAGTGCCACTTGGGTGATAAATAAGAATTTTAATTGCCATTAAACCAATTCTCCTATATCTTTAACAAAACATCATGATAAATTTGTCTAGAAGAGACTGTATAAATACCATCAACAAAAGGTATCTCATATCTTGACTGATGGAAAGAATATTTGATGTATGCTTCTGAGCATTAATGTTTAAGTACAAAGTGTAAGACTGTCTTTGTTAAGAAATATGAAATAAAATGTGCCTTTTTCTTTCATCATAAGGATTATCTGTATTAACAAAGTGAAGCACAGAATTAAACAATTGCCCAGTAAGTTCAATCATCATGGATAAAAATATCTAGTTATTGTTATGTGACTGTCTTATGGCAACACTTTTATTTTGCTTTACCTATCTCAGTGATTATATCAGTTTCCTTGGTTGTTGTTGTTACTTTGTTTGTTTAAATTTAAACATTGTGAGACAGCAAAGTAGGAGTCTCTTTCTTCTAATTTTTTGAAAGCAAGGGCAGACAATGTCATGTCTGACGTGGCTCCATGGGAGAAGTTCTACTGCATATGGTGATGTGCACAGACATAGACTGAGGATTCTGTGTTACTAAAAGCAGCGCTCTTCTAAATTAGATCCAGGAACTCCTCTGGTCTTCACCAGTGAGCCAGTGAGGCACTCCCTTATATTATCTTTATTTTTACAATGAGGAAACTGAAGCACAGATGGTTAAGAAACTTGTCAAAGCCCACTCCAACTGGAGTGAAGTCAGTATTCTTAGTACAGAGCCTATACATTTTACTCCTAAATCATTGTCCACATAGGTTCTACAACCTTTAGTTTGGTTGCACACAGTATTTCTAAAGTTATTCCTGCTGGTGTTCATAGGAAACTCAAGATAAAAGTAGTAAAAAAATCATTGTATCATCAAATTCATTCTTACTCAGAATTAATAAAAGTATATTCCTTATAGCTTTTTTTCCCAAAGCAATTCAGGCAATTTTTTAAGTACAATTTATATGCACCTAATTTAATTGATTGAATTTCTGCCTCTTTTCTTGGAATACTACCCCAAAGTCTTAATAAACCTGACTAATATAATGACACTTCTCTATTATAAAACTATTTCTCTTTATTATGATATTTCATTATTCTTTTTTCTATTAACAACATACAATGACCCTAAATAATTCTTCTTTTTCTAACATGTCATGCTGGTACCTAGTTTTTACGAAGGCCAGAAATTCAAGCCCACATCCTAATATAAAATAAGGCTTTGTATATTAGGAACCATTGTAAATAGAAACACATTTTATATCATTTTAAAGTGACCTCTTCCTACCCCAAATTTAGACTGGGGGAAACTGGCAGCCAAAGCCCTTCTAATTTTATTGAATAATCATTATTCTGAGAAGACTCAGAATATATGAAGATGTGATGAATAAACATTTATAGAGTTCTCATTATATGCAAGATAATAATTGATCATGTATTTCTGAAGCAGCATGAAATACTATCCCAACCAGCAAGGAATTTACAACTCAGTTGACATGTAATATACAGAATGAGTACATAAGGCAGTAAGTGCCCAGTGAGAATGCAGACACTGCTTGCAGTAGAAAGGATTTCAGAGGAATAAAGGAGCACCTTTTATCTTTCCCCAAGGCTTTTAGAATGAAGTAAGGTTTGAGGAAGTTCCCAAAACAGGAGTTGGAATGAGTTGGAAAGCTATAGGGAGAATGCTCAAGACAAAAGAACCACTCTTTAGAATCTGCCTACTTGGTTTGTAAATCAGCATTTTAATTCTCATTTAAAGAATAAAATGGGGAGAATTAATTACATTATTGTCTAGAACTGGCCCAGGTGGGCTGATTAGAGTCATAGAAAGCCCTCTTAAAACAGTTCATTGTAAGACCCCCAAGGATGCCAACATTTAAGAGAACTTTAAGTGTTTGGAAGTTCTCCAGGTCAGGGTTTCTTGACTTTCGCATTGTTGCCATTTTGGGCCCGATAGTTTTTTGTTGTGAGGAGCTGTCCTGTGTGTTGTTGGATGTTTAGCAGCATTCTGACCTCTCAGGATAATCATCTTTGTACCTATCCTAAACCCTCACGCTGCATGCTGTACATCCTCATTTTTAGTGGCCTCGGGATCTGTGCCTTTTTTTGTCAGGAATACAGACCACTTGGCAGGACACCAGGCTGCATGCAATCCATGGAGAATTTCTCGGCTGCTCAGTGAAAGCCACTAGGAAATGCTCACTAATATTGCCTCCAGTGAGGAAAAACCATCTAGGCTTGTTCACTTGTCAAAACTGTAGCCCTTTTTAGATGAGAAACCGATTTTAATTGTCAATCCCATTGGTAGGGAAAGCTCAGCATTCAGGAGAGAACACAGCTGGTGCTTCCTGGTTGTTAAATAATTCATCTTCCTCATTTTGGAGAATCAGAAACAGCCAAGCTGAGATGCTAAACCCTCCAGGTAATATTGCATACCCTAGTCCCTGGCATGAAGGAGAGGAAAGGCCTGCTAAATCGAAGAAGCCACGCTCCACAGCTTTAGGAAAAGCTGTAGAGAGAATACTATTTGCTAACTTGATTATTCTTTTTGGTAACATAGAGAAGATAGGCTGCCCTGGGGAATATTATGAAATTCTGTTCAGCAAAATCAGCCTTTCTACATGTTATATATTGTCATGCCTATGTCACTCAGGCATATGGTAATTTTTTGTGTGAAAAATTTGGCTTTTCTATAAAATACTGTCTCCAGGTATCAGAAGGTAGTCGTGGAAATGGGGAACCACGTTCTCAATTGCAGCTTATAGGAAATAGATGACATTTGGGCAACTGCTTGATGATGCATATTTCTCACTAATGGTGCTATTTGCACACTTGCCAATTTATTGCATGATCAGTTTTAGTCCAAACTGTCCTTGTACCTGCCTCAAGCTCATCTTGGGTTTTCACATTACTTATTTGCTGTGAACCTGGTTGGAGACCTGGCTAGCAACCTGGGTATGTGCCCTGACTGGGAATCAAACCAATGACCTTTGGGTTCTCAGGTTGGTGCTCAATCCACTGAGCCCCACCAGCCAGGGCCAGGTTTTCATAATACTTTTGATGCTGCATTAAATCCTCTGGAAAGCACAGCTCCTACAACACTGTTCCAAAGTACTTCATCAACACTTTTCCAGGTAACAATAATCTTAGAACCTTTATTTCTATGCCCTCAAAGAGTAACTTCCTTACCAGAAAGCCTGTTTTGTTTTGGGTTTTTTTTTTGTTTTTGTTTTTGTTTTTTATCTTAATGGAACATTATCCTTCATATATGACGGGGCCCATATTTCTGCTACTATACTGTATGCTGAGTTCAACCAGCTTTCATTGTTTCTGGGACTCTCATGGGAATTTAGAATGCTCAGCAATTGCAGGGAGCTTTATGTTATAATCTGTGCTGCTTGAGAAGTTGACTCCATAGGATATAAACAATCAAAACTACCAAACTTCACATTTTTCCATCGGTCCTGCTCTGTTGTTTTGAGTTTAGCTGCACTGAGAGTAATTGTAGACAAAAGGTAAAGGTAACAACAGAAGAAGCCTGCATGCAACCACTGCAGTTATCAGGTAACTTGAATTTGTAAATCCAAGAGGATTTTCTCAGGGTATTTGGATAGACAAAATTGAATTTTCCAAGTGAACACTGGCCTGCTGTGATTTGTCATGGACCTGTTCTCTTGAAAGAGATAGAGTCATTAGAACAAGAAATTAGAGAAGAGCTTGAAAATTCCAATAAACAAAATCTCACTTGAGGTTCATTTATTAAAGCCTTTCCTCATCTCCTAAGAACAAAGGAGGGGAAAAAACATCCTGGTGATAGGACCCATGGGCCAGGCAACCCAATATTCAGGCTCCAACAATGAGTCCAAGGTATCTCAAGCAATATTCAGTTTATGGCAGAGGTTCCAAGGGAGGTGTTTTGAGCTTCCACACTTTTTCCCCCTTCATGATGCTTTCTTAGGGAGTTAACAATGTAACCTCATCTACTGTAGCTTCTTAATCACTACTTACTTTAATACTCAAAAGAGGGGCATTTAGTTTAAGCAAGGCTCCATTTTATTATGTTTCAGTAATGTCCTCCTTGGGAAACCTTATTTTATTACATTTGAAAGTTGACAAGATGTATCATAAATTGGATATTGTGCTGCATGGTAAGATATGTATTATTAAATAAGGTGGAGGATCTTTAAAAGTCAGACTAATTGGGAAAGCTATTTCAATATGATTATCAGTAAGTATAGAACATACAATGGAAGGAAATTAGAAATTACTGGGAAGGTTCATCACAACGGTTCCTGCGGATATTATAGTTGACATAGTTAAACTACTAGTTTATAACTAATAATGGAAGGTGGAAAATAATTAACCCATCCTCTCAATTAAATGTAATTTGCTTAATTTAAAGTGAAATCATGGTGCTAGGAATATAACTAACACTGTTTTTTGGGTTTGTTTTGTTTTTTTTCCAGATTTTATTTATTATTCTCAGAGAGTGGAGAAGGGGAAGGAGGCAGAGAGGGAGAGAAACATCAATGTATGGTTGCCTTTCACCTCCTCCAGCTACAGACCTGGCTGGAGACCTGCTTGCAACCTGATTATGTACTCTGGCTGGGAATCGAACCAGTGACCTTTGTGTTTGCAGGCCGGTGCCTATCTACTGAGCCACCAGCCAAGGCTATATAACTAACCTCCTTTTTTTTTTTTTTAGAAAGAAGGGAAGAGAGAGAGGCAGAGAGGGAGAGAGACATCAATGTATGGTTGCTTTTCACCTGCCTCCAGGCACAGACCTGACTGGAGACCTGGTTTGCAACCCTGTTATGTGCCCTGGCTGGGGAATCGAACCCGGGACCTTTGGGTTCGCAGGCCAGTGCCTTATCCATTGTGCTACCAGCCAGGGCCCTATATAACTAACACTTTTAAGCTGTCTGAATTCCATCCAGAAAAGACTGAGTGTTCACATAAAATGCTTTGTAGAACTAGGGCTTCACAACAGAGCTACTTGCCTCTTGAATTCTTTTGTTTTTGGGAAGGAACAATCCAATAGAAATGAATGAAATAAATAAGTTTAAACATGGGCATGTAGCCCTGGCTAGTGTGGTTCAGTGGATTGAGCACCGGCCTATGAATCAAAGGGTTGTGGGTTCAATTCCCAGTCAAGGCACATGCCTGGATTGTAGGCCAGGTCCCCATTTAGGGGCACACAGAGACAACCACATACCGATGTTTCTTTCCCTCTCTTTCACCCTCCCTGTCTTCTCTCTAAAATTAAATAAATAAAATACTTAAAAATAAATAAATAAATGTGGGCATGTATCCGGAATCAATGACTCAACAATATGGGATGAAAAGGTCTTGATCATGAGGGAAGACATTTGGAAACTAGTTAAACTAGCTCTGAGATAGCAAGTTCTAAAGTTATTTTTTTCCCAATTATTGTTCTCCCAAATAACTTATTTATTTACCTCCTGGTATTGCTTAATTTATCAATAAGTATCATTTAATTTTTTTTTTTCATTTTCTTTCAATATCTGAGTGAGTTGTTCAAATAAACTGTGAAGTAGTCAGGCTGGTTCAATCCCATCGTAAGCAAAAAAAACAACTGCTAAGGATGGAGCTCACATTTTTACATAGACTTTAAATGCTTTGCTTAAAATTTGTTTAGCCAGTCATTCAACATTCATTTTAGTGAGACTCTCCCGCATGGGAGAACAGGTGATTGGCTCTGGAGAAACAAAGGGCAATAAGCCCAACCTCTGTCCTCCAGGCTGCAGAACTCAGTGAGCAAAGGCTCATCTCTGCATTCAGCCCCATCCATGATTACATCCTGACCTAGTCACTTACTAGCGGTGTGATAGTGGATAAATGACTATTTCCCTAAGCCTTGGCTTCTTCAATTTAAAACGGGATAATGAGAGAAACTATCTTATAGATCACTGGAGGGATTGAAATGTGAAACACTCTTCAGTGACTAAACCAAAATAAGCAATGAGTAAATGTTAGTGTTGTAAAGGGGAGAAATAATTAAAAAAAATAAGCACAATTAAATTGTAGATCTATAAAATGGGAACACCAAGAACTTCTTGGTATCTCAAGGATAAGAGGAATGAAAATGAACTATTCTTTGCGGGTGGCAGCATTGCTGGAATAATAAAAATCACAAATTTTGAAATATTATAACAAAGATGTTTTCAAATGGAATTAAGGAATTACTCTATTTCTCATCTCTGCTGAGTTAGAGGAGGAAATAGTATTCAACTATAGTAAAAGATCAGGGCTAAGGAACACCTTCTTGATTCTAAAGGTTGTTAGTAAAATTTATCACTCTCAAAAATGTATTTTTAGAAATAAGACACCCAGCTGTCTTCCACGTGTGATTTGCATGCAGCGCTGACTGGAGCCAGAGAGGAAATCTTTAGAATCTTCTCTCCTCCTATGATTGATGAAGGGCTGATGTGCCAAGTTGACAATGGAAAATAAACTATTGTGGCAGAGATGGAAATGCTGTAGTAAAGGTCATGAGAAATAGATGGCAGGTACATTTTTAATATAAAAAAGGGACGTATTCTGTAATGTGTGGAATTGCATAATCTTTTGAAAATTTAATGTGGAAACACCAACATATAAATTCTGTTTGCAAATTCTGCTTGGAATTGCAGCCTCCAGACTTTATGCAGTTGCATGGGAACCAGACAGCATTTCCGCTAATAAGGTGCTGTTTGACAGTATTTTGAGGATGTTGTCATTTGAAACACATGGCAAAAGAATTTGAAAATTTGAACCTCAAAATCTCTATGTTTTCTCATTTTCAAAGTTTATATTACTTATTTTAATGAAAAGAGAAAAGAGATTTTAAGCAGGATACAATATGGGAGAAAAGAAAATCATAACATATAGGTAGATAGGTAGATGATAGATGGATGGATAGATAGATATATAGGTAGATAGATACCTGTCTTGTATACTCTAGATCAAGTGTCAGTAAACTGTTCTGTGAAGCACCAATGTGCAAGCAAATGAATATGGTTGAGTACTGATAAAACTTTATTTACGAAAACAGGGCAAGGACCAAATTTGGTTAGTGGGCTGAGGTTTGCCAGCCCTCAGTTAAAATTATTTTTAAGTTTTTTTTTTTTTTTCAATTGATAATCATGTTTTTCTCTGCTGAGTATCAGGTACCCCTACATCAAATTTGAGTTGTATGTCTACGCCACCCCTCATCTTTACAATGGAGCATCTATAACTGCACTTAGACTGGGAAGACTCTAATATACAAATAAAATTAGACAAATGTATTGTAAGTTTATAACACAAGTGTGCACTCAGTTTTGAAAAGATTTGTGGACACTGAAAGGCTGGGTGAAAGGTTATAATTCCTGATGAATGAAAATATCATTGCAGGGTGTTCAACTTTCTGGCAGCAGGGAGAAGAAAATGCCATAGCCTTCCACTTCTGTGTCTAAACTATTGCCTGGAATACAAGTACAAAAATTAAAATATTAATGAAAACACATAAAACAGTAACATTAAAATTTCTTTGGGAAAGGCATCATAAAATAAGACATGCTAAGCCCTGCAATCAGACTCAGTCAAAAATAATGAAGTTCTCCCTTTTCCTTCCCTACTTTTCCCCCAACCCCCCTGAGTTTTTACATCTGATTCTTGTATATTGGAGACAGTTTTACTTTAGATTTTGGATCAAGGTTCTAAGCTTGAAAACTAGCTCTTACTTGTGCCTGCAGGTTAAATAGCTTCTCTTCTTTAGATCCACACTAGCTCCGTAGCGCTGTTAACAGAGCATCGGATAAGCTATATCCCCTCGAGGAGGCAGACAGCCTCGCTTTTATAAATACTTGGCATCTGGAAGCACAATTTTCATTCTTGAATATTCTTATGAGCTTGGCATCTATTTTTGGTGGCATTCTTAGAGACATGGTACGTAGTGAGAATAGCAAGCACAGGCATTTGAATTGAAGACATGATGACATTTCGGGTTTGAGATCGTATCCTTGCCTTGCAATTCTATAGTATGCTTTATAGCAAACCTGTGATGTAAGTTATCATGCTAATGACTTAATCTAAGACTGAAGAAATGTACAGAAACTGCACGTATACTTGAGACAAAACTTTGAGGCTAAAGTGAAAAAACAAGGAAATAGAACCTTGACATTCTCAGCCATAGTATTTTGATTTTGAACAACAGAAAATGCTTCTTCTTAGCTTGGAAAATATAATTAAATAATAGGGAATGAATAATATTCCCTGGCAATTCTGTGAGGTGTGTGGTTCAGATAGGTGTCTGGGCATCACTATTGTTGTAGGTATAGGAAGGAACAGTTTGGATTACAAAATTATCTTATTGGACAATCACTCAGGGAAGGCTCAGGATTAGTATGGAAATTTATTGAGATGATAGAAAACGTATAGATAAATGCTTGTGCATTTTTTTCTTTACATTAAAGCCTAGCTATACTTTTACTATGTGTGATTGCTTACACCTTGAGACCTTTTTATAAATGTCCTTGTTTTTCTCTAACTTGCCCCAACTCTGATATTTGTCTCCTGATATTTTCACCCTGGGCAGTAACTCCTCCCCATACTTCAGTGCACAGTAGAAGATCAACAAATATGTTTGATGTGTTAGCTAAGGAACTAGACCAACACCACCTACATTCATCGGAAATCAGAGTAGACAGCATGTTGGCAGTCTTTCTTTCTGGCCACAATTCCTTAGGTAAAAATAAAGCAAATGAGAAAATACAGGCAAATGTTTGTGATGCTGAATATTGTTGGCCGTTGTTTCTGATTAATTGATTGATGTAATATTTATTAAGTTTTCCACAGTTTCAGATGTCTGCTTGGTGTTTTGACTAAGAAACTACAGAATAGAACTGCAGGGTAGAAAATTAGGAAGGAAGAAACTGCAATGCAGTGGCCTGGGTCAGATCCCTGAAAGAGCAGTCAAGCAAACAGCATCCAGAAAAACAAGACTGTGTCGGTGACTCCATGATTTCAAAAGGGCTGTTTTCATCCCAATTTCCATTTCTCTGTCAGAGTACTGAGTTGATGTTTCCATCACAGCTTTCGGCCTCTGTGAAGGACTTGTAATTTAAGGGGCAGGGGGCTCTCTAGCCCACAAACAGGTTGGAGCTTAAATTCCATTGTATTGAATTGTATTTGCATTTGTATCCTCATTTCAGGACCAAATAACTGAGAATCCTGGAGCAAAGTGATTTTTCCCAAGACAAAAAGCTAAGAGAGAGTAAACTCAAACACAAATCTTCGGACTCCAAGTTCATGGAATTTGGCTTTCAGCAAATTGCTGCATAGAAAGCTATGTGGAGCCATTTTTACTTCCAACGTAGGTGATGATAGTAAACAAAAGAAGAAAGAGAAGTGATGTTTCCTTTCTCTTGGATTTAATCAATGAGAAGAAAATATTTACACCTAACCCCATATAATTGGCCTCTTTTTAGTAGTATCCATGCCATTTACAGATTGTGAACTTTAAAAGCAGACCAGTTTGGTTGCTACAGTCTGACCTTGAATATCAAGATTTTAATCCATCCCTCAACATGCTCCTGTGCGTACTTAAGCTATACCAGTCAGCAAAGAAACTCTACAGTTCATTGCCCTTTCTTCCAGCAATCTAAACATTTTGAAATATTTTACTACTTAACAAAAATATTAACCGATAACTTCAGATGGCTTTTTAAAAAGACAAGGAAAATGGAATAAAAGAAGAGAATAAAGGCATTCCTATATGTATGTTAACCATCATGGGCAAATGGTTTCTAAGCATCTATTTTTCTGGAAGCTAGGAGATATAATTAAAAATCCATGACTCTCTCAACAAGAAGGACATGATTCTACTAATCTTCCCTATCACCAAATCTTAAAGTATTGATACCCTAGACAAAAATCCCACCGATAATTTTGATAAGCATAGAGGGAAAATGTATATAGATGTGGCTTTCAGTAAAAATTAAGAGCATAACACTAAAACATTTTAATGATAGAAGTTTTGTGAGAGGGCTAAACTGAGAGGACTTAGTCTGTGGACCTCTCATATTCTAATGGGTGCCAAGGAGAGATTTTAACAAATATGACAGAATCAGTGGGTAATATGTCCCTTAGTCTCTACCAAATGTCACTTTATTTAGCTAAACATTTGGTAACAGTTGGATTTCAGAGTGTTTGAAATTGTATGCTCTGATAAGGAACTGAAGAGCTGATGTCCTACATTACAAGTATGGGACAGTGAATACTTTTGGATACCAGATAAGGTAGAAGCAGGATTGATAGTCTACTATGAAAATTAAAAGTCCGATTAATTTCTCATGTGGAGAGAGGTCCACTTCATCTCTATTTTGTATCAATCAGTTTACTAAATTGAACTTGTTACTGATAACTTACCTAGGAACCAGTTAAAAAAAAAAAAAAGTGCATCTTGTAATCCAAAGAAATGGGTACTTTATGTGTAATGGGTCAATACTTGATAATATGTTTATATTTTTTAAGATATTATTTATTTTTAGAGGGTAGGGAAGGGAAGAGAGAGAGAGAGAGAGAATGATACTGTATTTAAATGTATATTTGCCATAATCATTAACATGGATTTTTATATATAACAAAGATGCAATTTTCAAGATATTTCTAAATAACCTACTTTTCATCCATGCTTCACCGAAATGCTATTTTTGCCTCTCTAGCAGTTGCAAGTAAGGCACTGAAATCAGCCAAAAGGGGCACTTTCTTGGATTCTAAGCTTAACTCCATCTATTATGAGATTGTTGCTTCGGGCAAGCCATTTGACTTCTCTGTAAAATGTAAATAATGATACTGCCCACTCCACAGAGTTGTGGAGGGAATTAAAGCATAGGAAAGCACCTATCAATTATCTGGTATATAGTACAAACTTAATACATTTTTTTTCTTCCTTACTCTAAACTCACTCTTTGTGCTTAACATTTGTTCATAAAATACTCATTGTTCATAGTTTAGAACCATCTTGTTGGCCTTCAAATTTATAATTGATCATTATAACTCGCTCATTAAGAGAACTAGAAAGGAAGGCATACTTGATACTTTTTCCTTCATCCAGGTCAGGAAACATAATTTAAAGACATCATTCAACAACATTTTCATCATCTTCTATTCCTTCCTCAGCATCAATTCCTTTCCCCTATATTCTTTCCACCCTTTTATTCTCATAGAAAGATAAGACAGGCCCTGGCTGGTAGCACAGTGGATAAGGTGCCGGCTTGCGAACCCAAAGGTCGCAGGTTCGATTCCCCAGTCAGGGCACATAACAAGGTTGCAAACCAGGTCTCAAGTCAGGTCTGTGGCTGGAGGCAGGTGAAAAGCAACCATACATTGATGTCTCTCTCTCCCTCTCTGCCTCTCTCCCTTCCCCTCCTTCTAAAAATAATGAAATAAAATCTTAAAAAAAAAAGAAAAAGAAAGATAAGACAGAAACAATATAGTAGCTATAGTCTTCATTTCTTTTCATTGGTCAGCAACCAAGGGTTATTATGAGCCCAAAGCTGTGAGCCTTCTCCTTCTTTGGTCTCCTTGGTCCAAATTGAGAAAAACAAGTTAAGTCAAACATTAACAGCAACAAACAAAAAGGACTTTTTTCTTATTCTTAGCATTTGGTGGCTTATTTTAAGTCTAGCCTTCTGAGCATTATTCTTACACTTCCATGATGTTATTGTAAATTGTCTCCTTTTTTTTTTTTTTTTAATTACGTGGACTTCTCCTTTTAAAAGGTAAGCTTATTGCAGAACATTCTGTGCTGCCAACTTTTCTGTAGGTTTCTACCTTTTTTTCCATCTCACTGAAATTGCTTTCATTTGCATAGTATGAACAACATTTTTAAGAACTTACCAGATTTTGATCTTTCCTTATTTATTGCAGAGTTACATGTCATAGATGCTATCAACTTTTTCTTTTAAACCCCTGAAGTCTTCCTTTCTGAAGTTTGCAGTGCACACCTGACTAAGCCCAGGCTTGATCAGAATGAGATTTTTTTTAAAAAAAGAAGAAAGGAAACAGACACAAATCTGTGTATACTTTCTTTCAGAAAAAGAACGTACAGACATCCTGTAGTTTGCAGGCCTCTCCATTTCTTCAGGATAATGTACCATCTTTAAGTACCTTCATACTTCTCTTCAGTGCTCTCACTCTTTTCCTGGCTGCCTGTGAGCCTCAGGCTGTCTTGTTAGCAAAGCCGTTCTCCTTAAATTGTATTTCTCCTGGTCTCCTTCTTTTAACCATCTTTCTGCTAACTAACATACATGTACTTAATTTCCTGGGAATAAAGGAAAAATGATACTTCTTACCATGCTGCTGCTGTGAAATTTGACTCCTCACCATTAAGCTGACGTCGCATGCACAGGAGACAGGGAGGGGTTCTTTGAGAACAGTGGTTCTCAGACTTAAGTGTGCATCAGACCAGAGGGCTTATGAAAATACAGTTGCCAGGTCTCACTCTTTGAGTTTTCAATGTAAAGAACCAAAATTCAAACAATTTACATTTCCACCAAATTCCTAGGGGATGTTAATAATGTTGGTGCAGTCCTGGCTGGTAGCTCAGTGAATAGGCACTGACCTGTGAACCCAAAGGTCGCTGGTTCAATTCCCAGTCAGGGGACATAACCAGATTGCAAGCCAGGTCTCCAGCCAGGCCTGTAGCTGGAGGCAGGTGAAAGGCAACCAATTTCTCTCCCTTTCTTCCTCCCTCTCTGCCCTTCTCTAAAAATAATGAATACAATCTTTTAAAAAAATTAATGTTAGTGCAGGGGTCACACTTTGAATGCCACTCTTATAGAGTGAAATATGAGAATTTTCTGAGTAATTAACTTTTCTAATTTAAAGTAATCCAACTCTAAATTAGAGTATGAGGAGGATCTCATACTTTGCTACTGTATAAAATGAATAGAGTTTGAGCTGTTAGTGTGGATTCATATGTTGCCATCTTCCAAGTAAGGGTTTCAATGGTATATTATGCATATTAGGAAATGTCATGATATTTCAGTGATTTGATCTCTGCAAAATGAAGAGATCATTATTTATCTACCACACAGGTAGTAAGAAAAAGGGGTGATTAAAAGAAGTAAAGAAGAAGTGGTTACATTTTGCATTGCATATACATTTTCGTATAAAAGAATAGAAGAACACCATGAAAAAGTTCAACTCTTTGAGGAATATGTCTTCCCCTTTTTCAGGTGTTGCAGGGAATGCAGAATGTGTATATTCTGGAAAGGAAGGTGCCTTGCTGGCCCTGAACAGCTAACTCACTGCCCCAGATACCTTTAGTCCAAATTTAATTATTACTCAATAATTCAAGACATTTTATCTTCCAAACATTGTTTGGGGCATGAGAAGATTAAAGAGTGAAAAGCAAAGTTTTCATTGACTACAAAAGGAGTTTGTTCTGATAAGAGGTGGTGCCTTCAGTAATTGGGTCCTGAGCGATGAACCTGCTGATGAATCTGGAGAAGTGCGCAGTATGCCAAAGCTCAGAGTGAAGAAAGCAGCAGAGGAACACAGGACAGTTAGTCTGAGGACACCCTTTGCCCACCCCAACACTCTCATGGTTCATGTTCCAGGTATTTTAATATTCCAAACCTCCATTATAATACCATAATCATCTGAAATCATAAAATAGAAATTTTTAAAGGCTCCTCCATTCTCAGCTTTGCTTTGTTTTATAAGATGCTCACCAAAGGATCATGGGGTAATCATCATAATTTTCACTTTTTCCATAGAAATTAACAGAGTGCAGTACAGTCAAACTGCTCACCTCAACTTCAAGTCCTAATTCTAATCCCTTTTGGTGAGACCCACTGCCAGAAGCCCCATCTCAGGTTCTCCCTTGTCAACCACACCTAGTCACTTAATAATGACTGTCCTTAGACCTCTCCTTATTCAAATATCCCATTATTGTGGTCTAACCCTTCTTACTTAAAACTTGCCATTTTAGGTCATCTGTGAATGTGCAATTTTTTGTTTGTTTGTTTTGTTTTTACAAAATCACAACTATTACATCTGTCACAAAAAAGAAATTCCTCAGCTTTTATTCAAAAGCAAAAGAAGATTAATTTTATTCAAAAGCATACAGTATGCTCAAGCTACTTCATTTTCTGCAACGTCCAGGGGCCTAGGATTTCCTACAAGATATAACGTCTGTGAGGGCCCACACTTTCTCAAGGGATGCCTCATGTTTGAGTCTTCAAAGACTATTTATTTAATGGATCATTTTTTCAGGTCCTTGCTCTGTGATTTCCAAGGTAATAGATTTTTGATTTGGATTGATCTGCTGGTAAAAAAGAAACAGCCTCAGGACTACTCATTCCCATCTACATTAATATTCATGAGAGTGATTTTAGGGGAAAATGTCCTCCATTTCCTTTGTCATCTAACACAAGATAGTAGTAAGACTTTTAGGCCCAAATAAGTGAAAGCAAAGCTTTGGCCATTAATGGGAAAGATATTTGAGAGAAGGCAGAAACAATATAAATACACTTAGTACTGGTCCAGCTACCATTTTGACAAACGGAGAAAAATATGAATTACCTGGGTTCATCCATCTGCCTGCAACTTTAATGTCTTGCCCTTCTCTACTGTTGCGATCTGGTATTACAAGTCATCACAGAATTAAAAAAGAAAAAGGTTTTAGCTAAGATACATATCATTTTTTGTTAAATGATGTTTAAGAAGATACTATAATGTAGACAATTGCAAAACAAAACAAACAAAAAAAGCACTTAGTCTGTCCCCAAGGAGTTTCTGGTAAAGAAGAGGACAAACTAATACCATGTAATAATTGCAACTGTCATAGCAAGCCAGAAACTACACAACATTTCAGAAGAAAGAGCTTTCTCCCAGTTTAAGGTTCTTGAACAATTTTATCATTTCTAACTTTTTGTTTACCAGAGATAAGAATTTGTCTTGCAAATAAGTTGATTTATCTCAGATAATTCTGAAATTTCCTCAGAAATGCTGACACTTTAGTGGTCACGCTAATTCAACTTGAAAACCTGTCCATTTTAGTATTTTATTATAACTTAAAAATGTAGTAAATTGTTAGTTTTAATGCAACATTCTTCTATTATTTTAAAAATACATAATTTTTTGTTAATTCTTTATAATTTAATTTACTGCTGTTAATTCAAGGCATTACTGTGTCAAAGTAAATTAGAATTTTGGAACTCCCCCTCTTCCTTTCCCCCTCCTCCTCCCACTTCACACAGCTATTCCCTGCTCTAAGTATACTGCTGACTCATGTGTACCTCCCTGAATGATCAAGCTCCCCCTTACAAATAATTCTTGCCACATTCAATGACCTAATCTAACATGACTCTTTTCATGACTAGTTCTGTCTGCACAGATGCCTGGCTGTGAAACAGGAAATTCATGAGGTCACCTATGAGGATTTTCTTTATGTTATACCCAGTAAAAGAGAGTATGTTTTATTCATCCTAGCTTTCTTTTAACTATGCTTATTATTATTATTTTTAATGTTTGAGATAAATTTTCTGGATTCCATCTTTAGTATATGCTGAGCCCTTGGTCCAAAATAGTCCCTGCTTCTGTAGAGAAAAACCAAGTCAAGGATGTAGGGTACATCATTATAATGAAATGCAAATTTCTCATTAAAAGGCAAATCCTTCATCTCAAAAGGCTGAACAGGATGCTACTACACTTGACTTAATTTCCTATTAAGGCACTGAAAAACTCTTCCAACTAAAGACTATTCTTTGGATCTGAACCACTTTCATTTCAATGAATTGGAACATTTGAGCATATTGTAAGCCCATATCCTACAAAAATTTTTTTCTGAGATAATTAAACAATGTCAGCAAATAGTTTGCCATCCATTATAATTCCTCTTTTATTTACTATATTTTTTCCCATCAGGGATGATGAAATATTTCATCAATATCCAGTCTATAGAAAGTGCTACTGCTTTTCTGCATTGTGTTGCCTTTGTATGGATTTTCCTGACCTATTTTCCTTATTCCTCTGGATTGCCCTCACAGATCCTAGTCTTATAACATTATTCACTTTCTTTGGACAAGTGAGGCCTTAGCCACAGTCTGTTGGCTATGTAATACCTCTGAAGTATCTATCTCTAGCCTATGTGTTAAGCAACCTACTCATAATTTTTTTCACTTGTAAGAATCCTCACATTGATATTTTTCAGCTACCTAAAAGTCAATACATAGAGCTCAATTCCAGGTCTCCTAATCCCACACAAATATGGTTTTTAGCTTGGTGGCTGTCACTATTGTCCTCTGGGCTCCTAAGCAACAACTACAGAGTCATCATCTACTTGTCCTTTTTTGCCTTCATCTCTCACAGTCAATCAGTCACCAAGTTCTGTTTGTTGCACTTTTTTTATCCTCACCTAAGAACATGATTATTGATTTTAGGGAGAGGGGAAGGGAGGGAGAGAAACATGTGTGGGAGAAACATGGACTGGTTGCCTCTCACACGGGCCCCGACCAAGGATGGAACCCACAACCTAGGTATGTGTCTTGATTAGGAATCAAACCTGCAATAGTTCATGGGACGACCTTCCAACCAACAGAGGCACACTGGCCAGGGCTATTCATTTTACTTTTTTAATATGCCTTTATTGACTCATTTTCTCTTCTTTCTATTGCCACTTGTTCAATTTAAGAATTCAGTACCTCTCACTCAATTGTTGCCCTGTCAATATGGTCCTAAAATCTCAACATACACACACATGTATACACACATGCATGCATCATGGAACATTCATATTGCTGTCAAAGGGAATGTCTAACACATATAACTCATCAGGTGACTTCTTGTTTTAAAGATTTTCAATGACAACTGTCCCCCTTTCTTTGGTACAGATGGTACACAGGCCCTTTCTGGTGTCTCCCTTAGTTCATCCTTCTGTCCTGGATGAGCAACAACAAACACCATTGCTCATACTGCTGTTGGAGGGTGTGGTGGGACTCATTGTCCTTTCAGAGGAGGAGGAGGCATTATTATTCCAAATTGGCTAGCTCAGTCCTTCCTCAGTGCCAGTCCACTCCTACAGACCCTCACTCAGGATTCCTTTGTCAATAGCTTCAGTGTGGTCCAAACAGCCCCAGAGCTGCCAATCCATTCTAAGGAGTGTTGGCTTTGGTTATTTGTGTCACTATCAGGTGTTTTTTTTTGGTTTTTTTTTGTTTTTTTTTTAACAGTGCACTGATATAGCAATATGCATTTGAAAAGTCTTCTGTAAATATCTGCTTATATAACTGATTGCAGTGTCTTCACATAGTCCTGATCTTTCAGTCAAAGCAGACAGCCACTTACCAAATTAATCATGCTTCCACAAAGTACCTCTCTGTAAATGACGGGTGTCAGATTGTTTTCTTTACATAAGCTCTGCAAAAAAAAAGAGAGCCTCTCACCTATTTATAAGGAATAGGCTTGACATAGTCACCTCCAGTTCTCTGACTACTGCAAAATTATGTAGAATTAACCTGTGCTGCAGTAAGAGAGTGACAGTGAATGTTCTTATGGACAATGGATCAGGCTTTTATAGTTTGTGCCTGTAAAATAGCTTTGTAGCAAGTGGTGTAAAAAATTATTTCTTTTTTAGCATGTTTTAGAAGGAATGTCTATGTGTAACTTTTTTGTATTTCCATGACTAACTCTGTATTTTTTTTCTTTTAATTTTAATATAATCAAGTCATTAGATTGAAGGTACCAAAGGGGAAGATAAAATATATTGAATTTACTTAAACACTGTGCTAGAAAAAGCATTCTTAGCATTCTTTAGCAAATATCAGTGTTGTCTGTAACATGTTACAGAATAAGAGAACATCTAATATCTACAGCAATCATGAAATATGGTGCTGAAAACAATATATTAAAGTCAAAGTTTTCTGTAAATTATTTTGATGAGATTATGTTCCTCTGAACAATCTAGTAGGATGACCAGATGATGGATCAGAAAGCACAAAAAGAAACCACGTGAATGTAGAATCACCTCACCTGTCTTTTGCATGCTGCCACCTTATATATGAAATGTAAAGACAGGTGGGATGGCAGGGAGGTTATGTGAGGCTCCTTCATGATTTTACCAGGTGCTTTTAGTTATAGGACCTTTCAGGGGTGGGGGGTGGGGTATGTATTGTGGAATCTGCAGGTTCGGTTCTTATTTCCATCGTTTTCTTGGCTGCAGAGAAGGTCACAAAGACACAGGCCCTCTTTTCACCAGGAAATTTATCACAACCAGAAGCCACACCTGTTTGAGGTTCAAAGGAAAAGCGGGTGACATTGATGACTCACAGGCCTGACTTAAATCCTGAACCTACCCTGGGAAGCCTATAGTGAAAGAAGATGAACCCCATGAGCTGAGTTGTCCCAGAAATTTGCTCTGAGAATGCATTGTTTTCCAGCTTAGTGAAAACCCATGTCCAGATGGTCATTTAGAGAATATGAAAGGGAAATTTGAATCAGCAATTTTAAATTTTGCCAAAATACAGCAGATGGATCTGTCTTCTAAAACTGCTTTGAGCTGGGAACAAGAGCTAGGTAGTATAGAACAGGCCCCTTGGATTGGAACAGAGAGTTAGCATCTTTTGTCTCCCCTTTTAGCTAAATATACCCCAGTTAGGAGTCCTGGGTACTTTTCTAATTTCTGGCATAGGGTGAGAGTTGATGGAATGTATTCAGTGCCCAGGACCATTGCCTGTTTTGATTTCCTTTTAAGATAACTCTAACTAAATCACTCAGTCATTATTTTGTAGTCAGATAATAATTGTTAATAGAGCCTTATGAAATAGCACACAGAGTGCCATATTTTTTCAAATATCATCAAACATTGCTTATAATAAAGATAACAATTTATACAATCCCGTTTCATGATCAAAGAAAGAAGCTCAGAGATCCAGGTAACTTGATGAAAGTCACAGCAGTAGTAATTGGCCAAATTAGTACTTATGCCCAAGTTTTCCAAACTCTAAAGCCAAGTTGCTACTGCCGGCCAAGTGCCCTGTGATACCAAAGTGGTTTTGCCATCACTGCCATGGCAACCAAGTCACATGACCTCTACTATGTTGCTGATATTTCCTCTGAAGTATGAGGAGATCTCAGTCCATTTCTTAACACTTCCTAAGAACAGATTTGAGATAATTCTCCATACATACGCTAAAGTTTTGCCCTTTGAAAAGACAGGTAGTGATTTGTTGAAGAAAAAAATATATTGGCTGTCAAAATGATGAGAAATGGGGCTGCTGAAACTTGGCACTATTTTGAAATATTCAGAAGTAAATTGAAACCAACCTAGGAGTGCAATTTTGATTAGCAGCATTCCCTCCAATCTCCATGAAATAGAACTGGGTGATATCAGAACTGACATGGCTAAGGGGAATGTGTATGTGTGGCTAGAAGAAGCAGGTGTCATGTTTACGAAGCAGAGGCAATTAAATTCCCAAAGGCTGGACTATGGGTTGGCCTTCTTAAAATTGGCCTAATTTGGAATAGTAAATTCACAATGATGATTAGTTTTATTATAACAAAACTGTCTACCTTAATATTTTTTCCTATTGGATAAAAACCTGAGTAAATCAATTTTCAAAAACTTTTGGGATGATTCATCAAGTGTGTTTTAACTGACTGTAACTTATTACCACCTAACTTATTAAGGTTACCATATGTTCTGAGCCAAAAACAGAGATATATGATCAAATGAAATATTTTAATTTATGAATATTACCAGTTAAAAACCTCACACAGGTATGAACTAAGAACATGTGTATATATGTGCTCTATGAATTATTCTTATTTAAACAATAAAAATGTGAAATTTAACCTGCTTTACTAAAGTTAAACTCTACAGTTATTATATGTAACTTAATAATAATTTAGCTTTATATTAGCTGTAAGCCAAAAGAACTTGCATATTACCCTTAAATAAGAATAAGCAAATAGGCATTTTTTTTCTCTTAAGAAACAAAGACAAAATTTTTTCTAAAACTTAAAAGATTTATGGGTACTCTTTTGCAGTAAATTAACTTAAGGAAAAAAGCAGGTGCTGTGCTTTTGAGTTAATTTTTCACTTGAATATATCTTTAAAAGTTTTAATAATTTTTAAAATTTTACCTCTCAAAGGCATCCAGATGCACCTTTGCTAGACGTATAAGAACATGTAGTTGAATATAAAGATGAGCGTATGCACTTGACTAACCATATCACATCAACCCAGAGAATGTTAACACACTTGCAAAGGTGAGCCTTTACATCCTCATTGGTGCTGAGAGAAGGAATATTTAGCTCCCACATGGAGCTGCAAGATAGGAGAGTAGCTACTTTCTTAGCTTTATTAAAAAGCCTTTCAATTATTTTAATACCTTTGAGGCTGAATATCTTGGTAGTAGTAAAGGACAATTGCATGGATCTCATTAGAATGTGTATCACACAGGACACTTTCAAAGCGTGTCTGCCCTTTCAGGGATTAGAAAGAGGAGGTAATTTAGTGAAGATAAAATGGACTTAAGCACATGTTGTATTCTTTATCTAGCATTTTACTGACATAGTTCAATAATTATCCCTCACTGTGGTTTTGAGATGATTGTCTTTTAAATAAAGGAAGGACAGAAGAGGGAGGGAGAAGAAAAGGAAACTAGGAGGGGAAAAAGAAGAGAGAGAGAGAGGAAAAAAGAGCAGGTGAAACCGATAGGAGTAGGAGAGAAAGGAAGTGGAGTCAGAAAGGGATGGGGAGATGTTCATGTAAGAGAGTGAGGTATTAAGATCTGATTCATCTTCAGATATAGGGGTATCACTTTTATCAAAGGATTAAGACACTGAATTTATGCACAAATGCATATGAATGCTACAGTGTTGTTTTCACATTCTTTTCCAATGTATTCGTTACTCTACATGTCCTTGAGTTATGTACCTCAGAGTGTTTCATTTAGCTTGCAAAACATACAACCTTCATTTCCTATGTTCAGTGATTCTGACAGTCTAGTTGGAGCAATAAAAGACATAGGAATGGTGAAAGCAATGTGTATTCAATATACAAGGCCCCCTTTAATGAAAACCTGATACAATCTTAGAAAACAAAGCAAAAGAGAAATTAGAAAAATGGAGTTCATAAAGGGCAACACTATCTCCAAACTGCAAAAATTTAGGGCATATTTCCTAGAAGTTTTAATCAACCTCATAGCTTAGACCTCTGCAAACTACAATTATATAGATAATTCAAGAAAGAAATAAACCAGCTTTACCTTAGAATGATGCTTTATGCATACCAAAAGTCTTTTTCATTTGATTGTTCAAATAATTTGGCCTCTGTTTTCAGATCAAGGGAAATTAAATTATGGCAAGGAAAGATACAAAGGCAAAAATTAAAAAGAACTTCATGAGGGCCAGTTTGGAGCTCAAGTTCAATTCAAGAGAAGTGATATTGAATTACCAAGGTCCTTATAATCTTTTCTTTGATAAGAAAACATGCAGCAAAGGGCAGGTCAGATCAGCTCCAGGCTTAAGTGTGTGTTGGCATTTTATTCTACTCTATTCAACCAGAAATCTGCTGTTGTTTACCTGTAACTTTAAGCAGAACATTATTATTTATTGCATCTTAATGGATAAAACCACAGCCCTTCATGAAAAAGGAAACGTCATATCTCAAGTTAACTTAGATGCCACAAGGCAGGTTGCTTAGATCTTAAGCCTGCAAATAAGGGTGTCCTGATTCTTGACTCTCTCTGCCCTTTTGACTGCCTGAGTGAAATTTGATTAAAGTTATACCTAATTTATCCCTTTCATTCCTGTCTACCCTGTATTCAGTCCCCTTAATACGCTTGTTATTATTTTTGTTGATGAGTTAGGAAGTTTTTTAAAGATAAGATAATCTAACCAAGAAAAGAGATATAACCTATAATTTTATATCAAATAAGAGCCAATGTGCAAATTTTGATGACTTCCTTTGAATATTTATATGTGCATATTTATTTTTACATGGCTTAGATCATACCATATGTAAATACTTTTGCAGCTATCAATTATCTTGATTTTTCAGTGATGTCTTCTGTTTTATAATACTCTATGTTGCTTTCTTTTTTTGCCGTGTTATTTCTGTGATTTGTTTCTATAACAGAACTATAAACTCTTCTAGGACAGAGACCTGAGCTTTCATTTACTTTCCTTTATCTTGTTTTCTATACATAGACTAACAATTTGCCTTCCAGTCTCTCAACACAGATATTGATTTAATTTATTGGATTTATGGGAATCATTAGAAGAAGTAGATCACATTCAACTACACCTGCACCTTTAGGAAGCAAGCTTTTCTCCAAGAATCCCTCAGCACCCCAGAAGATGAGCTACTTCTGGAGGTGGAGACTATTTATTTTCAGAATAGGGTGCATTTCCATAAGATGTGAACAGTTATTTTTTTTTTTTTTTTTTTTTTTTTATGCTCATACAATCAACTAGGTAAGTCATGGCTTAGGCAAAGCTATGAGGAAATCTAAAAATAATCCCAAGCTGCCTCTCTAGTGCCCATCTGCACCCCTAACTCACATCTAAGCTTTATTTTTCACTCTGCTGGCAAAGAGAGTGTTTGAATAGGCAAATCTCTATTCTCACTATTGTTACCAGATAGGGGATCTGGTCCTGAATGGGTCTGGCTACAGCCATCCTGTAGGGTGTAGGTTCTTGACTTCCTATAGGAAAATTGTCACAACATGAGTCCAGGTGACTATGAAGATATGTTTACTAAAGCTGGGGACAGTGAAACAGGAAGGGCTCAGCATGGAAGAAACAACAGAAGAATGTAGGCTAGGCTGCCTTAGCTCACTGGGAAGTCAAAGAAAAGGGGGCCTTGGAGACAAGTTCAGGGGGGTAGCCCAGGATGAGCTGCCACTGCCCACTGCTGTCCTGGTTGCAAGTCTCATGAAGTCCTTTAAAGTTTAGGAGATGCATGCCGGTGGGGGAAGAAGAGAGGAAAGAGGGGGTGGGAAATGGTGTGGGCTGCTCTCCAGAGAGATACCATGTGCTCTGGGCCCTTTGCTTGAGACTTTTATTTCTCTCTTGTAGGTGGGAATCTCAAGGTAGATCTTAGGGGAAGGTTTCAGCAGAATATTCGTCAATTTTCCAGGTGTGTCCTTCAGGGTTGTGGTCTCCACTGATTGGTCAGCACCAGGGCAGTTGGTCATTAGTCATTGCAACTGGTCCAGGATCACCTACCTGGTTTTGCCGCTTTTCTGGGCCTGGAGCTAAAATACAACTGAGGACTATATGTCACCTCTAGGGAGGTGACCTTTTGCACCTGGCTATAAATTGCTCAGCCTTTGCATTCAGCTGTATATCCGTTTCCCTGTTCCACTTGCTAAGGAATTTTCCTACCATCTTACTATCCTGCCTCACTACCAGTACCCATCTCAGCATCACCCCTCCTGGCCCCCGCTGTATGTATATTTCAGTCCTTCTCAAAGTCCTGGGAACACATCATGCTTACTATCCTTTCTAGGCCATTGTATGTACTTTGCCCTCTGCCTGGAAGACCATTCCTCCCCATGTCCACCAACCAGATCCTCCATATGTACTGCACTTGGATAATTGTCACGATTCAGATCTCACTATGCCCCTGTAAGTACCTGCAGGACCTATACTTTTGATCTGCCCTGTCTCATTTCTGTGAGGATGCCATCTTCTTAATTCCTGCTAGGCAGGTGATTCCATTTTAGTACTTCCTTAACATCTTGTGTTAATCAGCATCATAGTGTGTGTGCGTGTGTGTGATGCCTGTCTGCTGACTTCTCTTTTGCATACCTCACTCCACCCAGAGCCATAGGCTCTCTGAAGAGAAGAACTGCAGTTCTGTAGCTGTTTACCACCCTGCCCTCCTAATACCTAGTGACTCACTAGCTATAGTTCTTTGAAAAATGAAAAACTTTGCTCTTTTTGCCTGTTTCCACCTGTGTGTCATGCCCTAGGGAACCCTAGGAGCACACCACACTATGCCCCTGTAGGTACCTGCTGGACCTATACTCTTGATCTGCCCTGTCTCATTTCTGTGAGGATGTTTTGAGCTCTGTTCTGAGATTTGCCTCTGTAGGTGGTCAGTCTGATCTATTTTTCCACTCAGGTGCTAATGACTCTGGTGTCATATACCTTGTATAGCGTTGTTGTAGTTTCTTAATCTAAGAAGTTGTATTGGGGGAGGGGATTTTTCATCCCTCTATTTAGGATCTTTCTACATTCCTCAAATGATCCCACAAAAGATTATGCATATTCTTCTTTTATATAAAAAGTATCAGAGGTCAATGTTCTTAGATATGAAATACTTGCCCATGAATGGTGGTTGTGATTCTTTGTGAAAGTCTCACATAAAATAGTGATTTTTTTCATGTGGTAATTTTTTGAGATATGCTCACAAATATGAGTTACAAGAACACATTGTTCATTGTTATATGTCTCATATTTAATGTAAATGTTAAGTCTGCTTCCACACGTTTATAAATTTGTGTAAATATTTTACATAAGTAAAGGAGGAATTACAAATACTACTTATTCTAAGTAAACCAATATAGTGGCAATACTCATGGAATAGAGAAATAAAGCTAAAATGAATTTTACTGAGAAATAAATGAATTCATCTGGGCTACTGAGAAATGATTTACATCTAAGTAAAATGGGGCAAGTTCTTGATCTTTTTCCATTTGATAAGAATCCTCTCTGGAAACTACTCAAAGAAAGAGGAGAAAAAGCTATTGGGTCCAGATTCAAAGATGGAAAAATCTTCTTGTTTCTATGGAAATGAACATGGGTCATCTTGTTTCTCCTTCCATCTTAGTTCTATTTTCTCCCCCTTAGGGCTCATTTTTCCAGCCTACTTTGTAGTGTCTAATGACTTCCCTACAGATGAGTCATTAAATACAGAGTTAATGAAACCTTCAGAGGTAATGTAAGGCAAAACTTTTATTTTGGAGATGATGGAGTTGGCATTCAGAGAAGTCAGAGTGTCCTTCATCACCCCACACTGGAGCTTACAGCCAGGTGTCCTATTACAGATGTTTGCAGAGAATGTGAATAATCTTAGGTGGCTAAGTAAAATGCAGTGTCATTCAAATATTTAATTCATGACACATATTAATAAGAATAATATCCAACACTTTATGAGCACTATTCTAAGTGCTTTATATGTATTAACACACTTGATCCTCATAATGCCTTATGATTCTAATTTTAACCAATAATAAAACTGAAGTCCAGATAGCTTAAGAGATTTCCACAGCTGGTAAGTGTTGACGCTTGGACTCTAAGTGAGACAGTTGAACTCTTGAGTCTGTGAATATAAATACTGTGTACATTCTTTTGGTAAAATCTATCCATAAATTATTCAAACATGTGCAGGGTTTTAAAAGCATGAGCATTAGGGTTAGAAACTGGAATCAAGTGGTGGGCTGTGCCGATTAAGGGGCTGTATAGTCTTATATTTCTTCCTCTCACTTGGCTTTGTGGGGGAGGGAGGAAGAAATTCCCTTTTCCCCTCCTGGTTCTTGTAGTTGGTTGCATAATTAAAATGGCACAAGGTGTATTAACAAAAGAAAATCAAATTGAATACGTACACATAGGGAATTCACATAGCATGAAGAATTCCAAAGACAGTAAGGCAAAATGAGGTAAAGCCTTCACTTAACTTAATAGGTTTTTGAAAACAGAAATTTTAAATGAAATGACATATAATGAAACCAACTTTATTATAGACTAATTGTTATAAATACGAATTATTAGGTCCCTATGGCACATTTCTAGTCACAGAAACATCACCAAACTTCTAAATGAAGATCTCAAACACTTGTAATATTAAACATTGAATTAAATGTGAGCAATATACACATTTAAGAACAATTAATAAAAAATAAGTAAGATAATGGTTTTCCCACCCACTTATCTAGTTCAGGGTCATGGGTGGCTGGAGACCACCTTGACAGCTCATAGAGCAAGATGGGACCCACCCTGAACAGGACATCTTTCCATTTCCATTGTAGAGTCACTCACAGACATACCCACACTCACACTGGGACAATTTAGACACATTAGTTCACCTCATGTGCACATCTTTGGGATGTGGAAGGAAACCCAAGTACCCAGAGAAAACTTACACAGAAAGAGAAAAAGTGCAAACTGCACACAGATAGTGGCCCACCCAGTAATTGATTTTTTCATCAAAATTATTATAAAATGGCATTGACTAAAATAATATTATTTGAGGCCCTACTGTTTATATGTAACATTCTGGACTAAGGAGAAGGAAGTAGAGGTTGGGGATTCCCAAAGCAAATATGATAATTCACCAGAAAATGAAAATGGCTAGTGTTTATGAGCAATGTTTGCTGTGACATCTCAAGACAATGTGACATAGAAAGGACTCTAATTCAAAGGGCCTTGCTAACTTCTTCCCATATTTAACTAGCTCACTGTAGTGCTAGTTCCTTTCCAAAACAGGCCTTCTATCTAACATTCTCTTAGGCAGTTAGAGGGAAGGTTAGAGTTTCTTCCTGAGCCTTCTGGGCCTTAAAAATAACCAGCTTAAAATAATCAGTATTCCAAAGAGGCATGTCTGGGGTACCTAATTCTGTCCCCTTCACCCTTTCTTTCTGTCTTCAGTGGTAACTTGAGGCTACTCCAGTCCAGCACTTCCACAGACAGTGATGGGAGGAGTGTCCCAGGATGATTCAAATAATGTTCTTAAGTCTTGGAGAGTCCTGCTACTTGTGTTAAAAGTTTTCGATTAACTTGATATACCAAAGTGCTTGGTTAAGTGTATTTTATATTCTGGTTGGCTAAAGTTCTTGTTTCATTTAAACAACACAGAACCCTTATATTTTTTAACCTTCCTCTTTGAAAATAATAACAACTATATGACTGCACTCTCCTAGCTTAGTAGTATGAATAAGACATTTAGTTTATTCTTTACTAGAGCATTTTAATGCTTTAAAACCTTCGTTTTTAAAACTGACTTTTGATGTTTTTAACTAAATATCCTGTAGGAACGTGCTTTCTCAAGATTATTGATGATTTTATTTAACCCTAGTTTGTGTATATACTTGATACTGAGAATAAAAGAGAGAAAGAATAAGTTAGGAAATACATAAGAGTAAGAATCTGTTTAAACAATCAAGCAAACAAAAATCCCTTATAATTCCTTTAGAAATATCACTATTTATTATACATAGGAAAGTATTCTTTTCAAAAATAAAAGACAACTAGCCATCTAAAAGTTTCCAACCTCCTCGCAGGGTCTACCATGTCAAAAATCATTAAAATTTGAATTACAATTGCCTTGGACAGGGGCTGTGTGTCCAATTTTTTTTTGCAGCAAAGAAAGTATCTTAATGTCAACCTAGCCCGTGTATTGAACAAATAAGGCCCTCACTCCCCTAAAATTTCAAAGCATTGTTGCATAATTTATTTTCTCTACAATTGTTTACATTACTGTCTCTTTCCTTTTGTATCTCTTTGAGAATTTATTCTTTAATAATATCTTTGAAGGTTTAATTTTCCCTCCCACTCTAGAAGTATAATCTAGGTGGGAATAATTTTAAGAGCTACAAAGTAGTAACTATAAACTAAAAAAGACCTGAAGCAAAATATTTTTTTTCCTGGCTTTATTGCAGCTGGAGAGATAATGTGATGAGATGCTGCATGGCTATGAGATAGCATTATGACCTATATAATTCCACTGATTCACTTTGGGATAATTTAACTCCCAGAGACTGACTCAGCTGACATTTTATTCATGCTGCATGAAGAAACAGAAAAACCGCAGGGATTTTCTAACTGAGCTCATTCCTTTATAGTCACCTGAATTCTTAAATCGTGATCCACAGTGCAAGGAGAGTGAACACTCAGAAAAGAAAGGCATGTTGTTCTGCCTCTGCCTCGAACTCACCAGTGGCTTCCTACCACACAACAGATATTGGCACATTTAAAGTTATCCCAGAGGTCTCTAAGTCTCTCCTCATTTTTTTTTTTTTCAATTCTTGTTTCCCTTTTCTGTGCTGGTTGATTGTTTATTTCTTCCTTATGTTCCAATTTTTTGCTTTGAACCCTGGTTTCCTTCTCTTCACCCTTGGTTTCGTATGGATTTTCTTTGTTTCACATAGCCTAGCCTTCACTTCTTCCCTTTTTGCATTTGTTGTATTTAAGCATATCTGTCAAGTCTGTGAGCATCTTAATCACCAGGGTTTTGAACTCTGCACCTGTTAGGTTGGCTCCTTGTCACTCAGTTCTCCCACTGGCACCTTGATTTGCTCCCTCTTTTGGACCATATTTCTCTGTCTCCTTAGCTTGACAGTTTTCTGTTTGCCTCTGTGTCTTAGGTAGATCTGTCACACTTGTTACGTTGTAAGGGGCAGAGCCTTAGGAATTTGTCAGTGAGAGGGAAACCAGTTTCACCACGTTGTGGTGCTGTATATTCGGGAAAGGTCTGAGAGAGAACAATGCCGCTTGCCCTTTGAGTCCAGCAGTTTCTTCCCCCATGCCAACCCCCACTGGTTTTCACAGTCAGAAGCAATATGGCTCTATATTTCCTGGTACTGGAACCGTGGGCAACACTCACAGTCTGGACTCAGGATCACTCCCAGGTTGAACTGTATGGCTGTGCTTTTCTCTGCGGCCTCAGCTCCAGTGCTGCTGCTGCCGATCTCCTCCCTAACTCACCCCTCTTACCTGCCTTGATGTGTATTTCTTTATTTCTTTATTTGTTGCACTTCCATGTATTTAGATTTTCTGAAGTTTCTGTGTTGTTTATAATTAGTTTTGAGGTAGGTATAAATTTCCTCTGGTTGTGATGGAGACACAGCATGTCTACCTCCACCTCCATCTTGGCTGGAAGTCTCAATCTCTAATTTCTCTAGATACCTCTTTTCATCCGAGGTCCTACTGTCCTCAGATACTTTGAGCTGTCTCTTACTTTTGATCTTGGCAAAGTAGCCTCTAAAATATAATGCATGATGAGTTACTACACCTCAGAGTGAACTCATTAAGTAGGTATTAAGAAGTGTTTAGTTATTGGGCTTTGTTCTAGGCATAGGGAGCCTATGCCTAGATAAGATAAGATGCAAGATAAGAAAGGTGCCAGCTTTCAATGAGTACACATTCTAGTGGAGGAGACAACCAAGGACTGATTAAATGATTACACAAATATCACTTCAGATAGAAATGGTTATAGGAAGAAGATAAAATAGGACAAGTGATAGAGTGATTGCTGGAAAGGAGTTGTCTAGTTTATACCATGTGATTCAAATAGTCTCTTAGAAGCTAAGATCTCCATGAGAAAGTAGCCCTGGCTATGAGACTAGAGAAAAGCATACCAGGCAGAGGAGATGGCTAGTGCAAAGGCCATGAGGTAAAAATTAACTTCAAGGAATAGGGAGAAAGGCCAGGAAAGCCAGAGAGAGTTCATGGAGGGAAGAGTAGCAGGAAAAGAGGTCTGAGGGCTCAACCAGTAATGGGCCATGCAGGGCCTTGTGGGCCTGGTGAGGAGTTCTATTTTTACTCCCAGTGCCAGTGGAAACCTATAGAGGGTTTTAAGTGAAGTAATGATGCGATCTCATTTAGAGCTGTGCACATATGTTCTGGCTGTAACGTGGAGAACACATTGAGGAAGAGCAGAGGTGATTTTAAGGATATGGGTTATGGACTTCAATCCATCTCATCTTAATTATGACAGTTCAATTCAGTGAATCACTGAAACGGGAGAGCATTGAAAGTAATGTATCACATTCTTGTCATATTTTTACTTTAAGATTTATCTTCATTGAGATATCAAAGTGATTTCTGCATTTACAGGAATTTCAGAATTTGTGTAGGAGGTTTTATTGGAAAGGAGGGAAATGAATCAACACATGTTAAATGTTTGGCACTTGGTTTAATTGAGAGGAAAATAGTGGGATAAGGGAATCAAAATATAAAATAATTTTAATAATAAAGATCAGTTAGTGGGGAATGGGAGTCATTGTGACTTCCTGTTATCACCCCCATATGATTCTATAAAATACTGTAATTGAAGTTATCAAAGTTGAGTTGGAACCCTGTGTTTATCCCTTTGATCAGCAGATTTGCTTTTTCTGAGCCTCGAGGTTTGCTCATTTAATTAAATAAAACAGTTCCATCCAGTGAGTGGAGATGTAAAAAATAATCGATTTATGGATCTATTAGTTATAATCTTACTACTCTGATATTTAGATCTCTTCCAAGTTGCTTTATAGATAGTATTTCCATAGAATAATAGAGCTAACAATTTCTTTAATATTATATAAACATTTACTCACATACTTATATCTGTTCATTTTTTACATAAGAAAACCGAACCTTAGAAGGTAAAATGAATGAGACGATGGCTTCTTATCTAATTAGTATGAGTTGCACACAGCAGCCCAAGTCACATGACTCCTAAATATGTATTCTCTCCATTAATTTCACCTACGTTTTTACAAGTTCTGAGGATAATTACAATATGTTATACGCTTTGTTTCTCCCACATAGAAAAACCTATGAATTGATTAGTTTGAGAAACTGAAGAACTCTTTTCTATCACACCTTACAAAATAGTAGAGCTCTGGCTGGTGGCACAGTGGATAAGGCACCAGCCTATGAACCCAAAGGTCGCTGGTTCAATTCCCAGCCAGGGCAACATAACCAGGTTACAAGCCAGGTCAACAGCCAGATCCATAGCTGGAAGCAGGTGAAAGGCAATCATACATTGATGTTTCTCTCCCTCTCTGCCTTTTTCCCTTCCCCTCTCTCTGAAAATAATAAATAAAATCTTAAAAAATAGTAGAATCTCCCTTTAAAATAATATATTAAAGTGTATTTCTCATGACTGTACTGAATAAGGTGATTGGGCCAGTGGCTTATCTCTGATGTGGACCATTCAACAGAGCTTTCAATTCAAGGGCATCCAAAGATCTTGCTTTTTTTGTTCTAGTTATTGAAATAAGGTAGATTAGGAGAAAGAAATTCATTCTATTTGTCACATTAACTGGAATATACTGGAATGAAAGCATATCTTTTATGAAGTAATTTTTATAAAAATGAAAATTAGACAACCTCAAAGGGGGATGAGCAGTTAGCCAAATCCAATAAAGATCAGTTATTTAATAATCTATATTTGCTTTCTTTAAAAATGTTAATTTTGTCCAGATACATTATCAGCACCCTCTTTGATATCCAAATGAGGCCTGAGGGATGCATAAATCTTTGTTCCACTTCTAAAGATCCTTAAGAAGTCTTTTTTGATTGTGGAAATTAGTAAAGACACATGGAACTGCACATTCTTAAGCAAATAAATATAGATTTTAAAATACTCCTTTCAAATGATCAAAAGCATGAGTCAACATCACAGATGAGATTTCAAAGAAGTAGAAACAAAGGTGGAGCTTAAAATTATATCAGGATTAAAAAAAATAAACAAACCTAATTGAAGAGCAATTTGTCCTGGACTAAAAGACTAAAAACCATATTTCACAATCTCTCAGTGCCAGTCCTGATTCTCAATCCTTCTTCATAGCTCTTGTACTTTTTTACTTATTCATCAGAGAACCTATAGGATTTCATGGGTAGAGAGACTTGTGAACCTACAGTTGGAATTTTAGTTTGGTTTTTATAAGGAAAAAAGATGACTTGGAAGTGGAAGATAACCCAAGCAAAAGAAAAACAAACTCAAGTCAAATTCTTATTTAGAACTATATTGTTCACTTATAGTTGGACAGGTTGAATTAAAGACAAAGATTGTTTTGTTGACCATACAGGGAAAATATGAGTGTGTGGAGTGACTATGAAATTTCTTTCTGTCAATCCTTGATGATCCTACTTAACATTTGTACTCTCTGTAAATATTTCAAACTTTTGTGTTTGCCACACACTTTCAAAATATTAGTGTTGCTTTTGATGAATATTAAAAATACAAACAACAACCTCAGATATAAGTCCACAATAATTATTACACATGTCTACTTGAGTATATAAATCCTCACAATTCTGTGTAAACAATCATGGTTATCACACCATTGGTTTGCTGCCCTTCTGTATTACCCATCTAGAACAAATTGTTTTCTGCTCTGACTACTCTTTTATATCCTCATGAGATAAATGGCTCAGCTGGCCTACCAAGCATAGCTTATTTATGGCATAACCTTCATGCCTGTATCCCACTCATTACCTGCAGCACATTTTCAATGCTATATTCCATCTTGCTCTGTTGAGTTCAATATGCCATCTGGTGTAAAGGCCAGTGTGGCAAAAAAAAATTGGTGATGGCTATCAGAGGTATTTATTCTAAGTGTTAAGACACACTGGTTGAGAATTACTACTCTGAACCTGTTTGGCAAATCATTGTGCCCCTCAGGAGGGATTACTTCTCTTGTAAATATTCTACTCTTACGATCTTGTTTACTCTTCCTTATGTGGAACTCTGAAGTTGAGACGACTTTTGACAACCTCACCTGAAACTTTATGAGTTTCATTTAGGGAGTTTGTCCACTGTCTTCTATGAGTAAAAGGTCAACCTAAGGATGAGGCAGGTGTCTGGAAGAAAAATTATAATGAGTGAATAGGTTCTCACATCATACTTCAAAAAAATTTCAACACTATAAAATTAATTGTAAAATAAAACAAATGTTTTCTTGTATTTGCTCTGAAATATGTAGTTGTAACCCCAAAATACAAAGAATGATTATGGATGTTTGTGTGTGTGTTTGTGTGTATTGGTGTAGGTGTATGTGTGTTAATCCGGAAAAGTTCAGCATACATTTATTAAATGAGTAACTAGTTTAATTTTTGAAGTGTTAACTCATGCCATGCTTCATTTTTGGCTGAAACTGAATCATAAAACTATCTTGCATTAAGGAGTTACAGATTGTTACAGAAGGACATTGTGGGAATGAGGGTTTGGATGAGATCAAAATAACATTTTTATACATTTCCTATGCATGTGGCAAGACCTGCACAGCTTCATAAAACTCTTTGCATCTTTTCTAATCCTGATCATCTTGCATGGTTTCCCATGTGGCTCCAAAAGGTTGAATATAAAGTCCTAACATGTCACTCCACCTACATCAGTTCCACAATTGCTCAAGTCTATCTCTGCCTTTCTTGTGCTCCTTCACTTAAAGTAAGAATCTGTTCCCTGGAATGCACATCTCTCTGGTAACTCAAGTCTCCCTTTCTTCTGTTTTCAAGGATGGGAGGAACAGTTTTATTGGACACCAACTGGGCGGGGTAGTGGAAGTACCAAACAGCAAGGACCATCGGGTGAAGTCAGCCAGAGCCATTCAAATCACCTACTACCTCCAGACCTATGGCTCTGCCACCCAGGACCTCATAGGGGAGAAGTGGGAGAATGAGTTCTGTAAACTTATGAGGAAGCTCCAGGAGGAGCACCAGGACTTCCAGCTCTACTCTTTAGCATCCTTTAGCCTCTGGAGAGACTTTCATAAGACCAGCATCCTGGCCAGGAGCAAGGTCCTGGTGAGCCTCGTGCTGCTCTTCACCACAGCCACCCTCTCCAGCTCCATGAAGGACTGTTTGCGCAGCAAGCCCTTCCTGGGCCTCCTGGGGGTGCTCACAGTGTGCATCTCCCTTGTCACGGCGGCAGGGATCTTCTTCATCACTGATGGAAAGTACAACTCCACCCTGCTGGGAATCCCGTTCTTCGCCATGGGTAACTATCCATCCTAGTGGTAATCGGATTCTTACCGGTTTGGGGCAAGGTAGTACATTTCTTGAATTCTCAGGTGGAAGTCTGTTTTAATTTTGCGTTAGTGTGTCTATGTGATTCTGTAAAAAAAAAATCTTCAGGGGTGATGTCTGTTTCACCTTATTGTGTCTTTCAGAAAACCATGGGGTGACCAAACCATTTTTCCATTTAGGTTGGGGAATTAAATGCTGTCAAAATATTTTGAAATTACATAGTATTATAGCTCTCTGCTCAGCTTCTTCAAAATTATAGGTCAGAGATTATGGAGTACAGATTTAAGGTGCTGAAAAATCTTCAAGATTTTCAAACAAGGTTTTATAGTTTATATTTGGGGGCATCCTCAAGTTGTTCATGATGAAGAGTGAGTGTCATAGCATGAAAATTCTGAGGGCCATGAATTTGCTCTAATGTCAAAGAACTTTATTAAACTTTATTAAATCATTTCAAAGTTTATTTTCAAGAGTATACCCCATTTCCCCACCTCTATAAACTAAGACTTTCCTGTTGCCATTTAAAAATGTATATTCTAATTTTTTCATCTCTGGTGAAAAAATTAATGTGTCCTCAGTCAGGATTGTCCCTTCTTGTAAATTTTCTCTCAGACACACATAAGTAATCTAGAAAATGATATATGTATGTGTGTGTGTTTACAAGAGAAAAGTCTTAGAAGAAAAGGGAGTAATGGCTCAGCAACAAAATCAATGAGCTTGTCATAAAAAAGATGATAATGGAGGTAACTGGCACCTCAAAGGGTACTTTTAGGTGTGATATAATTCTGTACACAAGCATGTGAGGCTGAGCTGTAAAAATGGCCTCTAGGTGGTGAACTGATGTGAGCAAAAAAGTGTCAGCTGTAAAGTAATTGCTTTTCACTCAGCAGGTTAAAATCAGCACCAAGTTATATGCAGTTCTATCACTAGATGAAAAAGACACAGGAGTGTGGTCACAGCATATTCTAGGTGACCTGGACCTTTTTCGTTTTCAACTTAACTAATGTTTTTGCGAAGGATGCTAAAAAGTGGATTCATGTTGTAGGTACTGAGACCAAACATTTTTATTTGGAAACCCGGGTTCATTTTGGCCCTGTTAGGTTAGTTCATCTCAGTAAGCCTCTGTTCCTTCTTATATAAAATGAGGATAGTAATTGTATTATATTCAAATAATAATTTTTAAAGTTTAATAGACTATACCTAAAGCTAATAGCATACCTCACTCAATAAGTATCAATATATTTTAGTGGTTAAGCTGATATGTTAAATATAGTGGATTCAATGATGATAGGAAATAGCACTTGGCTTTAAGAAATTGAAAGTCTCCCTGAATTTTGCATATTGTTTTAAAATACATGTTCATCTTCTTAATTAAAGGTGTTTTTCTTTTCTTTTTTAAAGATTTTATTTATTATTTTCAGAGAGAGGGGAAGGGAGAGAGGCAGAGAGGGAGAAAAACATCAATGTCTGGAGACCTGGCTTGTCACCTGGTTATATGCCCTGGCTGGGAATCGAACCAGCAACCTTTGGCTTTGCAGGCTGGCACCTATCCACTGAGCCACCAGCCAGGGCTTAAAGGTGTTTTTCTTTTCCCCAACAAACTCCATGAAAAATATATATATATAACCAGTGACAAGGATGAGTCTAGATTTGAACCATTTATACTTACATTTTTTTAAATTCAATCTCTTGACTTGAAATAATGATATAAGATCCATAAAAATCATAGAGTGTGAATCATAAATGAAAAATTACTTATTTAACATTGACAAATTAGACACCCTTAGAAGTTACAAGAGATTTTTCTAAAACTGGTGGTAATCTAATTAGGCAATAGAAAGGTTTATCAAAAACTATATAATATATCACATTTTATATTTTATACAAACAACAAGAAAACTTTTCTCCACTGATGCTAAATTGTAACATAGGCTCTACAAAATCTGAGTGGTATTTCCATTTCTTAAAGAAATAATAAGAACACTGAAAGCTACAATGAGGGAAATGTCCAGATACTGCAACACACACTTTTCACATTCTTCTTGCCCCTTAGTGATCTTTAACATCGTAAATCAACCCTGGACAGTATAGGTGCAGAATTTAGGAAGCCTGGTGAATGGTTGCTCTTCAGTATTGCTGCAATTCAAATCCTTAAAATATTTTAAAAGGGAGTTCTGTACTATGTTCTAAGACATAACAATGAAATATTTGCTCTGTCAAGGAGAAGTTTGTTTTGTTGTGTTTTGCTTGTTTGTAAAGATACCAAGACTGAGAACTAGTGAAATGAAAAGAAGAATACTATACAGGGCTAGGAAATAAAGGTTTTCATGTCAGGTTTTTCACTATCTTTGTATGTTTTATTTGGCAGGTCATGTGTAGTCTTTTGTCCTTTTGTCTGAATTCATATATTAAATGAAAGATTTTGATCCTTTGGTCTTAAATTTGAAGATCCTACAATACGATTCACTTCATTCTTTTGTGTTGTTGTTCACTTACAGTTCTCCCAATTTTCCTTCACTGCTCTTTCCATCAACTGATATTAGAATTTGATCATCAATAGGTTGAGTTTGGCAGATATAGATCTTCCAGTGGTACAAACAGCACTAGTTAAACCAGTCCTTTAAAGAATTGTAGTTAACACGGTGTCAAAACTACATAATCAAAAATTATGTATTTTTGATTAATACCCAAAAATTAGTTGGGTATAAAAGAAAGAAGCCCTATTCTTTTTTTTTTTTTTTTTTTTTTTTTCATTTCTATAATATTTATTTATTTAAAGATTTTATTTCATTATTTTTAGAAAAGGGAAGGGAGAGAGACAGTGAGGGAGAGAGACACCAATGTACGGTTGCGTTCACCTGTCTCCAGCCACAGACCTGACTGGAGACCTGGTTTGCAACCTGGTAATGTGCCCTGGCTGGGGAATCGAACCTGCGACCTTTGGGTTCGCAGGCCGGCACCTTATCCACTGTGCTACCAGCCAGGAGAAGCCCTATTCTTTTGGTAAACCTCTGTTTGTAGTTCCATCTTCCTACAAGGATCTCTTTGAGGCAATGAACATTCATTCTGTTAACGCTCCAAAATTCAAACTATTCACCCTCATTAGACCTTATCCCCAAAGCTGGGTATGCAGTTTATGGTGTTAAGCTATTCAACCATCTTATTTTTGACTGTCTCACTTTCTTCTATACTGTATCTGCTGGTTATTTTTTGTGACCATTCATCCACTTAATAGGCCCAATATCATTTCAGAATCATATAGATTATACCTCTGCATCTGCTTGCATTTTAAAAGCTAGTACCAGTGTTGATATTTCCCCTGCCCCCTCCATCCATCCCCTCTCCCACTGTCAAGCTCCACCCTGGTGTCCACTTCCATGAGTTATTTACACTAGTTCCTTGTCCATAAGTAATATTGTTTTTCTAATTATATGTCACAGATTTAGGTTTAGAAAAGAATATGATTTTAGGCATATGTATTTTCTCTAGAAAAGATATCAGAAAGAGAAGTACAGACTTATAGGAAGTTTTTAAAAACACCTAAAATGGCCTCACTTAATTCTAGCCTAATGCCGTTTCTCTATACAAGCATAAGCCAATGAGAATGTCACTAATTCAATTTATAACATGTTGTCAGTCATTTTTAAATGGATTTGCTTGTGGATCTGTCTTCTCTTTCTTCCTGGGAGAAATATGGGCAAATACTGCACACAAATGCCAAGCTGGCTCCTGCTGTATCTTGTTAGTCTTCAGTGGCTAGGTTCCAGGAACATTAGTAGCATTGGTTTACTATTACTTTTGCTGCCCATCTTGGTTTTGTTTTATATTCCTTGTCTTACTTTCATCAGTTTGATGCCTCTGGAGGCATGTAGATGATTTATTTTTTCACATGAGCTTTTAGATATGAGACTTTCATTCATCATCTTAAACTGAGCTTCATATTCATTTGTTTTGTTTTGTTTTGTTTTTTGACAATTCACCATTTACTGCCTTCTGTCAGCTTCTCAGATCATATGAATACAAAGTTTTCATTTCATTATTTCAAAATGCCTATATTAATTCATTTGTTTAAAGAATTACTCTTTTAAGTAACATGGATTACAATATTACCAAACACATGCAAAAATTCATTTACACACATACATATTTTTACACATATTTAAAGTACAGACTGGATTTTGAAGAGTTAATACAAAAGATTTAAAATATGCCAATAGCTTATATAATTATTGCATGTTAAATGATAGTATTTTAGATATATTATAGCAAATTAAGCAGTTTTTTTTCTTCTTTAATACTTATTTTACTCTGGAATGCTATTTTTGTGAAATATATTACAGAAGTGGTGTATTGCTGAAGTCACTTTTGTGAAAGTTGTCCTAGAGAATGCAAAACCCATAGTAAAAACTGAATTTGGTTTTTGAGTCAGATCCTCTCCCCCTCCAATAATATAACTCAACTTTATTTTAAGCTACTGGGACTACAACTTATTCTTTTTGGAGTTTTCCATCTTAAATAGTAGATTGATTTTTTTTTTTTTTTTTTTTTTGGCTGTGCATAGGTCTTCTTTCAATACCCTCTGTTTTTCCTCTACATATGTTTTACAAATTGAAGACGTCAGAAATAATGGCACCTGCAGTGCTCAGCTGGTCCCCAGAGTAGAAATTATTGTGTCTAAGTTGAGGTAAAATATAAAAATCCCTAGGATTTAAATAATTTTGTAGAATAGTATTCTAGCTATTTTTTGAACTTGTGGTTGACTTCCTATGTGGTCTTGAACTAACCCCTAAACTATTTAAGAGTCTTATTGAGGTAAAGATTAGATATGTTCACATTTCAATAATAAAGTTTACTATAGTATTAATACCTTTCCCCAAGAATCCTCAGTTTAGGGGGATCTTCATAACTGGAAATGTATATTTCCACAATCTATTTGAAAGGAATCTCATCTAATTTACATGCTACTATGAGAATATATAGTGCCTGTGTACACAAATCATATAGTTTAGTAGTTTGCAACTTCCATCCCAAATTGGTCTTAATTCTCAGCATCTTTTCTAATCTAAAGATTGACTGACTTCTCAACACACCAACAACCAGTTGATTGCTATTTAAAACATACATTGCTAACAAAACTTATATATTACACACCCACATATAAGCACATATTTTGTAACAGTGAATAAGAAAGATAGCATGCCTTCTATGAAATATACATCCAAATTTTCTTACTTTTTTCTTCTTTCTTAACTGCATTCGATTTTTCTGAGTTATTGCCAAGTAACATGATTTTCCCATATTGTGAAATAATTCCAATCTAAGAGAACTTAACCTGCAGTAATGCAGATAGAAGGAATATACAAAATTATACCTTACTTAGTAAAATCTATTTATAACAAGATCACTTTAAAGCATTCATAAGTTAAAGTTGGTTCTTATCCATTTAGCTACCCTATGTCTTTTGATTGATGCATTTAATCCATTTACCTTTAAGATTATTATTGATAGGTATTTATTCGTTATCTATTTTTCCCTTTGTACCTGTGTTCCTGTCTCTCTATTTCTTCATCTTTTTAGAGCAGACCCTTTAACATCTCTTGCAATGCTGGTTTGGTGGAGATGTATTCCTTTAGCCTTCTTTTGTCTGGGAAACTCCTTATTTCACCTTCCATTTTGAATGAGAGCCTTGCTGGGTAGAGTATGCTTGGTTGCAGGCCTTTGTTTTTCATTGCTTGAAATATTTTTTGCCATTCCCTTCTGGCTTGTTGTGTTTATGTTGAGAAATCAGCTGAGAACTTTATTGGAACCCCCTTGTGTGTTACTAGCTGTCTCTCTCTTGCTACTTTTAGATTCTGTCCTTGTCTTTGAAAGTTGCCATTTTCATTATGATGTTTTTTAGAGTGGGTCTGTTTGGGTTCATCTTCACTGGGACCCTCCGTGCTTCCTGAGTTTGCATGACTTTTTATCTCCTCAAGTTAGGGAAGTTTTCTGTCGTTACTTTTTCAAACAGATCTTCTATTCCTTCCTCCTCTTCTTCTTCTGGTAGCCCTATGATACAGATGTTATTACATTTCATGTTGTCCTGCAGCTCTCTTAAAACCTCTTCATTAATTTTCATTCTTTTTTTCATTTTGTTGCACTGTCTGGGATTTTTTTGCTACATTGACCTCCAGCTCAATGATTCAATCCTCTGCTTTCTCTAGCCTGCTTTTGATTCCCTCTGCTGTGTCCTTCAATTCAGAAATTGTATTCTTAATTTCCTCCTGGCTCTTATTGATTGTTTCTAGGTCCTTTTTAATGCTGGTATAGTTCTCATTAAGCTCCTTGTAGCTTCCCTGGAGTTCTTCATAGTTCCCCTGGAGTTGTTTGTAGTTTTCTTGAATTCGCTGAGCTCATTGAGCTCTATCATTATTACTTTGAAATTCATTTTCTGATAGTGGGCTTGCCTCTATTTCATTTTGCTGCACTCTTCCTGAGGATTCCTCCTTTCCTTTCACTGAGGGTTTATTTCTTTGTCTCCTCATTTTAGATGACCCTTGTTTATTTCTGCTTCTTGGATTGGTCTGCTTTGACTTACTGTTTAAGTGGTATGACCTTCTGTGATATAGAGGTACACTTTTTTTTACTTCCTGGCTCCATGCATGGTGATTTCAGATTGTGTCCCAGTCTGGGCCTAGTCAGCCAGTTGGAGACTACCAGAGATCCACTGTCTTTGTCTCCATTAGTTGTTATTCCAATCAGTCTATGATCAGTAGTCAGTTTTAGGCACTTCTGGACAGGGCAAATGAATTCAGTTGTTAATCCAATCAACCTGTGATCTGAGGTCAAGTTTAGGCACTGTTTGGTGGGGCAGATCAATTCCTGTGGGTGGGGCTGTGGCTTCCCCTCAGGCTCCTACCCCTCAGCTCCTGCTGGCTATATGGGGGATGGGTCAGCACTGGACTCAAGGGCTGCTCCCTCTGCTCTCCCCCTAAAGCCACTGACCCAAACTTTCCCTGAGCTTCTCTAGTCCACTCTGCTTCTTCTCTGCTGGAGCCCATGGTAAGAGAGTGCCTCTGTATTTTCTTGCATGGTCCCTTTAAGAACTGGTCTCTCTGTCAAGCTGGCTAAACCTGGCAGCTTTTTGCTTTTCACAGAGGGGTCCTATTTAACTCTCAGCTGTGTTGCTGTAGGCTGGGAAGCCCAGTTGGGGGTTTAGATCCCACCCTTCTCAGGTGGAGCCCCAGCTGCTGAGATGTTTCTCTGTCCCTTCAGCTGCCGCCCGTGGGAGCCCCGCCAGCCTCTCACGTCTCCCCACTTCCTACCGGTCATGTTGTGATGAATCGGCTCTTCTGTTCTGTCCGTGGTAATAAGGCTTCTCTCCAGTTGGTGTTCTGTTGGTTATTCTTAATGATTTCTCCCCAATTAAGTTGTAATTCCAGTTGGTGTTGGGAGGAGATTGGTGTAGCTCCATTTACTCCTCCTCCATCTTAGTTTTCATTTGTTTTCTAACATTCAAATATGTATTAAGCACGTACTACATTTCTGGTATCTTGGGTCTATAGTAGAAGGCCTCAAACAGAACTGGTCAAGTTTTTGCCTGTATGAATTTTATATTCTAAGCCTGCAAAGGGGCAACATTAGCCAATAAGCAAATCTATATAAACTCTATTATATTATTGATAAGTGATATAAAGTAAAACGGAATAATGAGTAGAGAGCATAGGTAGTCGGAGAAAGCTTTTCTACAAAAATGAAATCAAAGCAGAAAGCTAAATGAAGTGAAGAAGGGGCATGTGGAAACCAGAAAAATAGTATGCCTGACTAACAACTATACACGCAAAGACTTTGAGATGGGCCTTGCTTGGTGAAGTTAAGAAAGTGCAATAAAGGGAGTGTGGCTGGTGGAGAATGAGCAATGTCTGTGTATTTTGAGAAGGGGTTAGGGAGGTACTATAGGACCAGGTCATGTAGGGCACTAAGAACTTAGTACTTTATATAGACAGCTGTCTGGAGCATTTTGAGACATGAGGGTATGAACTGATGTGCACTGTAAAGCATCTTTGAGCTATACATTATAGCTATTATGTTGTAGCCTCTTCTACTACAATGTGGAAATTAATTTGTAATAGAACAAGAATGGTTATAGGGAAACTATGTAAAAGGTTATTGCAAAATCTTCATGAGATATAATGGTGGCTTTACATAGCATGGAAACAGTAACAGTTGTTAAAAGGAATTAAACTCAGGATATGTATTTGAAAATAGAATTGATGTGGTTGGCTAAAGGACCGGATATGGTGTATAGAAAAAGAAGAGTCAAGGATGATCTCAAGCTTTAAGGACTGACTAACTAATAAAAATCAGTTTCCATTTACTATCATAAGGAGGTTGGGGGAGGAACAAATAAATTGCTGGAAAAAAAATATCAAGAGTTTACTTTTGTATCTACTAAGGTCAGAGATGCCTATTAAGCATCCAAGTGAGAGAATGTGGGGTTAGCTCTATAGGACAATAGGTAGATCAGGTTCAAAAGTAAAATCTGCATGTTGAAAATGAAAATACACATTATGGATTCATCATGGTACAGTTAATAATGAAATACATGAAATCTGGTAAGACCAACTGGAAGATTAATGCAAATAGAAAATAGAAGTCTGAAATCTGATCCTGGAACCATTCCAATGCTTTGAGATTAGAAAAATGAGCATGAATCAGAAAAATATACTAAGAACAATCAATGAGTGAGATAGCAGAAAAACCATAGGAGAATAAATAGTGTCCCAGCAGCCAAGTATAGAAGATGTTTCATGAAGGAGCAAAGGACCAATTATTTCAAAACCTGCTAAGACATTGTGTACAATGAGAAGTGAGATTTAAAAAAAATTTTTTTTAGCAGTTCGAAGGCAGTGACTTTGACAAGATCTGCTTTGGGGGAGAGCTGAGGGTAATTAAAAGAGGTTAGACAACACCTGGAAAATAGCAAGTGAAGACAATGAGTAAAGATAATTTTTCAAAGAGTTTTGTAATAAAGAGAAATACCAATGATTCTATGATGATGGGAATATCCAGTAAAGAAAGCTTCATGATACCTGAGAAAGAGAGGGAAATTCCTGAAGCAATATCATTAAGTAGGAGAGATGGGACTAGATTCAGAGCTCAAGAAGAGTCATTGGCTTTATATAAGAGCAAGACAGCGCCTCCACAGTTAAGAAAAGGGAAGGTACATACATGGACAGATCCAGCAAACTGGTACATGTGGGGGTGGGAGAATGTGGAAATTCCTTTCTGTGGCTTCAAACTTGCCAGTAATATATGGAGCAAGTCATCAGATGAGAATAAATTTGGAGGAGGTGTTGATATGAAGAAAGTGAAGGGAGTTTGAGAGTCACTTTGGAGAATTGGAGAATGAACTAAGAAAATTTAAGAGAATAAATAGGAAGCAGTAAGGATCCACTTGAACTCTGTGCACATGAATTAAAAAAAAAGAACTGGAGAGTATTATGCTTAGTGAAATAAGTCAGTCCATTGAAAGACAAATACCATATGATCTCACCTAATATAGGAGACTAATGAATAAAACAAACAAACAAACAAGCAAAATAGAACCAGAGGCATGGAAACAAGGCACAGGCTTTCAGTGGGCAGAGGGGAGGAGGGTGGGGGAGAAAGAGGCAAAGAAGGAGAACAGTTTAGTCAAGGAACTAGTATAAATGACCCATGGACATGGACAACATGTGGGACTATGGGGAAGGGGATAGGGAGGGTGGAGCAGGGGAAAGCAATAGGAGAAAAATGGGATAAATGTAATGAAACAACAATAAATTAATTAAAAAAAGAAGAAGGAAGAAGAAGTCAGCATCGTTGCTGAGTCCCAATTCTTCCCTGCCCAGCTTTATTGTGTTACTGTTCAGGGAGAAATTGAGTAGGCATTGAGATTAATTTGATGAGGGAAAAATCCCAGAAAAAAAGGAGGGGTTTGTAGTGTATGCAGAGTGACTGTAATGACAGATCACAAAAATTGTACTAGTTAAGCCCAGCCAGACTATGTTGCAATAGTAATCATTGCCTTCAATTTACTTAGCCTAACACAACAAAGATTTATTTCTTATTTATATTGGAGTTTGGTGTGGGTCAGGAAGCTCTCCTTGGCACCTCTTTAAGAACAGAAATTCAGGGATACTTGCAGCTTGCCATTTTGTCTTCTCAGTTTGTGCTCCTAGGCCAGACTGGAGAACTGTGAGAGGAATCATGCCTAAAGTAATGCAGTTACCTTTCATTATATTCTGTTAACCAGCAGTGGACAAATGGCCATCTGCAAGGGGGCGTACATTTTCTAAAGCAAATGGATTATTTTATGAGCATCAATTTCCTCTTCTACATAAATTAAGCCAAACAATAAAGGCAGTAAGGATTCACCCTCCATCATCATCATAGTAAAAAGCTGAATGGATCAAACTATTATGATTCTTTGTGGGGTCAGAAAATTGTTTTAGGTTGGAGTCTGTTCTGCACTATGTATTGCTGTAAAACAAACATCATGAAGTGTAGTGTAAAACAATAACCATTTCATTATGCTCATGCATTCTGTGGGTGCATATTTTGGTAAGGTGAAGTAGTGTTGGCTTTCCCTACCTTTGTGATGTCTAGATCCCCAACTGAAATGACAAATAGCTGAGCATGACTTGAATGTTGGAGGGCTGGATTAAGCTAGATCAACCACTTCCAATGTAATTTCTTTGCTCACATGGCTGGTACCACATGCAGTCTTTCTGAAGGACAATCTGTTGGGACTGTGGAACATTGAATTTGAACATGACCTCTTCAGCATGGCATTGTCAGGACAGTCAAGACTTCTTAAATGGTAGCTTCAAGAAAATGGTTTCCAATACTTTGTACAGTTTTGGGCCTAGTATACACACTCAATAAATATATGCAGAATTAATGAATAAATGGTCTTTTAGTTTTTCTCAAATGGGTTATAATCTATTAGAGAGTCATTAGATCAATTTAATGTATTATGGTACACATATACATTTCACTTCAAGAAAAAAGAATAAAAAGGAATATGAAATATCAAAAGGTGTTGCACTAGCATAGTATTATTGTATCATGATTTTTGTTTCAGTTAAACATATATGTATGTAATAGATCATGATGCAAGATGTATTTCCCAATGTGGGCCACAGTCAAAATTTTTAGATAAATCACTTTAGAATCTTCTTTGGACTAATGTCATAAGCAGATTATGCAGATAGGTGGAGATTTACTGATGGAGAGAACTTATCAGAAGTATAGTTAGCAGCTCTTCTTGGTTTTACTGGAGGCAGTATCTCAATTAGAAAAGAGCAGGGTAACCAGGGACAAATGGTATTAGGTCTTGGGTACTTTCCAGGCTTGAACCAGCACTTTATTTAGCATGTAATGGGCTAAGCCTTGATGGTTGGCTAAAGTTCTTTCTTTTCCCCTCTCTCACTCTCTCCCTCTCTCTCTCTCTTTTTAGATTTTTAAATTTTATTATTTTAGAGAGAGGGTAAGAGAGAGAGGCAGAGAGGGAGAGAAGTATCAATGTATGGTTGCCTTTCACCTGCCTCCAGCTACAGACCTGGCTGGAGACCTGGCTTGCAACCTGGTTATGTGCCCTGGCTGGGGAATTGAACCAGCAACCTTTGGGTTTGCAGGCTGGCACCTTGTCCATTGTGCCATCAACCAGAGCTCAAGTTCTTTAATGGTTATTGGAACTGTCTCTCATAAATTGTTTTTGTCACAGGGTCATAAATTCTTTTTGTTACGGTCATTAAGCCCATCATAAACTTTCCTATAATATCCCCATTGCTGGAACAGAAAGAACCTTATTATGATATCAAGAATGTTCAGTTAGAGCTGTTACTCAGCCACATTAATTGCAGCCATCTTGCTTTTGGTGAAAATTGACTTCCTTTGGTGATAAAGTTATATCCTTTGGAAAAGGATCCTCTAGTGATGTAAAAATCGTTGTGCTTAGTGGCTGGGATTCAGAAACTGGAGTCTCTTTCGGTCCCTTCCTCTCATCTACTAGTTGACTCCTTCATTCTAGGTCTGCCATATTTTCTCTTTCATAAGATAGGGAAGCTGGGCTGATTGTTCCGTAACATCCCTTCCACGTTTACTCTCAATCAGTGAGTCATTTATTTGACAGCTAGGGTATATGTCACCTCATCTGGATCTTTGGGCTCACTGGGGGCTGGAACTTGCTATACTTGGCATCTTTTCCAGTGTCCAGTCCAAAGTGTATGCATTTTGCAAAACATTGACCTATTGATAGCTTTGTGACTGTTTAAAGTTCTTAGAGCAAGAACAGTCTAAACTTTTGTTTGCTTTTAGCTTAGATACCTTAAAGTCCCTACTTTTATGATAGTCTTTAGTTTTAATTTCCTGACATTGATCTGTCCTAGTGTTATAGATGCGAAGTGGACCTCCTCAGCTGTTTTTAATTAGTTAAGACATTGTCTAACAAACTGGTTTCTGGAGATTTGAAGATGAGAAGAAAACAGATCTTGGCATAACAAGTATGAAGTTGGATTTTATGTCAAACATTTGAGGAAGAATTGAATAGTATGTACTTTTTATTGTATAGCACTGTCCAACCTTAGTTATAATTATATATTGACTTCCTAGGATTTTGTATTTTCTTTGGGATCCACCCTCATTTTTGTACTTTTTACTACTGATGAGTTTCTTCTGGTGATAGCTGGTGTTTAGGAGTGAGGAAGAAAACAGTTACATAATACTGTTGTCCTCAGGGTGAGAAGCATATGAACCAATTTTGGTGATTTACTTTTTTATCTCAGGAGAATTATATGCTAGTTTAGACTTTGCAAATGGAAAGATTTATTAATAAGCCCTATGCTGCCTAATGTGTGCTGCCCTTGCATTTTACCTCTTAAATCAGATCATGAATTATGCTTGAATATTTGAGCAGACAGGGTGATGAGAGACATCAGTTTATCCAGCACATGGTAGGACTATGTCAGGCAATTCCACCTCTCCAGCCTGACCATCTAAGCCTTCTCAAATACATATCTATTATAGGCAACCTTAACTACCCTCATTAATTGAAGTTGATATGACTGTCAAGTCAGAATATTTCAAGAAAAAATAGTACTGATGCAGGAGAGCTGCAGTTGCCAGCCAGAATGGGATTTTCTGCAGTACTCCATCAATGTCAATACTGCATCAAGGTAAATGCTGCAATTTAAACTCTTGAAAGTTGAAGGGTAAAAAAGCATCAAGGTTTACACCACTGCTTTTTTTGAGGAAGAACCTAAGTCCCATCTTGATAAAAATCATTTAAAAACTGGAAACTTCTTAGATTTCATTCTTTTTTAAGCTGGCATTTTCATACCTAGATATATAACAGGAAAATTAGAAGAGAAACATGAGATAAATCTTATGTTGACTTGAGGACCGTAGAGGCCAGCCTTCAGCTTTCAAAAACTGAAGAATCCCTGTGCACTGATTCCCATCTGCTTTCCTGCAACACTGGTTTATGTGTCGTATACATCAAATAACTGTGTGTCATAGTTGTATGTCCAGACCATGGCAAAATTCTATTATTCAAGCCTTGGCTTATAGATTCTAGGTGCCCTTAGAGAAGTTATAATTCTGAATTTAAACTTAATATAAAGAAGATGATGCTATTTTTCCTACTGTTTCTCCACACTAACTAGATCTAAATGGGAATAAGAATATGTCCTGGCCAGTGACATTTCCAGTGATTGTTTCAACTTTAAGCATAACTTCTAAACTAAATGTTGTATTTAATTATATAAAACAGTAAAGTATTAGTTAAGAATATTTACTAATAGTATTTGAGATGACTTAAATAAAAAAGCATAGAATATGGCCATAAAAGTCAGTGATATAAACCAAATAATGAAGGAAAATTCTGTATACACAATACAGATGTTCATATTGCTGGACCCTACCATTCTGTATTGGCTATCTTCTATTTATAAACTTTCTAACATGAATTAACACCATTGTCTATGTTAGCAAATGAACCAAGTAAATAGTGTTTCTGATGGTTCTTCCTCTATTCTTCCAATGAGCTTTGGATGATATTTTTCTTTTTGGTTATGTTATTTATTCCAGTCTGTTTATCTCTTAGCCCATTCTATTAATTGTTCATAATATTATCCTAAGAGATGAAAACCCTAAAGCAGTGGCACATTGTGTGAGCATTCTTGTATTCCGCTACCCAACCCAAACACTACTACCAACATGCCATCTACTTACTCAACACTGCTGTTTTTCTAGATCATTCTATCCAAAGGAGAGAGGTTCTTCCAAGAAGACCCATGAGCTTAGTTGCAATGTAGCTACTAATTCCAGCTTTCTTCACCTTACTTGCTCTGATCAAGCAGCAATGCACCCACTATACAAGGCTGTTTCACATTTCATGAGTTTGTTTTTCAGAAATTTTCTTCTCTTTCCCCCTTGTTCTGATTTGCAAAGCTTAAATGGCTTTTGCTCTATTCACTGTATTCATATATTTGGTTCTGTTTTGCTTGTTGTTAGTCTTGTTCATTATTGTCCCATAATGGGTGAGATCATATGATATTTGTCCTTCACTGACTGACTTATTTCACTAAGCATAATACTCTCCAGTTCCGTCTATGTTGTTGCAAAGGGTACAAGTTCCTTCATTCTTTCTGCTATACAGTATGGGGTTTTCTCAAAAAACGGAAAATGGAACAGCCTTTTGATCCAGCAATTCCACTACTTGGACTATACCCAAAGAACCCTGAAACACCAATTCATGAGAACCTATATACACCTACGTTCATAGCAGCACTATTTACAGTAGCCAAGTGCTGGAAACAGCCTAAGTGCCCATCAGTGGATGATTAGATCAAAAAACTTTGGTAGGTTTCCTGTTTTCTTTATCCTTGCTTATATTCTACCTTCACTCCATACTATCTGTAAAATATTCATCAGAAAAGATCAACTTACTCTTTCTGTATCCTCAGCAACTGGTAGTGGGTTTGATAAAATATAGAAATAATTTTTAAAAAATTTTAATAGTTTATTAATTTATTTTTAGAGAGCAGGGAAGGGAGGGAGAAGGAGAGAGAGAGAAACATTAATGGGTGGTTGCTTCTCACACACCTCCAACTGGGGATGTGGTCCGTAACCCAGGCATGTGCCCTGACTAGGAATTGAACCAGTGGCCCTTTGGTTTGCAGGCTGGCACTCAACCCACTAAGCCACACCAGCCCAGGCAGAAGCATTTGAACTTTATGTTTGGGCTGACTGACTGAAGGATAGCTCTGGCATATTGGTGCACTATGTATAACTGGTCTTTAGCTTGGGTTTCTTGCATTACACTTGAGCAGGTTACTTTCTCTATTTGCATGCTACACTACCACGATCAGATCTCCCTTTCTATGCTCTCTTCCCTAATAATTGCTCTGAAAGGCCTAATTTTATAGCCTTCATCACCTACCTTCCCTTGTCTCTGGTTTGGGGTTGGGCTTGCCCAGTGAGTTGTATCACCAGCAGATAACAGGGAAGATGAGAAAGAGGTCAAGGCCATTCTTTCCTGCTTTTTTCCTCCCTATTTTGACATTATTTCTCTGGCAACAACTTTAGCCTTGACAGGCAGCCACTCCTAAATATCTATAGTTCATTCTGGACCCTGGTGATACTATTTCCTCCCTTTATTCTTTTAGACTTAAAAGTTCAAATTCCCTGCTCTTGATAGCCTCTGCATATCTCAGCACTTTTTGTTGTTGTTGTTGTTTTTAATGTCTCCTCCAATACCTTTGTATGTAATCTCTCAATTAGACCTTTTTATTTATACAATCTGAGGGATCTCTATATCCTATCAAGCCTCTCTATCTCTTGCAAGAGATGATACAGCAACTCAGTTGTCTTGTTGGATTGGAAGTCCTACCATTGCCTAAAGTCCACCCACTTGCCTTAAGTTCCTGCCTAACTCTTGCCAACCAACTTTCCTTCAGGGCACCAGATCCTACTCTCCATCAGCCCAGCTCTTGGCTCTCAGCTGAATTTGATTATCAACTGACACCTAGATACCTTCTGCTTGTCATTTTGGACATCCAACACTCACAATGTACTTCTTTTCTCAATAAGTTGAACTCTTGAGGGCACACAAGCTTCCTTAGCAATTATTTTTGTATCTTTTATGGCTACCGCGATAAGATGTTTTTGACAAATATTCTAAAGAAAAAATTCAAATATCTAGGTTTTTACCATCACCCTTGGTAAAACTTGGAGCTGCCATTAATAGAGGCTATGCCCTTTAGAAAACACAAAAGGAGTTATATCTCACTGGAGAATTCCATATCACCATAATGGTATTTAGGTCATGGTGGCTATTTTCTTCTTTGTACCTAGTTTAAGCTAAAAGTAGTTTGCTATAAAATTGTTGCCTCACAGTCAGATTTTCCATATATATAAATGAGGCTGCCTGTCCTTGTTTTGTGCCATGGTGCCTGTGCTTTTGCAGTTATAAATAACATTGGCTTTCACTCCTGGCATGTAACACTGCAAACTTCCATCTAATTTGCTGTCCATACTTATCTGAAGTCCTTTTCAGCACTGCTGCTTTCCAAGTATTTTTTTCTCATCAAGTGAGTATCTATGCCTCATTTTCCACAACACCATTCTTTTTTTTTTTTTTTTCATCAAGTTTCATACACCTTCTACAACTTTTTTCTTTCTAGAAACGCTTTTCCTATTCCTGATTGGTAGTTCTTTTTTCATTAATTTGCCTTTATTAAAAAACAAAAACAAAAACTGCATATTATAATAAAACATTGAAAGTAAGTAAAAGTATAAAAGGATCATGCAGAGATATTGTTGATAAAATTTTAAAGTAGGTCTTTTGACTATATCTATAGATAAATAAATATGTGGATATATAAAACAAAGCAAGATAACTTCATTTATATTATTATACAGCATTCATTTTTATTGAAAAACTCAAGAATTTCCATACATGCAAACTTTAAAAAACCTGTATTATAATATTTTACTGAGATCAGATGAGATTAGGCACATTCAGGGTAGCATGGCCGTAGACTGTATTATATTTTAATAATTATCTGTTAACATGTAGAAACATTTCTCTGAATGTTTTCATTCAGAGAAAGAAATAGAACATCACCAGTATTCCGAAAGCTTTCATTGTCTCCTGCTAATCACACTCTCCTAATTTGCAATAACTATTATCATGACTTTTAAGATAATCAGTTTTTAACTTTTCTTTATAGTTTCACTACCTATGTTATGTGCGTACAAATATACAGTAAATTATACCTTCTTCATGAACTAAATATTTTATCAGTATAAACTAATTTTCCTTTTCTAGAAATATATAAATGTCTTTAGCTTTAAGTCTATTTTCTGGTATCAATATAGCGTCATCAGAATCTTTTGTTCATATTTAAGTACATATTTTTTCATTATTTTGTCATATATTTATCATAATTTTAGTGCCAACTGTTTAACTTTCCTAGATTTTTTATGTGTCTTGTAAATTGTGGATAACTGATGTGAAGGTTTGTCCAGTATAATGATCTTTGTCTTTTAGCTGAAGAATTTAATTCCTTTAGTTCCTTTAATATAATTTCAGATATCTTCGGACTTACTTGGATTTAAATCTACTACCATTTTATTTTGTGCTTTCTATTTGTCTCATATGTTCCATATATGTATGTTTCCTTCTATGCATTTCTTCCTGTCTTTTGGGTTACCATTTTGATTGACTTAACATATTTTATTATACCTTTTTTTATTTTTGCATGTTTCAAAGTTAAATGTTTGCTTATAATTTTGTGATTGCTACAGGAATGATAATATTCCTACTTTTCAAAATCTAAAATTTATCAGAATCATTATTTTTCTTTTTTATAGATTAAAGAAGCTAGATCAGTTGAATTTCCTTTAGACCCTTTTCTGATAATATATTATGTTATATCTGTTTAGGATTTTAATTTTTTTAAAAAGTTTTTATTTATTATTTCCAGAGAGAGGAAGGAAAAGAGGCAGAGCAGGAAAGAAATATCAATGTATGCTTGCTTTTCACCTGCCTCCAGCCATGGAGCTGGCTGGAGACTTGGCTTGCAACCTGGTTATGTGCCTTGGATGGGGAATCGAACCAGCAGCCTTTGGGTTTACAGGCCAGCACCTTATCCACTGGCCTACCAGCCAGGCCAGGATTTTAATTTTAATGTTACTATTTAACCTCGTTAGATTAGACATTTTTTAAAATTATAGTTTATGGGTTTTTTTTCCATTTGCACACATATTACTTTTTTTTATTATCATTTCTTCTTGCATCTTAGATTTTTCATTTGAAATTACTTTCTTTTCTTTCTTTCTTTCTTTCTTTTTTTTTTTTTTTTTAAGATTTTACTTACTATTTTTAGAGAGATGGGAAAGGAGAGAGGCAGAGAGGGAGAGAGACATCAATGTATGGTTGCCTTTTACCTGCCTCCAGCTATGGACCTGGCTGGAGACCTGGCTTGCAACCTGGTTATGTGCCCTGGTTGGGAAATTGAAGCAGCAATCTTTGGGTTAGCAGGCCAGCACCCTATGCACTGTGCCACCAGCCAGGGTACTTTTTTCTTTTCAGAGAATTATTTACTATCTTCAAAGATGTTCTGTTGGTGAAAAGCTAATTTTTCTTTACTTTTTGAACATGTCTTTTTGTTTTTATATTTGAAATATATTTTTTCTAGGTGTAACATTCTTTCATTGCATTGAATATAATGTCTCTAAATGATTCTGTATCACCTTTATTCCATTGTCTTTCCTCTTGATTTTTTAAAATATTTTTATTGTCTTTGACTTTCTGTAGTTTTACTATCATATATCTAAACATGGCTTTCTTTGTATTTATCTTACTAAAGATTCACTGAGCCTCTTGATTTAATAAATTATTTTTCTTTATAAATTCTAAAAACCTATCAACTTTATTTATTGAAAGTATTCCTAGTTAATTCTTTTCCTTCCCTCTGACCACCAGTCAAACATCTGTTATGATTTTGCAGGTCTCTTACCTTCCCTTTTGCATTTCCTTTTAATCTCTTTGTGCTGCATTCTGAATAACATCTTTGATTTGATAGAGCAGGCTACTAATTTTGTCTCTTGCTGTGTGCTTGGTCTGAATGTTTGTTTACCTTTAATATTCATGTGTTGACATCTAACCCCCAGGGTAATTGTATTAGGAAGTGGGATCTTTGGAGGTAATTGAGTCGTTAAGTGCCTTTATAAAAGAGGCCACAGAGAGCTAGTCACAATGAAAAGGGGTCATCTATGAATCAGGAAATGGTTCTCAGTACAAAACCAAGTTTACTACCACTTTGATCTTGGACTTCTGAACCTTCAGAACTGTGAAAAATATGTGTTTGTTCTTCATAAACAGCCCAGTTTATTTTATTTTTATTATAGCAGCCAGAACATACTAAGATACTACACCTAGGCTATTGCTAAATAATCCATTTAATTCTTATTTTTTATTATTGGATTTTAAAAATGTCTAAAGTTTGATTTAGGCTTTGTTTTATTTAAGACATCTATGTCTCAATTTTGTGATATGTGAAGTTATTTTTAAGTTCACATTTTTTAAAGTTAGCATAGTCTTGTATATAATAATTCACATAATGAAAGCTTTTTATAACATTGTATTATCTGAGGTCTTTGTGGCTCTGCTGCTGTATGCTGTTGGACAGGTCTTATATCAACCAGTTTGCTTTCTTGAATGCCTGGTTATCTGAGTGTCTGGTAGTCATATCATTGAAAAAGTGTATGTGTATATTCAGATTCTTAGGCCAATATTCTTTCTTCCATAAAGGGACTTGTATTTGTAGCTTTCTGGCACTTGGGAGAGCTTATAACTGGAAACCATTTCAAATGTAGTTCATAGTTTGAGGTTCACCATCCCACCCATGGTCTCTAGTATGCAGATGTACACTAATCCCATCTATGAAAATGAGTTATGCATTGCCAGGTGGCTCAGTTACAGCATCATCCTGTACACCAAAAGGTTACAGGTTCAATTCCCAGTTGGGGTCCGTAGAGATGGCAAACCGTTTGATCTTTCTCTCTCTCAGAAATATATCCTCAGGTGAGGATTAAAAACAACGCAAAAGATATTAATTTTTCTTCTCCTGCTCTATCAGAGACACAATCTCTAAAACATGCTCTTTGAAGTAGGGGTAGAAATGAGTTCTAGAGTGGTGTTTCTCTAAATCTGTGGTCTTTGAGATCCTAACTTGAGGTGGAGAAGTTGTCTCAACATGGCCTTTAACTGTAGTAGCCCATGGAATTAAATTTCTGTCCCCCCTCACCTCTTGAGGCTATTGATCTGCTGCCCAAGTGTTTCATGTTATTAAAGACCTTACAAGGAAAAATTAATTGCTGTGAAATTCTGCTTAGCACTCTAGGTTCAATCCTACCCCAAGAATGTGACCTTCAAGTTCCCCATTAAAATTTTGTATCTTAGTGATGCTCAATAATGAGATTTATTAGTGTTTTTTGTGTTTACTTTTTATCTAGCATACTAAAAAGAATTTTCAACTAAAAGGTTGATCCAAGATCCAAATAACACAATCTTGTAACGTTAGAAAACAAGCAGCAGCAGTTTTACTTCTAGTGGTTAAATATTATTCTGGGCTTGTTTTAAATTATCATCATTTTAGTTTTTTCTTGATGTATATCTGTTGTGTACCTAATATTAATATTAACCGCTTTCTAACCCAAATTTGCTCTTCATATATTTTATAGGTAACAATTAATTCATTATTTTTCATTTTTGATTTAGAAGATAATATTCAAATACATACCTTTTCAAGCCTACTTTTACTGCCGACCAATTATTACAATGATTTTGAAACACTGGCATTTCCTTCCTAAAGAAAAGTGTTTGCCACCATGAGAAATTTGAGCATAGGAGCAAAATGTTTCAAAATGTTAATTGAGTAGAATGACTGTATCCAGAATATGACACTACTGCATTACCAATGAGAAATGCGATGCTAAATCAACTGCTTCCCCTAACTGTGATTTACTTTTCATATCTATGTTCAGAAAGTTGAGAAGATGCCAACAACTATATTACTAGGTGATACTGTTGGTGATCCTATCCTACAATTTGATGTAGTGTGAGAGAAAACAGAAATAATGTTCATGGTAATTTTTAGAGCTTAAAGTCCAAAATATAATTCTCTGAAGTATTCTGGGCGTGAGTCTGATTAGCCCAGATTTACAGAAAACAAAAAACAACTCCACTAAGCAAAACAGGCCCAGTGCTTTGATGACACAAAGGTATAAATTATCTCTTTTGAAGTGGGTGCAGACAGTTAAGAGCAGGACATCTATATTCTAAATTTATAATAATTCATAATATACAAATTTTGTTTTAGATAAGAACAATGAAACAACTAGGATTTTAATATTTGGCTAAAGGTCATATCAGATCATATATGCTGTGTCCAGGGTACAAATACAGGGTATAAGGACCTCTGTCTCCATCTAAGCTCTCTGCCACTAAGTATATGGTCCCCCTATGTCTTTATGTAACTAGCTAATTATTAGACTAATTGAACTTCTCTAAACAAAACTAATACTGTCTACAAGATTCTGTCAAATCTCAGACATATTTCCCATCTGATAGAGATCATATGTAATATTAACCTATTAGTATATCATATTAGAATATTAACTATGTACATATGCACACACAATTACTCAGTTCAATATAGAACCAGGTTTAGCATGAGCTAGGTCTGCTTGGCCTCTATTCAAAAGCAATTTAGATATTAAAAAATAAGTAAGTCTAATAAAGTAAACAAAATTTTGGGAAGAAATCTCACTTCAGTATAAAGTAACATTACCAAAAATTTTTCTCCCAATGTAGACTCCATGGGTATTATTAAATATTAGTATCTTTGAGTGAAAATCTTTATGCCGAAATATTAAGCTTTCTATAGCTTAAATAAATAGTGAAAAATGGGGCATAACAATACAAAATTATCTAAATATGAATATAAAAATAGTAATTGAATCAGCATGAATTTTAGTTATTAAAACTACATTTTTTTACCCTTAAATAAGGATTTCTTTTAAGAAAAGGAATTGAATGAAAATAGTTACATCATAAATTGTTTTTTCTCTAATTTTTATTAATTTCTAACTTTATAACATAAATATTTTGACTAATTAAATGACTTTCATATAGTGTTTTGCTCACCATGCATATCTTTGTTCACTGCAGCTAATTTTATTACTATTCAAATTATTATATCATTTTTAACTAGTTACTTCATAAAATTCCATGTGTCCTGATGTTTGGTCCTTGTACCATTTTTGGGTTTTTAGCATATTCTTCATTTTGTGCTGTATTGCCTTTTCCAATACTTACTTATTTAAGGCACAGAGAACCAATCCTATAAACATAAAACTTGTGATTCAACTCCCACAGCTTAAAGGAGCAGTGAGAATGGGAACGATGGGTAAGGAAGGCAAGACTCAATAAGAAGTTAGGCTCTGAGAATAATTTTATGGAATCACATGAAGAGATACATTATGTTTTATGAATAAAAATCAGTTCTCATGAGTAAATGAAATGTTTTGGAATGGCCACAATGATATTTGAAATTCCCATATTATGCATTTCATTACAGAGACCAGAGTTTACCCTATTCTCACATTAAATTCATAGAGAAAACCTTAATACTCTAAAGATATACAAATCTGCCTTTAGATTCTAATTTTAAAATATTCTAAATTATAAACTTTATAATTGGTTTTCCTGCCTTTGAAACTTCTTCAACCTAAGTTATGCCTCATTTGTATTTTTAGATCATACATGTGAGCATAACAAATTGTTAATGAAATCATACTTACATTTATTAGCATTATTTTTTATGTATAATCATTGGTAAATATATTCTGAAGCTTTACCCATATATGTGCCTTAGATATTTCTCAAGTATTTATTGACTTGCACTGAAACATTATATAAAATAAATATTTTCCTATTTAAAATAATCAGTTTTAGAGCAATTACCCTTAAAACATTGTGTTTCAGATTTAACTTAATATATGGCAAAGTAGGATGCCTTGAAATTTTTATAGTTTTCAGTAATTATAAAGTCAATGATAATTATCCATTTTAAATATATTTATATAGAAACATTACTAATGCATATGACCAAACATTTATTGATATTGTACATCACTATCCATATAGAACATATCATTTCTATTTAAATATGCCATATTACAGGATGAATGAAATCCATCATTCCTTTTGTTTCAATATTATGCATACATTTGTGGTATTGTCATAAATTTTCATAGGAACTGGGTAAAAATGCCATTTGGTTTACTGCCAAATGTTTGATACTTATGATTCATTGCATTTCTTTATATATTTTTTAAGATTTTATTTATTATTTTTCAGAGAGAGGGTAAGGGGGAGAGGCAGAGAGGGAGAGAGACAGCAATTCAATGTATGATTGCCTTTCACCTGCCTCCAGCTACGCGGACCTGGCTGGAGACCTGGCTGGCAACCTGGTTGCCCTGGCTGGGAATCAAACCAGTGACCTTTGGTATTGCAGGCCTGCACCTTATTCACTGCATCACCAGGCAAGGCTTCATTGTATTTCTTAAATGCAAACCTAGAATTACCAATTTTTACTAGGTTATAAGATTAGAAAGACAGTTTAGCCTAGATTACCATGATATTTAGAAATTTTTGAAATTTGAACTTCATAAGCCTTTAAGCTGTAAGCATAGCTTGCTAAATTTATCTGTAATTTACTGTCCTTGTTTTTCTTTAATGTGTTAAAATAGCTTAAGGGATTCACCAAAATTTTATCATATTATACATCAAGACTATCTTTTGTTATATGGTTGCACTATTTTAAAAAACTGAACTGAAATCTCAGTTATTTGTCCTTCAAATACTAAATGTGCTTCCCTAAAATAGAAAAAAAATATATATATATATATATTTAAATGGTTTAATGTCTTGCATTTAAATTGTTCTCAAGATACCTGTCTGAACTGTATGAAAAGTAAATATTTAAACTGCTGAAAACTAAACTTTTCTCTCCTGAAATTCAAACACATTTTCTGACTCATGCATAAGTCCAACATTGGCATTGTAAGACATCCTGAAAACTTCCTTTAATCATCTTCTTTTATTATGCTAAAACTAATTTTTTCTGTTGCAGAAACAAGCAAAAACTAAAAATACTTCCCAAATTTTAGTATTCAAATAACTTTTTACCTTCCTCTATTTTACCTTTATCATAATTCTCTTGCCTTTGTCTATCACTTATTTTACTTTGATGCCTACATTATTTTATCCTAACTTTTAGAAATATATAATTCATGTATTCTTCCAAATGTATATCTATATTTAATTCAATATATAATTATGTTAATCTAGTTCCATTATATTTAATTAATTATTTTTCTTTTGTACTGTTGGTTATTTTTTATTTTTATTAAATTTATTGAGGTAACATTGGTTAATAAGCTTCTGTAAGTTTCAAGTGTACATTTCCATGACACATGATCTGTACGGTATATTGCATTGCGAGCCCACCACCCAAAGTCTAATCATCTTTGTCACAATATATTTGACTGACCTCTTCACCTTTTACTACCTTCCTAACCACTTCCCTTTGGTAACCATTATATTGTTGTCTGTGTCTATGAGTTTCAGCTTTGTATCCCATATATGAATGAAATAATAGGTTCTAAGCTTTATTGGACTGACTTATTTCACTTAGCATAATATCTTCAAGGTCCATTTATGTTGTTGGAAAAGGCAGTATGTAATGTCTTCTTTTGGCTGAGTAGTATCGCATAGGATTGACATATATATACCATATCTTCATTATGCAATCTGCCATTGAAAGGCATTATGGTTTTCTCCATGTCTTAGCTGCTGTGAATAATGTTGCAGTAAACACAAAGGTGCATATATCATTTTGAATAAATGTTTTTAAGTTTCTTGGGTAAACCCACAAGAAGGATACATGGTTTACATGGTAACTCTATTCTTAATTTTTTGAGTAACTGCCGTACTGTTTTCCATAGTGGCTGCACCAGTTTATATTCATGCCAGCAGTGAATGAGGGTACCTTTATCTGTATAACCTCTCCAATACTTGTTATTACTTGTCTTATTGGTAACAGTCATTCTAACAGATGTGAGGTGGTATCTCATTGTAGTTTCGATTTGCATTTCCCTAACAGTTAGAGAAGTTGAACATCTTTTCATATATCTGATGGTTGTTTGTATATCTTCTTAGGACTGGTTTCTCTTTATGTCCTCTGCCCAGTTTTTAATTGGATTATTTGTTTAGTGTTGAGTTGTATCAGTTCTTTATATATTTTGGATATTATCCTGTTGTCGGAGCTGTTGTTTACAAACATCATCTCTCATTTGGCTGGTTGCATTTTCCTTTGTTGTCAGATATTTTTTGTTTGTTTGTTTTTGCTGTGCAAAGCTTTTTGGTTTGATATGGTCCCATCCCTTTATATTTGCCTTTATTTCTCCTTGCCTTTGAGGTCAAATTCATAAAATGTTCTCTCTGACGAAGGTCTGTAAGTTTGGTATCTTATGTTTTTTTCTATGAAATTTACTGTTTCTGATCTTACACTTAGGTCTTTGATCCATTTTGAATTAATTTTTGTGCATGGGAACAAACTGTAATCTAGTTTTATTATTTTGTAATTAATTATTTAATTCAATTCCATTCTCAAGGCATTAGGGGCTTATTTACTTTCTCTTGACATGTATGTAATATATATTATTTTATAATCCTTTTCAAAAGTTCTTAAAGTTATTTACCTTGATGTGCATTGGATTCCCTCAAAAATAACATAACCTTGTTTGAAAGTCAGTTTATACTACATTCATGAGTTAATTTATTATTTCATTGAAATTTTTTATTGAGCACATTATCTGCTAGGGTCTACGTTAGGTAGCAGGGGGAAAAATTCAGGCAAGACTGATGTAGATATCTGCTATCTTGGAACAAAATGAGACAGGATGTAAAGACTCAACCTGGAACTCCTTGATCTTAAGGAGGGCTGCATATTCCTGGAGAGCTCAATGTCACAATTCTGAGAGGAACTCAAACCATCCTTCCAATATTGGAATGAGATGCACAAGCTGAGGCCAGCCTTGAGAGAATAAAAGAAATTTCTCATAGGAACCTCTCTCTGTCTCGTGTAAAATGTTAGGAAAATGGAGGAAACAGTAGACTTCCTTGATGAAGCCTCACTGATGGCCAGTGGGGAGCAGTGTGGACTACCTACCCCTAATCTAGGGATCCCATCCTTTCAGGAGGGTCTCAGCAAGCCATGCTGACCTCCTGATTGCCAAAAGCTAAATGGCACTGCAAGATTATGATAGGGGACACAGAGGGTTTCATGAGGGTTTGGTGAGCTATGTGCAGCTCAAACTGGAACTTGACGGTGAGCCCACTTTACTTGTGCTAACAGCCGCACCAGTTGTTCCTTATAGAATTGTCTCCATTCAGTAACCAGAGAGGTGTCAGCCCAGGAAATGAGGGAAAAGAATATAAGCATGATGCAGATAATGGAATTCTACCAGAATAGTACTTTATCCCAGAAAAGGAGAAACCTCAAAGCTTGTTCCACAGAAAATACAAATACCATGACTTCCCTGGTGATTATAAAAAAGTAAAAAATAGACCAAAAAAAAAAAAAAAAAAAAAAAAAAAAAAAAAAAAAAAAAAAAAAAAAAAAAAAAAAAAAAAAAAAAAAAAAAAAAAAAAAAAAAAAAAAAAAAAAAAAAAAAAAAAAAAAAAAAAAAAAAAAAAAAAAAAAAAAAAAAAAGGAAGAAGAAAAAAGAAAAAGAAACACTAAAGAGAGACCAAAAAGAAGAAAAACATACTGGCAGAGATCAGGGGTGTGGGTGGAAGAAAAACTTAAACTATTATTGAAACAAAATATAAAATAAACAAATGAAAACACAGAAACATAGAAGACAGACTTGAGGAAATCATACAAAATGAAATAAGAACAAAAATAGGAAAGCAATTAAAGAGATTAAGATGGAGACAAAAGAATCTACATAATGATAAGCTATGATTCTGAAGAAAAATGTAAAAATGCAGAACAAATTTTAAAATATTCATAATTATCTCAATTGTCTTTTTAAGCATTAATATTAAAGATGGATGATCTTCTGTGTCTAATAGCTCAGAGAATATTGACAACATGACTCCTTTTTGACATCAAAATTTCTTTATAAAATGTCATTTAAAAGGAATTTAAATTAGAACTCAGAATTGAGAAACCATGATGGAACAAATTAAAATATAACTAAAAAAGCTGCCAATTCTGAGAATTACAGATGTTGAATTGAATACAAATATTATTAATTTCAAAACTGTAAAACACATGTAACAAAATTAGGGAGGAGTAAAGAATTGTGTGTACTCCTTTCCTTTCCCAATGGGAAATAAACAGGTTGTGCTTACTGTTGAAAAAAAAAAAAAATTTAATGACCTAATATTGTAACTTTGTATTACTTTTTCTCATTTTTACTTAGAAGAATTGTTTAGAAATTTTATAATTATAAGCATTCCATATGAAGTTTAGCAATTTATTTGAGGAACATATTTCTAAAAATGTGATAATACATCATTAAGTTACCAGATTTAGTCATTGTCATTGATATTAGATAAGTGTATCTAAGACATGATCTAAAATAATTCTTGGTATAATCTGATTTCTTTGAAAGTTCATTGAAAGATAGAGGGAATTTTGAAAATTTTAAGTATGATGAGCAGTTATGGAGAAAAATGTTCAGATTGAAAAATGGGATTAAAAATATAGCAAAAGAAGAAATGAATATGAAGTTTTGAATGGAACTATACAAGTACAACATATAATAAACTTTTTCACTTGTGTTACCTGCCTTTAGTTGGCTCTGGCTCCTAAGCCCTTATGACTGTGTGATGTACACAATTTTCTGTTCTCAATAGCTCTACTCAGCTCCTGTAGACTCCTGCCTATGGCTTCTTTTATGGAGTCAATCCTTCTCATAGTTGTCTTCCTCTTTTCCTGTTGTCTTCTATTTTTTTCACTACAGGTTGGGACAAAAGAAGGTTTACATTTGTTCATATGAAAAATAATACAAAATTAATAAATAATACAAGAATAAACTGTTTCAAAATAATCATTCTTTTTCCTTTTTCACTAACTTTTACATCTGTACATAGTAGTTGGGAGTACAAGGGTACAGAGAGATCTTAGCTTTGATGTCCACTGAAACATCTTTGCTCTTAGTGATCTTCACTGATTCCTCCATTGCTGCTTTTTGGAATCTCAGCTTTCCCTATGTTTCCTGGCTGTACTATACATTTGTATTGATGACTGAACTAACATAAACAAGTCATTTAACTATTTTAAAGACTTCATAATCTATGTTAAAGTTGTGTTTTTCTTTCATTTTCATGATTTTTGTCTTCTTGATCTTGCAATGTAGTCCTACTTTGGTACTTTAAAAATAATTTCATCACAAGTCATTTCAAACCACTGCTTTCTGCCAGGGAGATGGTATCATCTGTGTATCTTTAGTTACTAATATTTTCTCTACCCATTTTCATTCCTTCTTCCTCTAAGACTAGCCCAGTTTTTCCATGAAATAAAAATTGTGTCATAGCAACATAGGAATATAAAAATGAGGGGTTTTGGTCTAAATGTCATGTGTTTTCCCATATTCTATTAAAGACCTATCCTTATTCCATTTAAGTGCTGTGAAACATCATCTTCCATCATGTTTTAGTATTCTTATACATAACAATATAATTATTTTTCTTTTATGATTAAAAAGTACTTTTAATCTGTACAGGAATATTTTGGATTCTGTGCATTAACTACATTGAATATAACATATTCTTATAGTTCTTGTCCTAGAAGAGTCAGGTGCATTGATGTATTCATGTTGAAGAATAATATAGTGTACTTTAAAACTTAGTAGAAATAAAACTGTTTTCTTTAAAAACAATATTACTCTCCAGGAAAGAATATTTATTCTTTGGACATCAAAAATGCAACAAAGAGGATATATGAATTATAGTGATTGATTTTGTGAACTTATGGAAAATAAGAATTTAGCAGATTTTAGATTTCTGTAGTGCTTTATTTACAGAGAGAGCTCTTATCCAACATTTTAAAATTTTATTTGTTGATTGATTTTTAGAGAGGGAGAGATGGAAGATGAGGAGAGAGAGAGAAAGAGAGAGATACAGACTTTGATTGGTTCTTCCATTTATTCACATATTCATTGGTTGCTTCTTGACTAATAATCAAACCTGAAATCTTGGCACTATAGGGCAACACTCTAACCAAGTAAGTTGAGTTACTTGGCCAGGGCTCTTACCCAATTTTTAATACAAAATAAACACAGAAATATAGAAATAGTAAAGTTCTTAAATATTAGCATACTTAGTTTTATTGATGTGTTTATCGTAAATGTTTGCTGTACTTTATCAAATGTTTTTCAGCATTTATTGATATGATCATGTGATTTTTATCTTTCATTTTGTTTACGGGGTGTATTACATTTATTAGTTTGTGGATGTTGTACCATCCTTGCATTCCTGGGATGAATCCCACTTGGTCATGGTATATGATTTTTTTAATGTGTTGCTGGATCCGGTTGGACAATATTTTGTTGAGAATTTTAGCATCTACATTCATCAATGATATTGGCCTATAGTTTTCTTTCTTAGTTGTGCCTTGACCTGGTTTTTGGATTAGAATTATATTGGCCTCATAGAAAGAGTTTGGGATTTTTTCCTCTTCTTGGATTTTTTGGAATAATTTGAAAAGGATAGGAGTTAGTTCTTCCCTAAATGTTTGGTAAAATTTACTTGTGTAGCCATCTCACTCTTGTGCATTGGGAGTTTTTTGATTACTACTTCAATTTCACTAGTTGTTATTGGTCTATTCAGGCTTTCTGCTTCTTTTGGATTCAGTTTTGGTAGATGATACATTTCCAGAAATCTATCCAGTTTATCCAGGTTGTCAAATTTCTTGTCATAGTTGTATGTGTGTAGCAATTTCTTACAATCCTTTGTATTTCTGTGGTAAGGGTTGTGATTTTTCCTCTGTGGTTTCTGATTTTGTTTGAGTCCTCTCTCTTTTTTCTTGATGAGTCTGGTTAAAGGCTTGTTAATTTTGTTCATTTTTTCAAAGAATCAGCTCCTGGATTTATTGATTTGTTGAATTGTACTTTTAGTCTCTATGTCATTTAATTCTGCTCTGATCTTGATTATTTCCTTCATCTGCTTGCTCTAGGCTTTGTGTTCCTCTAGTTATTGAAGCTTTATGGTTAGGTTATTTGTATATGCTTCTTCTAACCTTTTTAGGTAGGCCTGTATTGCTCTGAATTTCCCTCTGAGGACTGCCTTTGCCATGTCCCATAGGTTTTGGGCTGTTGCATATTCATTTTCATTTGTTCCCAGAAACTTTTTGATTTCATCTTTGATCTCATTGTTAACCTATTCATTACTTAATAGCATGTTATTCAGTCTCCATGAATTAGAATGTTTTTGTTTTTATTCCCTTGAGGTCCATTTCTAATTTCAAGCCATTGTGGTCTGAGATGCTTAGTATGATTTCAGTTTTCTTACATTTGTGAAGACTTGTCTTGTGTCCTATCATGTGGTCTACTTTTGAGGAAGTTCCATGTATATTTTGCTTTGGGGTGAAAGTTCTGTATACTATATCAGTTAAGTCCATTTGCTAGAGTGTTGTTCAGTACCACAATATCCTTGGCTTATTTTTGCTTGGAGGAGGTGTCCATTGTTGATAATGAGGTATTAAATTCCCTTACTATTAGTGCATTGCTGTCCATATCCTTCCTGAAGTCTTCCAAGATTTTCTTATATACTTGGGTGCTCCTATGTTGGATGCATATATGTTTACAAGGGCTATATCCTCTTGATAGATTGTTCCTTAAGTATTATGAAATGCCCTTCTTTGTCTTTTTTTAAGGACTTCATTATAAAATCTATTTTGTCTGAAATAAATATTGCTACTCAAGCCTTTTTTTCATGTCCATTGCTTGAAATATATTTTTCCATCCTTCACGTTCAGTCTGTGTCACCCTTTTGTTCTGAAGTGGGTCTCTTGTAGACAGCATATACAAGCATATGTTTTCTTATCCATTCAGCTACCCTATGTCTTTTGATTGGCACACTTAATTTGTTTACATTTAAGGTTATCATTGACAGATACTTATTCATTGCCATTTTTCCTCTTTGTGCCTGTGTCTCTCTGTTTCTTCATCTTTTTAAAGCAGACCCTTTAGCATTCCTTGCAATGCAATTCTTTTGCCTTCTTTTGTCTGGGAAAATCCTTTTTTCACCTTCCATTTTGAATGAGAGCCTTGCTGGGTAAAGTATTTTTGGTGCAGGCTTTTATTTTCCTTTACTTGTAGTATTTTTTGCCATTCCCTCCTGGCTTGTACTGTTTCTGTTGAGAAATCATTTGACAACCTTATCAGAGCCCCCTTATATGTTATTATCTTAAATCACCTTAACCAATTCAAAGTATATGTCATTTACTAGATTTCAATGTTGTTTAGGGTTTATTATTTCTTTTCTTAAAAAAAAAAAAAAAGAAAGATTTTATTTCATTATTTTTAGAAAGAGGGGAAGGGAGAGAGGCAGAGAGGGTGAGAGACATCAATGTATGGTTGCGTTTCACCTGCCTCTAGCCACAGACCTGACTGGAGACCTGGTTTGCAACCTGGTCATGTGCTCTGGCTGGGGAATCAAACCTATGACCTTTGGGTTTGCAGGCCAGCACCTTATCTACTGTGCTACCAGCCAGGCTATTATTTCTTTTGAGGTAAAACTTGTGTACAATAAATACACAAATCTTACTTATACCATTCACTGACTTTTAAGGAAAATAATCTATATAACCCAAACCCTCATCAAGATATAGAGCATTCTACCACCCCAGGGAGTCTTCTCATACTACTTCCCACTATTTCCTACCTTCAGCTTCACCTCTCAGAGGCAGCCACTGTTCAAATTATATCTAACAATTATTTTTGCATTTTCTAGAATGACATAAAAATTGAATTACATAGCAGTCTTTGGAAAAAGTCTTCTTTCTCTGTGTGATGATGTTTTGGTCTATTATCTAAGTATATTTTTTATATTCATAAGCTTAACATTAATATTTTATGAAAACCTGAAAATAGAATATTCTGGGTATTTCTAAGTGCATTAACGTTTTGATACAACAAAGAAACAGATGAGTCCATATATTTCCTAAAATCATTTCATCTATGGTTCAGATCCCAAACTTGAAGGAAAATGAAAAATTCCAGTATTCAATTCTGATTTTACTGTTTCATTGTTCTAATGTTGGATAAGTTACTTGGCCCTAGCTTGCTTAATCATTATTGGTATAATAATATTCATCTCATAGGGTTATTTCACAGAATAAATGAAAAAATATATGTAAAGTGTTTAACATAATATCTGGAATATAGGATGGATAAAGTAACTAATAACATTATTGCAGTTAACCATCTAACAATCATTAATATGGATAGGCAATCATAATAAATGTTAACATTTATTGAGTCTTGTTGTGCCACTGTTCTAGGTGAATTACTTAATATTCAAATAAACTATGAAGTAGACACTGATATTATTCTCATTTTATAAGATGGAATTGAGATCTAGAGAGTTTAAGTTACTTTCCTAAAGTACACACTAAGTACAGGTAATGCCTGTATAACATGGTTGTTAGTTACCTATAAAATGTTGTGTTATATGAATCTGTGTTATATGAAACAAAGAACTAGTACAAATAAGAAGTTAGTTTCCAAAAATTAAAAAATAACATACTATTATATTTTTATAATTAAAAGACATACCTTCATTAAAGCAATTTCACCAAAAGTATAGCATGTTAATATGTATCAAATAATGTTTTCTTCATCATCACTACTAAGCACCATTAACTGAGGGCATTTTCTTTTTGACAGGATGTATTCATTCTCTGAACTTTTTTCAGCATTATTTTGATGTCTGTCCTATGCTTTTGGCAAAAAAAATCTTTTATGTACAATGTAGTAAAAAGAAAAACATGACATTTTAAAATACATGTACTTAATACTCTGTGAACAAAATGGAGTTAAAATTCAAATAAATTTAAAAATTCTGAAGGCAAATCTGATACAACATCCATGCTCGAATGAAAAATTTCAAATGAAATATCTTTTGCTCTTAAAAGCTTTTATTATGTTCTGTATTGTTCAGGGAATTCTCTAATTCTCAAACTGTGTTAGAGTGAAACTGTGTTCTAGAATGCCATGTTGTTTGAGAGTTTTCCCCAATTCTTGAACCATGTTATAGAAGTACCATATTATATGGGGGTTACCTGTAGAGCAAGGTTTCACATTCAAGCAGAATGCTTTTGACCACTAGGTCACACTGCCTCTTAGTAGTTTATTAGTGCTGTGTAGTAAATTAGTGTGAGTGGAAGTAGAGTAAGAACTGTGAGTAGCAGTAATAGCAGTAGTGATGGGATATTAGGAGAACTTGAAAGGACCATAGGAGAACCAAAACTCTGAATAAATTAATAAGGAGACTACAAAACATGGAAACCTCAGGCCTGGCTGGTGGCACAGTGGATAAGGTGCTGGCCTGCAAACCCAAAGGTTGTTGGTTCAATTCCCAGCCAGGGCATGTAACCAGGTTGCAAGCCAGGTCTCCAGCCAGGTCTGTAGCTGAAGGCAGGTGAAACGCAACCATATATTGATGCTTCTCTCCATCTATGCCTCTCTCCCTTCCCCTCTCTCTGGAAATAATAAATAAAAAATCTTAAAAAAAAAAAAAAAACATGGAAAACTCAAAAGAAGAAAAATAATGAGAATGAGGAAGAGAAAGTGATAAGGCCAACCTTGTTTTCTAATTTCCTTATTTCTACTTCTATCAATAAATTAACAACTGAAAGGAAAGTGTAATTTTGGAAGTTTGCAGGTCACACAACACAATTATTCTGAAGCTGTCAGGTAAAAGCAACTTTACCCTCATAGGCTTCATCATGTTTGTTGAGGGGGAACAGAAGTTCTAAAATTGTCAACTAAAAGATATATATTTTGCTATCTTTACTTCTTCTTCTCTTTCAGTATGTTTTTATTGTATAAATAAAATATGCTGTTTATAGAAAAACTTCAATGTAGAAATGAAGCAAAGTTGAAAAGAAGTCATCATTATCCTAGCTATATTGTCTAAAGATAATGCTGGAAAATGTTGTGTATATGTATTTTAGTTATCTATTGCTGCCTGAAAAATTACCCCAAGACTTAACAGTTTAAAATAACAATTATCTACAGTTTTGAGGGCTCAGAAACCAATATAGCTTAGCTGGATCCTCTGTCAGGATTTCTTGTTAGGTTGTAATGGACTTTCAACTAGAGCAGGGTCCCTCTCAAGCTCATCCAGTAAGTGTTGATAAGGTTCAGTTCCTCAGACTATTACTTTGAGGGTCTTAGTTCCTTACTAGACATTAGCCAAAGACTATTCTCAGTTCTTTGTCACATGGAATCCTTCAGAGCAAAGTGTGCTTTATGGAAAGTAAGCACACTGGGAAGTCTGTAAGCAAAACAGAAATCATAGACTTTTCTAACTTATTCACAGAGGTGATAGTCTATCACTTTTACTCTATATTTTTTTTATTACAAAGTAAATTACTATCTCTCGATCACATTCAAAGATGATACATTAATAAATAGCAGGAGGTGGGGATCACTGGATGTTGCCTTAGAAGTTTGCCTACCACAATAGGTATACACAAATCTTAACAAAACTGATATCAGAATAAAACACTTGTTCTTCTAATCTATTTTATTCACTAAATAATATTTTGTGGGTATTTTCCAATGCAATTGGATAGTTTTTTAAAAAGTTAAATTCTGTATAACATTACATCATAAGGATGTGTGGTAATACTGTCAGTCCCCTATTTTTTAGTGATTATGGACATAAAATCTAGAGCTGGTTTCACTGGAATATAATTTGGTTCCTACATTTAGTTCTGAGTCTATGGATACTTACTTAAATTCTTTAAAGCTTAGTTTCTTTATTGATAAAATAAAGCTAATAATAATACCTACATAATAAAGTTGAGAGCAGCACCTGACACATGGAAAGCACTCAAAGAAAGTTATCATTATTATCACTATTATCTCAGTTATTAAAATGCTGATGTGATATTGGACATACAATTTTAGTCACTTCTCTATTTCCTTCTGACAAATTTCTACAAGTTAAATTGCTAAATCAAGTGATATGTTCACTTTTAATAATATTGTCAAATTACTTTTTAACAAGTTTTTATGTTCATTTATCTTCTCAGCAGGGCATGACAATCAGTGTCTCTTTCCTCATACTCTCACCAGTTCTGGGTAATTTCATCTTAATAACAGATGAGAACTTAAAAAGCAAAACATGCTATTACATTTTCATTTTAATTTGGTTCCTTATCATTGAGGCTGAACTTTTAAAAAATTAATATATAATTGACATACAACATTCAATTCATTTCAGGTGTAAAACATAATGACTTGATATTTGTATATATTGAGAAACGATCATAATAGGTCTATTTAACATGAATTACCATATATGCTTACATAATTTTTTCTTGTGATGAGAACTTTCAAATTTCCCCATTAGCAACCTTCAAATCCATAATATAGTATTATTAATTATACTTGGTCTGCTGCATGTTACATCCCCATAACTGACTTTACAAGTGGAAGTTTGTACCTTTTGATTCCTTTCATCTATTTAGCTCACTCCCCTATTACCCATCTCTAGCAACCACTCATCTGTTCTCTCTATCTATAAATTTGGGTGTAATTTTTTTGTCTTGTTTTTAGATTCTACACATGAGGGAGATCATAGAATATCAGTCTTTTTCTGCCTGATCTATTTCACTTAGCATAATTCTTCAACACCTATCCATGTTATCACAAATGGCAACATTTCATTCTTTCTTATGTTGAATAATGTTTTATTGTATTACATATCTATACCACCTTTTCTCTATTCATCTGCCAATGGACAATTAGGTTGTTTCCATATCTTGACTATTATAAATAATAATGCATTAAACATGGGGGTGTATGTAGCTCTTAGAGCTAGTGTTTTTTCCATCATCTTTGGATAAATACCTAAAAGTGAAACAGCTGGATTGGATGCTGAACTTTTAAAATCTCCTTATTGGCAATAAAAATTTCTTCTTTTGTGAATTACAATTTATATTCTTTGCTCTTTTTAAGTAGGGTGTATTATTTGAATTATTAATTTCTAATTATCTTTTATGACATAAATTCCTCTGCAAGTATTAATGCATCGAGATTCGAGCAGACTTACAGCCAGACAGAATTCATTTCATGTCTGAAGGCAGGGAGCTGAGAAGGCTCTGAGGAAGTCATCATTTTATTCTAGGAAGATAAAATTGTGTGTCTGACCCTGTTTTTGGAATGCAGCCAAGAAAACATTAATTTTCTAGGAGCTACACCATACCTATCAAGGGCTTTTTAAGGTTATGGGGACTCCAGCAATAAGCTGAATGAAGTGTGTAAAATGGGATAGCAATTTCAGAAAGTGCTTTATCAAAGTAAAGAACATAAGAAATGAGAGAGTGATGTATTCTTGTGAAAGTCCCAAAATGGTATTGCCAAATTGGAAGGACAAGCCAGACAAGACATCTGAGAGCTGAATGATGAATGAAAAGAGGCAACCTCATATCAGACAATAGAGAATTTGAAAGCTTGTTTGGAGACCAGTCTCTAAAACATGATCTGTCCCTTCTGGAACTTGTTTTGTGTACAAATGACCCAGGATGTCTGTGTAAAGTTGAAGTAATATGTGACAGAATATGCTACTCACTAGGTATGTGATTGTGAACAAGGTATATCCTAAAATTTCAAAAAGCAATAAATTACATCACAACATAAAGTTCATGATGGAATAGGGAATTTTAAAGGAGTTTCAATGGAAAAGTTTGTTCCCACTTTGAAGATTTCCCAAAGGATATGAGGTGATAAGGACAACTGTGATGAATGACTAGTTGGGCTGAGGAAAGAGAGTTGAAGAGTCAATTCCTGAAACAGGAAGCAGAATGCACCATGATGTGGAGTTGATGAGTTTGGAGGATTCACTCAGGAATTTTGGTGTGAATATAACCTGCAACCTACAATGGGAACAGGCATATAATTGATTGGATTTTTAAAAAGTTTTAACTACCAGGTATATTCTTAGTGGCATGACCTAAAAAAAACCCCTACACTTCTTGAATGCCATTTTAGAATTGCTGTGAGTACAGTGAGACATAAGAATCAAAGACTGACTAGAACATATTGAGAATTTTCACATTTTAATGGAATACATGTGTGTGGCCATAGAAGAGTTAATTCCATGAGAGGTCAGACTCAACAGTTTTTTCACCATTGAATCCCTAATGTCTGGAAAGGTGCCTAGTAAATAAATATTTGTTGACAGAAGGTAAAGGAATAAATGATGTTTCTATAACTTGGCTATGAAAATGTAATTTATCATGAAATGTTTGAATTTCAGATTAGTTTCTGGCTGATGTTTTTGCTTTATGGGACTACTTTTGCCTCCACCAATAATTTGTGGTCAGCAAATAAAAATCAGTGTTAATATTAGCCTATGTTAAACACAATTAGAAAGGAAAATCTTCAAGAAATAAAAACATATGCCTCCTAAACTCAAACATTTTTCTTAGATTATTGCAATATTCTCAACCAGGAACAATATTGCTCTCCCTACTCCCAGCTAATACTCAGCAATGTCTGGAGATGCTTTTGATGATCAGGACAGGAAGAATACTACTGGTATCTGGAGAATCAAGAAAGGGATGCTGATAAACATACTATAATGCACAGGATGGTCCCCACAACAAAGAAATACCGGGCCCAAAATGTCAATAATGCTAAGGGTGAGAAATCCTGGATATTTTAAATCAGGGTCTCTGTTTATTTGGCTCATATCAAAAGAGATGGTTTTATCTTTGAATACTTAGAATGCTTTTAGCTCTTCAAGTCTATCTTTTTTATTAAAACAAATGTGTTTGGCTCTTTAACAGAACACAATATAAGAGAAGGCACAGATGTGAAAATGGGTTTAGCTCTTGAACAAAGTATGCATGTCTACTGCTAAAATGAGGTCAAATATTGAAGCCCACTTATTTTCTTATTTTCTTTCCAGAAACAAGATCACTGTATTTTCATTTCTAAAAGAAAGATGATAATACTTTACCAAAAGTTACTGATAAATAATGATGAGATTTCAAGCACTGACTCACTATATCTCTTTCAAGCATGTCTTTCACTTTGTTATTGTTCTTTAGGTTTAAATTTATATGTCAACTCTAACTCTATAAATGTAAAAATCTATAACCAAGATTGGTCTTCATTCTGGGCTACAGTAGTAGTGGTAGTTAACCACTGGTATGGATAAACTACTAAAACAATCTCTACACTGGTAAATACAAAGCTTCTGCTCTAAGCCTCGTGAATGCCCACCCTCATCCCCGGTGACCAGCCCTACTTCAGACCCTTCTCCATCTCCCTGCAGTTCAGCAACAACAGGGTTAATGTCTGCTCTATATGTGCCTTCCAACTCCTGTAGCTTCTGCTCTGATTGGCTGATTCCAACTGCCCTTCCACAACTTGTTAAATTGTTTGAACGGTATTTTGATTATATTACCAACTACAGCCATTGTCAAATTGTTCTGTCATTATTGGTGGAAATGGTGCTTACATTCTTAGATCACAGTAAGTAAAACTAGATGAAAAGCTTCCTTTCTTTGATATCTAGGTATTTGTTTAATGACTTCAAAGAAAATAGAAAACCTCAGATATGATTTTCAAACCAGAAGTTGGTCTCCCATAATATCTTTTTATAAGTTCCAATAAATATATCTATATCTTTGGGCAAGAAAAGTAATTATAGTAAAAGAAATCCATAGCAAACATGTGACTGTTCTGTTTATGTTTATTTTACTTAATTTGTCCCTCCCCACTTTTTCTTATATGTTTATTTATTTGTTTGCTCATTTTTAATTGGATTTTTCCATTACCATTTACCCCCATACCCTCTTCCACCTCCACCTTATCCCTCAACCCCCACTGCAATCACCACACTGCTGCCTATGTCCAACAGTTCTTTGTCTTTTTATGAGAAATACACAGAATTATGAATAACGGTATAACTTAAGCACAATTTTCTGATTCATAGGGATAAAAAGTGTAACAATGATGTTTACATTACTTTAAAACTGGTAAGTGAGGAAATGAATAACATGAAACAAGTGGTTTAATTATGAGTACGAAATACATATGAGTGGTGGTAATATATAAGCATGATAAAAAGGGAATGGCATCATTCAATTTTCAAATACTAAAATTCACTAACAATATTGTTTTAATTTCAAAATTAAAGGTAGTTTAATACTGATACCATTATTAAAAAGTTAAATTAATACAAAAAAGCATAGACATAAGTAAAAAATACTCCGAAGTGTCACCACTCAGAACAGTCATTAACAATTGCAATGTATATGTTGCTTAATGTATTTACATATGATGGCTGGTTGGCTAACTGGCTAGATGAGTGAATGAATTTTTAGATAGATAAGATGGGTAAATAGATTGAAAAATAAAATGATACTATATTTTTAGTAAACAAGATTACATTTTATTTACTCTAAATTTTTAAAAAATAGAAGAATTTTTGGAGCTGAATTTTTTTCTGAACTTTCTACAAAAAAGATAAGAGATATTCCTTTCTACAATTTTATGAATAAGAGAAAAAGATTATGCAAAACATTAGGTATTAAAGTTTATAAAATATTTGTTTATCCTTTTAAAGCCATCCTTGTTTTTTGATCCCTCAGCCTTTATATATACATATGTGTGTGTATATCTTTATATATACATATCTATGTATATATATTTTTTATTCACTTCTCTAAACACTATAGTTCTGAAATTTCAGGTTCTGAATTAGCACAGGTAGTTTTTTGTTTTTTCTTTTAATTCTTATCCTGGGTACACAAGGTCACTTAGGCTGTGCATCTAAATAAGGCCAATTTGGATCACTTTCGCAAATAACTCTTCTAGAAGATTTTTTGTCTTTTAATTAATTCTGGATTTTCCTTTTTTAAAGATTTTATTTATTATTTTTAGAGGAAGGGGAAGGGAGAGAGGCAGAGAGGGAGAGAGACATCAATGTATGGCTGCCTTTCACCTGCCTCTAGCTAAGGACCTGGCTGAAGACCTGTCTTGCAACCTGGTTATGTGCCCTGACTGGGGGATCGAACCAGGGACCTTTGGGTTCGCAGGCCAGCGCCTTATCCACTGTGCTACCAGCCAGGACCTCTTTTAAAATTTCAGCTATCATGCTTTCAATTTCTAAAGAGTTCCTTGTTTTCTATTCTTTCTGTTTTTAAAAAAATCATTTTATGTGGTTCCATGAATTCAATTGATTTTCTTAACTTTCTGGTGATATCATTCATAACTTTTGAAATTTGATTTCTGCTCTCTTTAATATCATACTTTTATATTCTTTTCTTCTATTTTAGTTTCTCTATTCTTCCTTCTAGGTACTCCTCAAATGTCTTGTGCTTGTTTGCATATCAGGTATTTAAAAAGCATATAGGCAAGCTTGGGTAGAGCCAACTGGCATGCTCTGAGGTGGAGTGATCTGGTTGGCTCCCAAGCATCCAGAGCAGTGGTTCTCAAATCTTGAGTTTACAATTCCAACCTGAGTACCTCAGAATCACCTGGAAGGCTTGCTGAAACTCAGATTGTTGGGTACCACCCTCAGATTATTTTTATTCCATAAGTAGAACCTGGGAATTTGCAGTTGTAAACATTTTTTTTAGGCAGTGTTGCTATTGCTGATCCTGGGCCTACAATTTAAGAACTACTGGTCTAGAGAAAACTCAATCCAATTTCCCACCTGTTACCCAGAGTGGAACAAAGGAATCAGACTGGGAATCTCACTCTTCGATACTGAGCTTTCTCCAAAACTTTCTGTTTTAGAAAAGTTCTCATTCCAAACCTTCCTTGTACCTTGTGTCTTGAAAGTTACAGTCCCTTTAATAATTACATCAGAGAATAAACCTCACCATACCCAGGGGTCTAGCTATTTCTTTTCTTTATTTTTTTAATCCTCACCTGAGGATATACTTTTTATTGATTTTAAAGAAGAGGGAAGGGAGAGAAGGGGAGGGAGAGAGAAACATTGATGTGAGAGGGAAACATCAGTCGGTTGCCTCCTATACACCACTTCCACCAATGATCAAATCCACAGCTTAAGTATGTGTCCTGAACTGGGATCAAACTCACCTTTTTGGTGCATGTGGTGATACTCTAATCAAATGACCCACCTGGCCATGGCCTGTTTCTTATAAAGACTTCAACCAGGCCTCACCTATTCAGCCCAACATCCCATTTCTAACTCCTGATGTACTGCTTGCTTCCAATTCATTTTTTTTTTTTTTACTTTAATTTAATTTTATTGTTGTTGTATTACATTTATCCCATTTTCCCTCACTGCTCTACCCTGTCCCACCTTCCCCATCCCCCCTCCCACAGTCAATCCCACATGTTGTCCATGTCCGTGGGTCATCTATGCTATTTCCTTGACTAAACTGTTACCCTTCCTTGCCTCTTTCTCCCCCTCCCCACTCCTCTCTTCACAGTGAAAGTCTGTTCCTTGTTTCCATGTCTCTGGTTCTGTTTTGCTTGTTTGTTTTGTTCATTAGTCTCCTGTATTGGGTGAGATCATAGAGTATTTGTCTTTCACTAACTGGCTTATTTCACTAAGCATAATACTTTCCAGTTCCATCCATGTTGTTGCAAAAGGTAAGAGTTTCTTCTTCCTTTCTGCTGTGTAGTATTCCATTGTGTAAATGTACCTAAGTGTTTTGATCCATTCATCTGCTGATGAGCACTTAGGCTATTTCTAGCACTTGACTATTGTAAATGGTGCTGCTATGAACACAGGGGTGCATAGGTTCTTCTGAATTGGTGTTTCAGGGTTCTTTGGGTATAATCCTAGCAGTGGAATCTCTGGGTCAAAATGAAGTTCCATTTTTAGTTTTTGTGTGTTTTTTTTTTTTTTTTTGAGGAAATTCCATACTGTTTTCCATAGTGGCTGCACCAGTCTGCCAGTTTACCAGGGTTTCCTTTTCTCCACATCCTTGCCAACACTTGTTGTTTGTTGATTTGTTGATGATGGCCATTCTGACAGGTGTGAGGTAGTATCTTATTGTGGTTTAGTAAGCCATTTCCCTGATGGCTGGTGATATTGAGCATTCTTTCATATGCCCATGGGCCCTTTGTATATCCTCCTCAGAGAAGAGTCTGTTCAGGTCCTTTGCCCATTTTTTAATTGGGCTGTCTGTCTCCCTGGTGTTGGGTTGTTGCCTCCAATTCTTCTTCTTCTTCTTTTTTTTTTTTTAGATTTTACTTATTATTTCCAGAGAGAGAGGAAGGGAGAGAGGCAGAGAAGGAGAGAAACAAGCCTCCAATTCTTGAATCTTTCTAAGGTTTCTACAGCTTAAGTCATCATTGGTAGCCTTCTGTTCAGGCACTCAGGTTTAATTTTTCCCCACATTTAGTTAATTATACATTCTTCCACATACTTTCCATTTCCCACTTGTTAACATTTCATCCATTATTATATCTATATCCATTTTTAAAAATAGAATTTACAACTATTTTGAAACTATGTCCTTCAGTGGGGATCTAGGAGGGTGCACATATAAATTCATATGTTCAATCTTCTGTATTTTACAGTTTTGGTTGAAATAACACATTTAGGTCAACAACAGACCACATATGGGATGGTCCCATAAAATTATAACAGACCTGAAAAATTCCTATCACCTAGTAATTCATAGCCATGGAAACATCATAATGCAACATATTACTCACATGTTTGTGATGATGCTAATGTAAACAAACCTACAGCACTACCAGTCATAAGAAAACATAGCATATGTGATTATATATAGTACAGTATATTTGCTTATGAAATAAATGATTGTTACTGGTTCATGGGTTTACTATACTGTACTTATTATCATTATTTTAGAGTGTACTTTTTACTTATAAAAATAAGTTTGCTGTAAAACAGTATGCCTTATGCCAGCAGAAGCCCCATACCTCTCTTATTTACTGTGTCTCTTTATTGTATTATTTTCTTTTGTGCTTGATTCAATCTTGTATTGTTTGTAGAGTCACATGTTGTACCGGCTTAGGAGTGATAGCCTATACCATATAGCCTTAATGTGTAGAAAGCTATACCACTTTAGGTTAGTGCAAGTAACTTTGACATTCACAGTGATAAAATTGTCTAAGGTAACACTTCTCAGGACATATTATCTACACTGCTAAGTGGCACATAACCATATTAAAAATTTCCCTTTCCTTCTTTACCTTCCCATGCTCTAACCAGGTAGTTTCTTTAGGCTAGAATAAAATACTAAGTCATAGATAGTGGACATAGCCATGGGCATGTGATTTATCTTATCTCATTATCTGAACACATTAGTATTGTTATAGGTATTCAGATTGTGTTTTTACCTTCAGGGACCAATGTGAAACTACTCAAGGTTTTTTTTGTTTGTTTGTTTTGTTTTTTTATTTTTAAAGATTTTATTATTTTTCGAGAGAGGGGTCACAATCCTTACCACAGAAATACAAAGGACTGTAAGAAATTACTACATACAACTGTACAACAAGAAATTTGACATCCTATGTGAAATAGACTCATTTCTGGAAATGTGCAACATACCAAAACTCAAACAAGAAGAAGCAGAAAGCCTGAATAGACCAATAACAATTAGTGAAATTGAAGAAGTAATCATAAATCTCCCAGCTTGCAAGAGCCCTGGATCAGATGGCTACACAGGTGAATTTTACCAAGCATTTAGGGAAGAACTAACTCCTATCCTCCTCAAACTATTCTAAAAACTCCAAGAAGAGGGAAGACTCCCAAACCCTTTATGAGGCCAGTATAATCTAATCCCAAAACCAGATCAAGATTGAACAAAGAAAGAAAACTACAGGCCAATGTCTCTGATGAACTTAGATGCAAAAATTCCTAACAAAATATTGGTAAACTGGATCCAGCAATATATTAAAAAATATACACACCATGAACAAGTGGGATTCTTCTCAGGGATGTAAGGATGGTGCAATATTCACAAATCAATAAATGTAATACACCACATAAACAAACTGAAAGACAATAACCATATGATCATATCAATAGATGCTGAAAACGCATTTGATAAAGTACAGCACCCTTTTATGATAAAAAACCCTCAGCAAGATGGGAATAGAGGGAACATACCTCAACATAATAAAGGCTGTATACCAGAAACCTGAAGCTAGCATCATACTAATTTTTTTATTTTTTCAGCAAAAACTGAAAGCCTTTCCCTTAAGATCAGGAACAAGGCAAGGATGTCCACTCTCTCCATTTCCATTCAAGATAGTCTTGGAAGTTCTGACCACAGTAATAAGATAAGAAAAAGGAATCAAAGGCATCCAAATTGGAAAGGAGGAAGTAAAACTGTCATTATTTGCAGATGATATGATAGCGTACATAGAAAACTTTATAGATTCCACTAAAAAACTACTCCACCTAATAACTGAATTTGGCAAAATAGTTGGATATAAAGTCAATATCTAGAAATCAGTGGCATTTTTGATACACCAACAATGAAACATCAGAGATAGAAGCTAGAAAACAAATCCCTTTTACCATAGCAACAAGAAAAATAAAGTACTTAGGAATAAACTTAACCAAGGGAATAACAGGCTTGTACTGAGAAAGCTACAGAACACTGAAGAAAGAAATTAAGGAAGACACAAATAAATGGAAGCACATACCATGTTCATGGTTGGGCAGAATTAACATCATTAAGATGTCTAGATAACCCAAAGCCACTTACAGATTCAATGCAATTCCTATCAAAATATCAACATCATATTTCATAGAATTAGAACAAATACTTAAAAAATTCATATGAAATCAGAAATGACCCCAAATAGCTATGGCAATCCTGAGAAAGAAGAATGAAGTAGGGGGAATCACAATACCAGATATCAAGTTATATTACAAAGCCATAGTAACCAAAACAGTCTGGTACTGGCACATGAACAGACAAACAGATCAATGGAACAGAATAGAAAGCCCAGAAAAAAACCCAGGACTCTATGGTCAACTAATATTCAATGAAGGGGGAAGGAAAATAAAATGGAGTGGAAATAGCCTCTTCAACAAGTGGTGTTGGAAAAACTGGACAGGCCCATGCAAAAAAAAAAAGAAACTAGGCCACCAACTTACACCATACACCAGAGTAAACTGAAGATGGATAAAAGACTTTAATATAAGCAGTGACACCATAAAAGACCTAGGGGAAAACATAGGCAAAAATATTGCAGATACCCCATGTAGCAAAATTTTCACCAAAATATCTCCCATGGCAAGGGAAATAAAGGAACAAATAAACAAATGGGACTACATCAAACTAAAAATCTTCTGCTCAGCTAAAGAAAACCTTGAGAAAATGAAAAGGGAACCAACCATGTGGGAAAATATATTTGCCAATCATACCTCAGACAACGGTTTGATGTCCAAAACATATAATGAGCTAAGACTACTCAACACCAGGGAGACAAACAACCCAATTAACAAATGGGCAAAGGACCTGAACAGATACTTCTCCAAGGAAGACATACAAAGGGCCCAAAGGCCCATGAAAGAATACTCAACATCACTAGCCATCAGAGAGATACAAATTAAAGCTATAACAAGGTACCACCTCACATCTGTCAGAATGGCCATCATTAACAAATCAACAAACAATTAGTACTGGTGAGGATGTGGAGAAAAGGGAACCCTGGTGTACTGCTGGTGGGAATGCAGACTGGTGCAGCCACTATGGAAGACAGTATGGAATTTCCTCAGAAAAATTAGACTAGAACAGCCCTATGACCCAATGATTCCACTGCTAGGATTACACCCAAAGAACCCTGAAATACCAATTCAGAAGAACCTATGCAACCCTATGTTCATAGCAGCATTATTTACAATAGCCAAGTGCTGGAAACAACCTAAATGCCCTTCATTGGATGAATGTATCAAAAAACTTTGGTATATTTACACAATGGAGTTCTATGCAACAGAAAGAAAGAGAAAACTCCTCTAACATTCGTGATAGCATGGATGGAACTGGGAAGTATCATGCTTAATGAAATTAGCCAGGCAGCAAAAATTAAATAATACATGTTCTCACTTAATATAGGAGACTAATTAACAAACAAACAAACAAAAACAAAGCAGAGCAAGAGACATGAATATAGGGAACACACTTTCAGTGTGTAGAGGGAAGAGGGTGGGGGAGAAGGAGGCAAGGAAGGGGAACAGTTTAGTCAAGGAACTAGCATTGATGACCCATGGACACAAACAAGTGGGACTGACTGTGAGGGGGGTACAGATAAGGAGGGTGGGGAAGGGGAAGGTAGAGGGGGAAAATGAGATGAATGTAATATAACAACAATAAAAATATATTAAAAAATAAAATAATATAACTCATTTTTTCAGATTTTCTGTGATGCTGGTAGTATCAGATTCTCAAAGGTATTATCTGACCCATTGAGTGCAAAAATGGATCCCATCAAACACTTGCATACTTGTCAGATTTCGTGTCCCATTTTTACTTTTGTCATTATAAGAAAGTCACTGGTAGGGGCACTGAAGAGGAAAATAAAAGTATGTGAAAACAAAACAGGCTCCCTCTGTACTCCTGAAACCTTAAAGTTTAGGGGTGAATAGATGATCACTAACCCTAGTTTTCTTTTTAATTTTGTCTAAATTTAATGGGTAGTCTTATGTCTGGCTTGTTGTTTTCCTTGAGATCCAATGTAGTTTTATGAAGTAAAAAGTGTTACCAATATGACCATTATGAAATGAAATACAAATCATGGGAGATAAACAGCTCTGGGTTATTGTATAATGTATGCAATGCATTCATCTTTTTATTAATAGAAACTAAGCAAGTTAATCAGTAGAAGGAATCTAACAAAGAAATAAAATTATTAGAGATTAAATAGGAACTACGGAGATCAGTGAATATTCAGCCCACTATTAGGAATGAATTGGTGAGGTACTTTAATGTAACATACATAATTTTTTTCGCCTCACCTCTGCCCCTCTCTAGGTTATATTTTCCATGGTTAAGTCTTAGACACTAGTTTGTATTTATAGAGGAGCATTTTTTTTTCCCTTTAGATTTCCAAAACAGTATTTCCAATTGTTTTGTCCAACTTCCTGCCATCTCAAACATTTCCAAATGGTACTGTTGGAGTCCATTTGTATTTGGTACTAAAGCTGCTATTTGAAAGGAATGAAGCACCTGGTTCACCAGACAGTAGGGCGGCAGAAATATTTCTAAGTATGACCCACTGTTATATTTTACATTTATTTGTGTACACAGAGCCAAACATTTCTCACTACTAAATTCTAGATGTTCAAGAGTCTTTAAACTAAGAAGCAATATAATCATTCATTCTGAATAATGTTATATATAGTTTTGTTTCCTGAACCTTTTATTCCACAGAATGTACTTATTTTAGGATGGTAGCTTCTTAACTTTTAATATTGAGTTTCTTAACACTAAAAGTTCTTTTTTTTTTTTTTTTTTTTTTATGACAGAATAGACTTCACTTTTTAAATAAGTATTATTACTAACATCCACACCATGGCACACAGATAGCAGGCCCCTAGTAAATGTTAGTTTCCTTTCCTCTGAATTTTTTTTATCATTAGTTGGAATCATTAAAGTGCTATTAAATAAAACAGGGAGCTCGTGGCCCTGGCTGGTGGCTCAGTGGATAGGCAATGGCCTGCAAACCCAAGGGTTGCTGGTTCGATTCCCAGCCAGGGCACATAACCAGGTTGCAAGCCAGGTCTCTAGCCAGGTCCGTGGCTGGAGACAGGTGAAAGGCAACCATATATGGATGTTTCTTTCTTCCTCTGCCTCCCTGTTGTCCCCTCTCTCTAAGAAAACAAACAAAAAATAGGGGGTTCACTCATCTATATTACAGATTATTATGAGACCTTTATAAGAAGAGTTATGTGGAAATACTGCTTTCTCCAGACACTTGAAAAGATACAAGTTTGCCTTTAAGATTTCTAAGAAAACAAAGCTAGAAAATGTAATGTCAAGCCTGCATACCTACAAATGATCATTTTCCTTTGCTACTGATCTTCATGAAAAATTATTTATCCTCAAATATATTCTAATAGGCTTCAATTAAAATTAACCTAATGTTCAGGGCATTCATATTTGCTTATTGAAACACTCAGACTTCAAGGAAATTAAACCAGGGGACTTTTTTATTAAAAATACTTTCCCACTAGTAACCCCATGAAGAAGACCCAAAATAGTAAGAGGAATAATAACAAGTGGATGCAGTAATGGAGGCCAGGCATTTTCCAACTAATGACTGTCAGGGACTCTTTTAGAAACAGAAACGTGTAATGACAGTTGTCAATATTGTACTGTCATACCTCAAAAGGTACTCATTACAAAAAAATTTCACTCTGTGTGCTGTTTTTAACTTTTCATAATACTCTCCAACATGGCAATGGCATACTGCACAGGAAAAAACATGTCATTTCAAACTAAACTTTAATGTAGAATATATCCTGCTAATTACTGCAAAGCTATTGCAGGTCTCAAACAATCAAACTTTTAAACAGACTGCTGGACGTATGGTGTTGGCATTCTGTGTCAGAATTAAACCATTCAAGGTGAACCCACTTTAAAATCAATGTTGTAAGTATCAAAAGTCAGATAATGTCTGCATAAATTCAGAAATACATTTGCAATATTTAACATGGTCAGTTTTCAGTAGAAACATTAGCTATGTTGACAGGTACAGGCAGAGAAATTAATGCTAAGCCTGCAGTTTTCAGTCCCCTAATCATTAAGATGTATATGAGTAGTTCTGGCCAATTAAATCCCAAAAGGGTTCTGAGTGTCACGTGTAGGTTGAGGCTATTACAGAAACCTGTATGTGATTTTACAGCCTTGCTGCAGCAGATTTGGCATCCTTAGTACTTTAATGCAGCTTTCAAATCTTAGAGCTTCCACAGCCTGAGCACCAGAGTGACTGAGCAAAGCCCCCTTTAATCTGCAAAGGACATAGAGCGTAAACAAGATGAAACCTCTGGCTGTATTAAGTTACAGGGATCTTTTCTTTTTGCAGTCAGTGCATTTCAAGAAATTTGTTCATTTCATCTAAATTATCAGATTCATTGGCATGGAAAATGTAATAATATTATCTAATTTAAATATCTGTAGACTCTGTGGTGATGGAATCCCTCCCACTTCTGAGAATGATTAGTTTTTGTCTTCTCTTTTTCCTCTTAAGTCGAGCTACAGGTTAATTGACTCTTTTGGTCTTCTCTACAAACAATATTTTGGTTTTAGTGATTTTTCTACTTGTTTAAAATTTTCTATTTAGTTCATTTGTACTCCCATGTACTGTTTTCTCTCTGCTTACTCTAAGTTTAATTTAATCTTTTTCTGGTTTCTTACAGTAAAAGCTGAGGTAATTGATTTGAGATCTTTCTTCTCTTCTGACATAAGTTTTTAGTTTGTGCAATAAATCTGCCCAATTTCGTGGTACATATTTTGGTGGGTTTAATTTTTATTCAGTTCAGAATGCTTCCTAATTTTTTCTTTGCCCCATGGGTTACATGTATTATTTTGTTCCCAAGCTTTTAAAGGTACTCTAGAGATTTTTCTACTGTGGATTTCTAACTTAACTCTATTTTGGTTAGAAAGATACTTTGCATGTCTTTCAAATTTATTGAAACTTATTTTGATGGCCCTAAATGTATTCTATCTTGGTAAATGTTCCCTGTGCATTCTACAGTTGTGGGCTGCTCTATAAATTTCAGCTTGGTCGAGATGGTTAATAGCATTCTTCCAGTCATTTATCAGCTTACTGATTTTTTTCCATCTACTTGTTCCAGCTATTATTGAAAGAGAGTTACAGAAATCTGAATGTGATTGTGAATTTGTCTTTCTCTTTGCAGTTTAGTTTTTATTTCATGCATTTTGAACCTTTGCCAGTAGGTACAAGAACATTAGAATTATTAGGTCCCTCTGATGTATGGACCCAGAAATAATTATACAATGAATTTCATTATCTCTGATAGTATTATTCACATTGAAATTTACATTGTTAGCTATTAATAAAGTTACCCCAGCTTTCACTTGGTTAATGTCAGCATTATATGCCTTTTTCTGTCCTTTTTCTTTTGATTTGTGTGTTTACATTTTAAGTGAATTTCTTATAGATATTGTAAGTTGAATCTTGCTTTTTTAACACAATATGTCAGTTACTACCTTAATTGGGGCATTTAAAGCATTTATATTTCATGTCATTTTGATGATTTAAGTCTATCATTTGCCTATCTTTCCTTTTTCACATTTTTCTGTCTCCCTTTGTACTGAGTGTTTTTTATTATTCTATCTTATCTCCTTGGTTAACTTAGCTATACCTCATTGAATTTTCTTTATTATTATTTAAATGATTGCTCTAGGGTTTATACTATACAGTTTAACATCAAAGTCTGCCTTTAAGGAATATTATACCACTTCACAAACAGAATAAGGGTTTTATAATAGCATACTTCTATTTTCTTTTCTCAGCCTTTTCCTGTTGTCATATTATTGTTGTTATGCATTTTCCAAATGTTGTAAGCTACATTGCTATTATTTTTAAATAGTTCATTACCTTATAAGATAGTTAAATAAAAATTTGTATGTTTGCCTATATAACTACGATTTATACTTTTTTCTGGAATACATAGATTCTTATTTCCATTTGTTATCTTTTTTTTTCCTTTGAAGGACCTCCTTTAACATTTCCCATAAAGTTCTTATTTTGCCTTAATCTCTGAAAGGTACTTTTTTTTTCAGATAATAGAATTCTAGATTGGCAGATTTTTTTCTTTCAGTATTTTAAAGATGTTACTCCACTGTCTTCTCAATTGAATTTTTTTTCAATAAGGCACTTCTTGTCAATGTTTAATTTTGTTCCTCTGTATGTATCATTTCACTTAGGCTGCTCTTAAAATTTTCTCTTAAGAAAATCTGGTTTTGAGTAAAACCTGGTTTTGTATGATTTGATGATGATGTGTCTTAATGTAATCTTTGTCATGTTTCTTACTCTTAAACTTTGGGGATTTTGGATTTATTATTTTCAAGTTTGGACAAAAAAAAAATGGTCATTTCTTCAATTGTTTTGCCCTTCTTCCCCCACTTAGGGAGTCCAGATCCATATATATCCAAATGCTTGCAGTTACCCCACTGCTCACTGATACTCTGTTCATTTAAAAAATGTTTTTTTCAATTAAATTCATTATGGATAGTTTCTATTTCTGTCTTGAATTTACTAACCTTTTCTTCTGCAATGTCTAATCTGCCATTAATCTGAGAATATATTTATCATCTCAGAAATTGTAGCTGTTATTTCCAGAAATTAGATTTTGGTCATTTTAACACTTCATGCTTCTGCTTACATTTTGCTCATTTCTCATAGATTATTATCTTTAAATGACTAATGTACAGTGTCCTGAAACTATTGTTTCATACCATTTGTCCAGTGTTCTTGGTTGTTTCAGGTGGAGCGAAAGATGGTAAGTCTGCTCCAGGTGGCTCTGCCTTGGTTAAAAGTGGAAGTCCAAGCCACTGGGATTATGATATTAATTTGTTACCAAAACATACTCTTGTCTATCCTGACTAATACATATACATTTTCACCAAATTAAAAAGACTATTAACAAAATATCAGTGGGTTTGAAATAAAAACAAAATCCATAGTGATTTAATATATCTTTAACTTTCTTGTTACAGAAGGATTCAGATGTTCTATTAGTGGAGAAAAAGACTATCTCAAATACTGAGAATTCTACATAATATACTTTTTTATTGTTCTTCTATTACAGTTGTCCCAATTTTCTCCTGTTGGTCTCCCCTGCTCTAACCACCCTTCATTTCCACAGTCAACCCCACCATGTTGTCCATGGATCATTTATACCTGTTCCTTCACTAAACCCTTCCCCTTCTTTTCCTCCTTATCCCTCTCCTCCTTCCCCTCTGGTCACTGTCAGTCTCTTCCTTGTTTCTATGCCTTTGGTTCTACTTTTCTCATTTGTTTGTTTTGTTCATTAGGTTCCTCTGATAGGTAAGATTATATGGTATTTTTCTTTTACCACCTGGCTTATTTCACTAAGCATAATACTCTCCAGTTCCATCCATGTTGTCTTAAAGGCTAGGAATTCCTTCTTCTTTCTGCTGTGTAGTATTCCATTGTGCAAATGTACCATAGGTTTCTGATCCACTCATTTACTGATGGGCACTTAGGCTGTTTCTAGCACCTGGCTATTGTAAATAACACTGCTATAAACATACTGGTGCATAGGTTCTTTTGAATTGGTGTTTCAGGATTTTTAGGGTATAATTCCAGAAGCAGAATCTGTGGATCAAAAGTCAGGCCCATTTATAATTTTTTTAGGAAATTCTATACTGTTTTTCACAGTGGCTGCACCATTTACATTTAAGTTATTATTGATAATTACTTATTCATTGTCATTTTTTCCCTTTGTACCTTCCCCCTCTGTCTCTCTCTCTCTCTTCATTTTTTTTTTTTTTTTAAGATTTTGTTTATTATTTTCAGAGAGAAGGGCAGGGAAGGAGGAAGAAAGGAAGAGAAGCATCAATGTATGGTTGCCTTTCACCTGCCTCTAGCTATGGACCTGGCTGGCAACTGGTTATGTGCCCTGACTGGGGAATCCAACCAGCAACCTTTGGGTTTGCAGGCCAGCACCAAGCCACTGATCTTTCTTCATTCATAAAGCAGTTCCTTTAGCATCTCTTGCAATGCTGGTTTGATGAAGATGCATTTTTTTAGCTTTTTGTTGTTGTTGTTGTTGTTGTTGTTGGGAAATAAGGTAAAATCAGGAGTTATTTCACCTTCCAACTTAAATGAGAGCCTTGCTGGGTAGAGTATTCTTGGTTGCAGGCCTTTGCTTTTCATTACTTGGAATATTCCTTGCCATTCCCTTCTGCCTTGTGTTGTTTCTGTTGAGTAATCAGCTAATAGTCATACCAGAGCTCCCTTATATATTATTATCTGTTTCTCTCTTCTGCCTTTAAGATTCTCTCTTTGTATCCAAATTTTGCCATTTCAATTACAATGTATCTTTGAGTGAGCCTCGTTGGGTTCATCTTGATTGGGATTCTCTGTGCTTCCTGGACTTTTGTCGCATTTTTTTATCATCAAATTAAGAATATTTTCTGTCATTACTTTTTCAAACAGGTTATCTATCCCTTGCTTCTCTTCTTCTCCTTCTGGTATTCCTATGAATATGGATAGTATTACATTTCATCTTGTCCTGTAGCTTTATAAAACATTCTTCATTCTTTTTAAATCTTTTTTTTCATTTTGCACTCTCTCTGGGAATTTTTTATACCTTATCCTCCAGCTCCTCTGCTTCATTTAGCCTGCTTTTTATTCCTTCTACTTTGTCCTTCATTTCAAATATTCTATTCTTAATTCTCTCCTGGATCTTATGGATAATTTATATCCTTTTTCATGCTGGTGTAGGTCACAGTCAGTTCCTTGTAGCTTCTCAGGAGTTTTTTATAGCTCTCACTGAGCTCATTGAGCATCCTTGTTATCATTATTTTGAACTCAATGTCTGATAGTTTTCTTGCCTCTGTTTTATTTAGCACTCTTTCTGGGGATTCCTCCTTTCTTTTTGATTGGGGTTTTTTCTTTGTCTCCCCATTTTAGGTGACTCTTCTTGTTTATTTCTGCACATTAGATTGACCTGCTTTGACTCCCTGTATTTATGGTGTGAACTTCTGTGTTCAGAGACCTGTAGAATTCAGTAGTACAGTGTCCTTGATATCCTGAACGTGATGCTCTTAGAGTACCCATATGAGTTTATGTAGACTCTCTGGTTGTAATTGGGTTTTGGTTGTTTTGGGGTCATTCTTTGGTGAGGCCGACCCTCTGGCTGGCTGATTGTCACTCTGCCTACCACAGCTTGTAGTGCTGCCAGAGCAAAACCAAACAACCTAGGAAACAAACCTACACCTCCAAAAATATCCCCCACCCACAATCACACTATCAAAAGCAAATGAGCCAATATTAATAAAGGAGTAAAGAGATTAAAACTATTATAAAAAACTAATATACTAACTGAAAGAAAAATGATTTTTAAGAGGGAAGAGGGAGGAGCAAAAATAAGAGTAGGGAATAGAGACAAGGTAAAGAGAGATAGAATGTAAAATTTACATCATAAATAAAAAGGAAGAGAAGAAGTTGGAATGGAGTAAGAGAAGAGAAGCATATAATATTATATTTAAACATACATTTTGAAAAATATAGTGGGAGAGAGAAAAATAAAAACCAAAGTGGAGAAAAAGATCCACAGCACTATCAACAACAAATGAGTAAAGATTAATAGAGGTGGGATTGGAGTAAAAGGAAAAAAAGAAAGAAAAGCTTGAAAGATGTCTAGAGGAAAGAGAAATAACTTTGATAGGGTAGAGGAAGAAGGAATACTAAGGAATAAAAATCATGCTAAGATAGGAATAATTAAAATGTAAAACAAAAAGGAAAGGTCAGCAGGAAGGTAAAATGGAGTAAGGAGGGGAATGGTAAAAGTTGAGATTTGAAATACAAAAATAGTGAAGATCCAGAAATAAACTTGAAGAACTGCAACAACAGCCACCATAGCCACAGCCAATGAGCGAAGATTGATAGAGGTAGAGAGAGAATAAGGGTATTTTTAAAATAGGAAAAAGACTCTGGCTGGTGGCACAGTGGATAGGCATCAGCCTGCAAACCCAAAGGACCCTGGTTTGATTCCCAGCCAAAGCACATAACCAGGTTGCAAGCCAGGTCTCCAGCCAGGTCTGTAGCTGGAAGTATGTGAAAGGCAACCATACACTATTTCTCTCCCTCTCTGCCTCTCTCCTTTCCTCTCTCTCTGAAAATAATAAATAAAATCTTTTAAAAAATCTATACTAGAGAGAAAATAACATAAATCATGTAGACTGTGGTAGAATTCATCTCAGTAGAATCTACTGTTTTCTCTTTCTGGTGATGGCATATGATGTGCCAGTCTGGCCCAAGGTAGCTTCTTCAAGACTACCAGTGATCCACAGTTTGTGGCTGTCTCCTTCAATTGTTAATCTAGTCAATCTGTAATCAGCAGTCAGGCTTAAGCACCACAGAGTGAGGCAGAGTAATTCCTGTGGGTGGGGCTATGGCTTTCCCTCAGGCTGATGCCACATGGAGGGTAGTACTCTGCTTGAGCAAGATGACTCCTGCAGTATGGGGCATGACTCAGCACAAGGATCCTAGTGGCTGCTCCTTCAGTTCTCTTCCAAAAGCCACCATTCCCAGAATCTCCTCAAGCATCTCTAGTCCACTCTGAAACCACTTTGCTAAAGCCCAGGGTAAGTCGGGGCAAACAAAGTTTCATGTGTTGGCCCTTTAAGAGGCTCTCTGTATCTCCAGCCCTCTATTCCTACAGACAGAAACCCCACCACTTTTCATAGCTGAATGTTATCTGGACTCCTTTCTGGCTCTAATGCTGTAAGCTGTGGAGCTCCTGCTTGGGATTTAGATGCCACACTTCTCAGGGTAATGCCTGGCTGCTGAAATTTCCCTCTGGCACTTCAACTGCCACCTATGAAAATTCGGCCAGCCTTGTCACATTTCCTCCACACTTTGTTTGTCACCCTTATTTTGCCTTACCTTTGAGTGATCACAACATACACTTAATACTGGAAAAAAGTATTAAGTATTGGCTTTGCTCTAACCACACCTTTCACCTTGTCTTCAATATATTTCTCTTTTAGTCTCCCTTGTTCTATTTTATGTTTAAGCTTAGTTAACTCTTGGTCATCCTCAGGACAGCTCAGACACATTCTTGAGTACACCTTTCTTGACCACGCTCCAGCATCACAGGTGTGATGTGCAGTAGTGGCCCTCCAGTATTCCCATGCCCCCCCCCCAGCACATTTTGGGAAAATAATGTGGATTTTTTCCAGCCCCCAAAGGGCAGAATTGATTAGCATTCGAGTATATTGAGTATATGGATCTAGTCTACAAGTTGAAGAGTAGAAATACATTAATAATATTTCCTGGAATGGAGAGAGTAGGGTGGGAACATAAATAACTAATTCAAATTAAGCTTTATAAGAGACGCACCATATGTTACTTGGTCTGAAAATTTATAACAGGAATAGAATGCTTAGCTTTAGAAATATTTCTGCATAGTCTCATAAATAATGGAAACTTGACCTGCAATAACAGATGTAGCTTAAGTAATGGCTCAAAGTGGGATTTGAGAAGTCACATCTTATGCAATACCTTATTTTTCTTGAACGAAAATATGCTTGTTTTTTACTCTTATCCATTAAGCTCTTTAAATTTTTTTCTTCTCTCTGTTTGAAAGTCATTTAATTTATTGTAAAAAATTTAGAAAAATGATGAAAAGTATTTGTATTCTCACTACCCTAAAGCAAACATTTTAAAGCATTTTTTAAATTAAAAAATATTTTATTATTTTTAAAGAGGGGGGAAGAGAGAGAGGCAGAGAGGGAGAGAGACATCATCGTATGGTTGCCTTTCACCTGCCTCCAACTATGGACCTGGGTGGAGACCTGGCTTGCAACCTGGTTATGTGCCCTGGCTGGGAATTGAACCTGTGATCTTTAGGTTTGTAGACCAGCACTTTATCCACTGTGCCACCAGCCAGGGCCTTGAAGTATTTTTGTTATTTTTCAATCAATCCTTACCCATGAGTGTGCCTATGTGTATATCAGTTTAAGCACATAACACAGGGTAGTAAAGAACATAGCAAGAACTTGGGTTCTGCAGCATACTTTGTTTTCAAATTCTTGCCCCATCACTGCCTAACTCTTTGATTCTGGCCAAATCATGTGTATCTCTGGGCTTTCTCTGTATAATGTGGAGAGCAATATTATCTACCTCATGAGGATGCTTTGAAGATCTAATGGCATAATATTTATAAAATACTTAAAATAGGGACTGGAACATAATAAGCACTCAATATTAGCTGTTATTATAGCATGTTTCTATAAATTCTTCATAATAGCTTACTTTAGGGCCATATTTTATCAGCTTTAAGATCTGTAGTTTACTGAATTAATTCCTAATTTTTATTCATTATTTCTAAATGTCATAATACATAATATGTATCTCTGATTCTGTTGAATTATGTATCAGAGTGGGGTAATTGTGTAAAACAGTTTGCATGTGGTGCTCTTTTCTAAAAAGGCTGTGCCAAAAATACAATTGGTTTGTTAAATTATTAATTCTTTTTAAAAAGAGAATTGGCATTTTCTTTAATGATCAACTTAAAGCATATGGTGGGTTGAAATATCATTTAACATCTTAAGTTCTTGAATGCTTATATCATATATTGATGAACTCTCTCCCCACCCATGTATAATCATCTCTCTTGATGAAAAAAATATATTTTAATGCTGTACTTATTCATCCAGAGACAACAAAAATGGTAGCACAAGTAACATAAAAAGAAGGGCTAAGCCCTGGCTGGTGTGGCTTAGAGGACTGAGTGTTGGCCTGGGAACCAAAGAGTTGTCGGTTTGATTCCCAGTCAGGGCACATGCCTGGGTTGCAAGATAGGTCTCCAGCCAGGTCCCCAGCTGGAGACATGTAAAAGGCAACCATACATTGATATTTCTCTTCCTCTCTTCTTCCCTCCTTTTCCTCTCTCTAAAAATAATAAAATAAAATATTTATAAGAAAAAAGAAGCTGGAGGCAGGTGAAAGGCAACCATACACTGATGTCTCTTTCCCTCTCTGCCTCTCTCTCTTCCCCTCTCAGAAAATAATAAATAAAATCTTTTTAAAAAAATAAAAATAAAAATAAATAAAAAAAAAAAGCGAATAAAGGGCTAGATATACATTCTCAGATGTCAAGCACTAATACATAAACAAACTGATATATAATATAAACTCCTGTATTGTAATTAAAACAATAGTCTTTACTTAAGAAGACATGTGCTTCAAAATTATTTAAACAAAAGTTTAATTTAGATAAAAGCTATGAGTTCTAAAACTTTAAGGGTGGCAAGGATCTAGAATCTCATGTAGATCAGAAATAGTGGCCATTTTTGGCTATCTAATGCTTTACAGCATCGCTGATGCTACAAAATGCCAGTATTGCCACATATTACAGGTATATCAGTACTAATACTGTAATACATAACCAAAGTTACCTTTGATGGTAACTTTCTCCCTTTAATGTACTCTCTGATTTTCTCTTTCACTGGACACAGGGCTCCCTGGAAACAGGATCTATACCTAAGTCATACTTTATTTCAAAACCGAGCACAAGACTTAGTGTAGAATAGGTTTTAAATACATGTTTATTGCATGAGTGAGGTTGGAATTATCACAACTTAAAAGAACAAGGTAATATAGTACCTAAGACAATTCTAATTTGTTACTAAATATTCTTCAATAGCAAAATGAAAAAGATTATGTCAAAATTGGAAATATTTAAGATGTTTTAAAAAGTACAACTAGTCCTTTATGCTTAGTGAAATAAGCCAGTCAGTGAAAGACAAATGCCATATGATCTCACCCATTACAGGACAATAATGAACAAAGCAAAACAGAACCAGATATATGAATACAATTAATAGATTTTTCAGTGAGCTGTGGGGAGGGGGGAGGGGGAGGAGGAGACAAAGAAGGGGAGCAGTTTAGTCAAGGAGCTAGTATGGAAGAAACATGGACATGGACAACGAGTGGAACTGACTTTGGTGGGGAGTGGGTGGGTGGGAGGGGAGGGGGACAGAGGGGAGTAAAAAGGAGATGGATGTAATACAACAACAATAAACTTAAAAAAAAAAACAGTACGACATAAAACAAAAAAAGTACAACTAGTCTTTGAATTATCCAATTGAATTAGTATGACTAGTCTTTCCCTAAGGAAATGTTAGGGAGAAAATTATACATTCAGAAAATACTATGATGCTTCGCTTCTGCTCTTGCAATCTATTTTGGTAGAAGGCATTCAAAATTATAGGAAGATTCCAATTTAGGCCAGATAGTTATTATGTAATGTTATGAGTTAAGCAGTCAATGTTTTCCTGAGATTTATTCTATAGTTGTTAGTTACGTCAATATATCACTCAAATACTATTTTCTTGATAGAATATTTTTACATGTGAAGCATGTTGGACATGATTTACTTGGTCTCATTCTACTTCTTTATTAATGCATTTTATGTGCTTTATGCTTTACATTTTGATTCCAAAATTTCAGTGGCCACCTTGATTTTAATATAAATCAATATAATGCCATTTTATGTTTAGAATCTTTTTCGTAGGGATATCTCAGAGCATTTAACCTAGGGGAATTCTTTTTGAGATGCAGAAATAATTTTATTTATATTCAAAATAAGGTACCAAAGGGTACAAAAATTATTCCCTAATTAAAATTTCATTCAAATTTAGAGATAAGTCTCACACTAGCATATCGGTTGTGCATTTTTTCAAAATGATTTTCCCCACAGAGCAGAACTCTTAATTTTTTAAAAGCTGAACTACTGGAAATGCTGATAAAAGATAACGACCTCAGAGTAAAAACAAACAAACACAAGCACATAATTACACAGTCATACTTTTTTTTTTTAATTTTTTTAAAAAGATTTTATTTCATTATTTTAGAAAGAGGGGAAGGGAGAGAGACAGAGAAGGAGAGAGACATCAATGTATGGTTGCGTTTCACCTGCCTCCAGCCACAGACCTGACTGGAGACCTGGTTTGCAACCTGGTTATGTGCCCTGGCTGGGGAATCGAACCTGCAACCTTTGGGTTCGCAGGCCAGTGCCTTATCCACTGTGCTACCAGCCAGGCACAGTCATACTTTTAAAAAACGTTTGCACACACTTGCCATAGCTGTTACAAACTTTCAGCTGAACATCCATTATACAGAAATTAATGTGTAGACTCCTAGTGGGTATATTTTATCATTGGCATTGCCATCCTCACCATCATCGACACCACAATCATTTTATGTTATTTCTATAGTAGTTCACACTTCTCAATGTATGTGAATTTATATTGTTTGATTAAACCAGCTAAAGGCCAACCCATCCTGCCACCCCAAACCTTTATTCTCTGCACTGTTCTCATATAACTTTTTTGATCTAAGAAATGGAGTTACTTGTATATTTGGTTGGTTATTTATTTTCTAAATACTTGTTTATTACCAGAATTTCATTTCCAAGAAGGAAGGTATTTGATCTGTTAGTTTACTACTAATTCTTAAAGCTTTATGGTATAGACTAAGTAATTTTTTGTTCATGACATTAACCACAATGAATTCAGTGAATATGGGATGAGGCTAAAGAAGAGAGAGTGGTGAGAAATGCAGCTAGAAAAATATAAAGTTCTAGATGTAAGTAAGGCAAGACCTGGGGTGCAGACTTGGTCCCTAGGACTATGTGGAGCCATTGAAAAGATACAAGCCAAGCTACTCCTTGTTTAGATATACAAGGCTGGGATAGCATAGGGATTTGCAATACAGAGGCTGGATTAGAGGGAACCCAGATTGCAAGCAAAAGACGAGCTAGGAAAAATTTTTAAAGGAATCCAAACAAAATACAAAGGGAATGGAAATAGTGAGACAGATTTACCTCCTTCTCTTAGGCTGATGCTTTCTGTTCCTGTTGTACACAAAGAAATAGGAGTAAAACAAAAGAAAGAAAATAAGCTAAAATAAAATACATAGTGAACAAACCCTACAGGAAGCTCAGTGTTACCCAACTCAGAATATCCATACTTGTATGTGGGCCCTCTGCCTCAGGATAGTTCCTGGGCATGTGGCTTATTTGAAACCAAGGACATTCAACAAGGTATGGGATGTCCTACCATGATTGTGTCACATCGGTGTGTGAGCTGTCTAGGAAAGAGACTTTCTGCCTTCTCTGCAGCAGCCCAATCCTACAACCGCATGATCTTAGAAGTGGATCCTTCCCCACCCCAGCCTTGAGATGAGACCTCAACCCCAGCTAACACCTTGACGGTAGCATCAGGAGATTCCAAAGTAGAGAAGCCAGCTATGCCATGCCCAGGCTCATTACACGGGAAACAATGATATTAATTAATGTGTGGTGTTTCAAGTCATTGCATTTATTATTGAATAGCTACATAAGAATAGATAACCAACACAACATACTAAAAGAAAAAAAAAAAAGAAATGATGGAAAATGTAGAGACTAAGAATGAAAACTGCCCCAGAAGTGGGTAATGCCCTATGAGTGAATTAAGATAATGGCAAATGGCCCTGGCCAGCATGGTTTAGTTGATTGGAGCATTGTTCCATAAACTGAAAGGTCACAGGTTCAATGCCCAGTCAGGGCACATGCCTAGAGTGAAGGTTCCATCCCCAACCTCTTTTCCTCCCTTCCCCTCTCTCTACAATCAATATGCATGTCCTTGAGTGGGGGTTTAAAAAAAAAAAAGATGATGGCAAATGGCTGGCAAAAGCCTGCTATGTGTATCCGCAGGTTTAGAATTTGTTTTCTTTTATAGTGCTTATCATAATTATAATAAAACAGGTTTTCAAGTATTTACTGGATTTCTCTCTCTCAGATCGACTTTAAGCTTCCTAACACAGGGATCATGGGAACATTTCTTTTGTTCCACACTATATCTCAGTCATAGTACATCTTGGGAGAGAGTGTCACTCAAAAATACATCTATTTAGCCCTGGCTGGTGGCTTGGTAGAATGGTGTCAGCCTGCTAACCCAAATGTTGCTGGTTTGAGTCGCCAGCCAGGACACATAACCAGGTTGCAAGCCAGGTCTCTAGCCAGGTCTGTAGTTGGAGGCAGGTGAAAGGCAACTGTGCATTGATGTTTCTCTCCCTCTGTGCCTCCCTCCCTTCCCCTCTCTCTAAAAAATCATAAATAAAATCTTTTTTAAAAGTACATCTATTTAAAATATTTGATGAGTGAGTAAAAGAAGGAACTGCAGCAAGTTCTTAGGGCCTAAGGCCTCTGGTCTGAAGTTGTATTTTAAGGACACCTGGCAGAAAGCCTTGAAAATCTGACTCTAGGAGACACAGGAACAATTATTTCCTAGAGAGAAGTTGCTCTTATCAAGCACAAGCAGACCAGGCAAATCCTGCTAAATTCAGTCAGTTGCAATTGAAAGACAGCATCCCTGTGACTTTTTTTTAATCTTCCTTTTTATCCTTCTCCAGACTTAGCTCCTTTCTGATTTCAGAACCATTTATTCACCCCATTTCCATCTGTTTTCCAAACCAAGTCACATTTGTTTTCTCCAAGGATATTGTCTTCTGCCTTTATAAGGTAGAAACTTTTTAAAAAAATTAACCCATATAACAGTGCTTCATTAATCATTTCTCACACTTTTCGCTCTGGAGGCACATGTCTGATCTGCCTTCTGAGTAAATCCAGTTACTGGTAAGGTCCCTGGCAGATTTCCCCATCAAAGCAGTAGGAAAATAGGTGTCAGATCTGCAGTCAGTCAGCCTTTGCGTTTGCTCATTTTCAAATTCCCAGATGCTAACTTTTTGCATCATTTTCTCTTTAAGAGCTTATTCTGAGAATTCTCCCTGCTCAATACTCTGATTTGACCTCTTGAATATTATCTTTGTCTGTTTTGCCACTTTGATTTTTTTCTTCTACTGCATTTTATTTATCTGAACATAAAAATTTTTAATTGCTAATAATGCCATCTACAGCAATAATTTTGGAGTTTATTTTATACAACTATTACCAGGAAATCAGAGTGAACTTAACATTTGTTTTAAATAACCTTTTCCCCCTTTATTGCCCAAGTAATATGATATCAAGATATGTAGATAAATAACATAAATAAGAAAAAATCCAACATAAGAAATAACCACTGTAAGCATCATAATGATCTCCTTCAGATATTGTCTTATGATGAGTAGGAAAGAAAAGTGCACTAATCCATTTATTTTATTCAGAAATGTGACATTTTAAAATGTTCAAGAGAACATTTAGCACCAACACCTAAAAATATTAGATAAAAACATTTCGTAAAAATCTTTTGTTATAGCAAAGCTGACCTGGCAGTAAAGTAAGGAAAAGAATCAGAGGTTATAAATGACAGGGAAGCTCAAAGCCAGAGTTGCAACAGTGCCTTAAAGTCCATGTTAGCCTAGGAGTCCAGATGCCCCCATGGCCCAATGCTTGGGTTTCAGTAGATCAGGCCTGAGTTAAGACTGGAGGAAAAGCCTGGAGCCTGAGTGGAGGAAGAGATGCAATTGGGATTTCACACATGATGTGGTGCCCTCAAGGATGTCATCATTCTAGGTTGAATTGAGAAAAACTGCTTGTGCAAGAGAGAAGCAGTGAGGAGTACATGTCTCATTTGCTCTTGGTGTTGGATGAAATTATTTTTTAATGAGAATTTCTATTTATAACTTTATACACAGAAACAAACATAGATGCTCTTTTAAATAATACTTTGTGTTATCTTCAAATAACTTTAGAAAATAAAGTTTCAAATAAAACTTATGACCACAAATAATGATGCACAAGAGTTACAAAAGGAACAAACTACAGAATCAGACTTTAAAAAATAGAGATTTTTGAATTATTTCATTTTGAATTAAACTAAGCATGTTACATGTTTTTTAAAAAGAAAAGGAAATTAAAAGAATGATTAAGGCTTTCGAGGTTTTCAAAACTGATAAGGTGGATTTGAGAAATAACTAAATAGCACTTTTAGAAATGAAAAAAAATGCATATAATAATTTAACGCTATGGGTGAAAACTAGAGAAGGTAAATTAGAATATAGAGTTTAAGAAATTTCAGAAAGCTGCACTTAGAGAAAGAGACAAAACTTATGGAAAAGAAGTATTAAAGAACATACAGGATAGAGTGAGAAATTTAACAAATATTTAACCATAGTCCCAGAAAAATATTCCATTTGCAGTGGTTGAATCTGTGCATGCAAAGTAAGCCTATAGAGTCAAAAGTTCTATACAGATTTCTATACAGAAAGTTCTATACAGCGACCCTGGCCTGTTGTTCAAGGATCAACTATATTATCATTGCCTTAAATAACTCAATAGACTCTGTTACCTTTAGGTTTGTGAGTGGGCCTGCCTAGAGCCATCTGACAGTGTGTGGGTTTTTGACTTCATGTAGAGGAGATTTCACTACAGGAGTCTGGGTGACTATAAAGGTATGTTTATTGAAGCTGGGGATAGTAAAACAAGGAAGGGTTCAGCACAGATGAACAGGAGAGCCTAGGCTGAGCTGCCCTAGCTCACTAGGAGGTCAGAACAAAGCAGGTCTTGGAGGCAGGTTCAGGAACAAGCCTGGAACAAGTGGCCAGCTTCCCTTTGCCTTAGAGTTTAGCAAACATGTACCTGTAGGGAAAGAAGTTGAGGGAGAAGAAGGGACAGGCAAATGGCTCAGCTGCTTCTCAGAGGGAGAGCATGTGCCCTGGGTCCTTTGTCTTGAGGCTTTTATCTTTCTCTTGAAAGTCAGAATCTTAGAGAAGGCCTCATGGGCTTTCAGCAGACTATGCATCAATTTTCCAGGTGTGTCCTTTCAGGGTCATGGTTCCACTGATTGGTCAGTGCCAGGGCAGGGGATCATTAGTCATTGCAGCTGGCCTAGTGTTGCCCCCCTGATTTTGCTGCTTTTCTGGGCCTGGAGCTGAAATACAACTGAGACCTAGATGTTATCTCTGGGGAGGTGACCTTCTCTATCAGGCTATAAATTGCTCAGCCAGTTTGTTCAGCTATCTGTCTCTGTTTCTCTCTCCCACTTGCCAAGGAATTTTCCTAGCTTCTTACAATACTCTCTCAATTTTATTTGTATCACCTGCTTAGCATCTGCTTGTACTGATGATTCCTGCTGGATATGTGACCCTACATTCACCACATTCTCAAATGTCTCCCAGGTCAATGACCTTTTTCAGACTTTGAGCAGATATAAACAAGAATGGGTAGAAAGAGGAACTATAAAGAGGAAGGAACAGATAAGAGTCAGAGAATCCCCACTTCTTTTCAGATCTGAGGTCACTTAACAGGAAGGACTCCAATGCCCTCTCTTAGACCAAGTCAGAGCTGCCTGGCATGTTACTGTAGAATTCTACATTCCCCTACATCCACTAGTGCATATTTTATTACAACTGCTCAGTGCCTCTCTTCTTCCACTTAACTTTGCCTCCACAACGAGAGGAGCAAGTTTGCCTTATTCACTATTGTATTTCTGGCACCAAGCTCAGTACTTGGCAGAAAGTAGGACTTCAATAAATGTTTATTGAATGGATGACCAGGTAAACAGATGCTCTCAAGTTTTCATTAGCAAGCATAAATGTACCTGCAGCAGGCTAAAAAACTTGAGAACTAATCTCCTCTGCTTCCCTCTCCTTCATCTTGACTCTTAGAACTCTACTGGTTGGTGAAATGCAAACTTGCAGCCCATCCTCATTAAAACTAACCATGTGTCTTCATGGATCATTAGGATTGGGTAATTTGAAAAAAAAAACACACACACACACACAAAACAAAACAAAAAACTACTGCCATTAGAGCCGCTGTTGATGTTTTTTCTTTTATTCTTCAAGGGCATTTTTTCATATCAATTCCACCTGGCAGAATCTAATGTACGCCAGAGATGGATTGGGAGTGCTACCAAATGATTTTCATTGATTTTTTTCAAGTTCTTTGAATAATGTGCTGTTGGCTGGAGGTTATCTTTATTTTTGCAGGATAAAATTTGGGAGACTTGGATTTTTAATTGTGCGACTACAGTCAGGTTTTTCTCAACCTTGAATTGATTTTCATAAGTGACTGTGCTGTGTGTTTGCTCCAGCTGCTGGGCTGTGTTTAATTTTAACCCATGAAGTTATTATTATAGAAGCATAGAGCCATGGGATATTGGAATTAGAAGGTTTTATGAGATTACTTATTCCTATTCTTTCATTTTATTTATTGCTACACTGTTCTGACATTCTTTATAAACTGATAATGTGCAAAAAAATTTGTTTCTGGAGGTTGATCATTTCTGAGGGGTGGAGGTTTTTAGTCTAACCTAACGAACATTTTATAGAAACGAATATTTAGAAAATGTTTACTACTAATAAAAGAAACTTAATAGGGAACACTTTAAGACAGTTATGATTCTAAAAGTTTGACAAGATAAGGTTAAGGGGATGGTGTTCAGATACCTGATCTACCACTATAATAATCTAAACCAGTGGGAAGCAAACTTCTCTAAAGGATCAAATTGTGGATATTTTTGGTTTTGAAACTGTCTCTTTAGCAATTATTTAGTCCTATCTTTGTCCCATAAAATAACCATAGACAATACATAAATCAATGAACTTGGCTATGTTCCAATAAAATTTCATTTGCAAAAACAAGCAGCAGACTGAATTTGGCCTGATGCCTGATAAACTAATAAGCCTACCCCTGATATCAGTATTCAGCTGGATTGCAATGGACTAATTAACTAGATCATTTTTCTCATGACACTCCATATCAAAAAGATTCATCCACAAGCAAGTTGCAAACTGCTGTTACAGGCTGCAGAATTATCACAGAATGCTTTCATTTTATGTTAATAGAAACACCTGGAAAAATAATTTTCAGGGTACCTGACATATTCTTGCTGAATATTTCAACAGATTACTGAAACAGTAAGGAACAGAAGGGAAATTTTTGCACCTAAGAGAAAAACAAGACAAATTATTTTTTCCTGTTTATCCCCTTAGTGGCATCTGCTAATAACAAAAAGTGTGTTTCACTTTGCAAAACTGAACAGTGTCTGCCAGGAAAAGATACAAGGGCAAACCCTGGCTTGCTAGGGAAGAAGGGGCTCTGCTTTCTGAAATCATATTCCCTCCCAACTGGAACTTTTAGAGATAAGTCTGTGCCTAACAGGACAGCCTTGGCAACCTACATGACCCTGTAGCTTACATTTTCTGTTCTTGAAGCTATTTTATGTTATTATTTTGGGTTTCTAATATTATTGTTGCTGTCTTGTGTCTTGCTATTGTCTGTTCTCACTGCAACCCCTGAAAATTTATGGAGGATGACCACCACATACTCATGGGTTATTATAAAGCAGAAAGGTTATTTTAAAAAATATATCAGCTAAAGAGTTCTGTTCTTTTCAAGAATTATTCTGAGAGGCTATAAACCTAGGCTGGTAGCAGTGCCATTTTCTAGATGTGTTTGGAGCTGCTCAGTTGGAATCCCTTCAGATTTTCTGCAACACCACTTTGAACATTTTGGAGGGTAACAATGCTTCATCCTTTGGGAGTGTGCTTGATTTTTGTATGAACAGTACTAACTTATGCTTTATACTAACTAAAGCATATGAACAAGGTGAATTACCGACTTGCATAACACAGTTTTCCAGCCAAAACTGAAATGGGCCGTTGGAGCTGGGGTTTCAGAGTGCCCTATACTGGGCAGTGGAATAGGTCAGGTTCAGAAATCACAGCCTTCTTATGTGACTGGTAGACAGGGTGTCAACACAAAATGTCCTCATTGCAGGAATGTTTTGAGCATTGGAATTAGTGCCTGACTTTCCAACAAGATCATTTTTAAGGAACTGTTTATGTGTGTATGTTTTTGTCTTTTTACTGAATTTATGTATTGGGTGGCACTGATTAACAAAATTATACAGGTTTCAGGTGCACAATTCTGCAACACACCCTTTTTACACTCTACTATGTATTCACCACCCCAAGTCAAGTGAATTAAACCAGTCAGAGAAAGACAAAGTACCATGTGATTTAACTCGTACATAGAATCTAATGGACAAAATGACCTAACAAGCAAAATTAAAATATACGTACTCATAGATTTGTGTATTTTAAATTAACTTTTTGTTCAACAAAAATCAGATAGCACTAACCATGTGCCATTCTTTGTCCTATGAATTTTGCCAGTGTTAATCCTATGAGGTAGTTAATGTCATGAACTACAGTTTAAAAATGAGAGAACAGAATAAGTAAATTATACTGGGCCAAGCAGCCCGGTATAGTGTTGTGTTTTAATGATGTCCTACTCAATGTTTCTACATGGCATTCATTTTACTACTTTGTGGCCATGTCCTCCAGCAGACTTCCCCATAGAGCATGGATTCCAGCGGTGAACCTCCATCTTTCAGTTTCTCTCCTTCCTCCCATCTGAATATATCAGATAGTTTCCATCAAGAACATGGGTCTTTTAAGTGAGGAGAGATTTAATACTGGGAATTAAGAGCTTCAGACTAGTAGAAGGTCTAGAGAACGAAGGACAAGGAAAGGTTTCAGGAAGTCAGAACTGCAGGATACACAGCAGCGTTCTCAGCTGCCTCCACTGTGGCCACATCACATCTGCCACAGTGCCTGGGCCTTTCACAGAAGAACATGATTATGTCTTTGCTTTTCTCTCACCTCCCAGATATTCTAATATCTTGAACCAGTATTTCTGATTGATAGACTCTAATCAGCAACCCTCCTAGTAAAGATTCTGGAAAACATAGTTCCCATGCATATCGTTCCTGCCTTCTAAGCAGAGAATAAAATGAGAACAGTGATGCTAAGTTGCCCACAGGCACACTGGAAGTCAGGGGCACAATTGGTATTGTGACACACGAGGCAGGCCAAATAATAAAAGGTCTATACGTTAGACTCGGTGTCAGAGTATCAATATTTGCTACTGATAGTTATCTGCTATCACCAGCAATAGAACAGGTAGTTACAACCATCTTCCATATTTTAGCATTGATTTGACATTAACTTGCGATGTCTTTATGTTGGATAGGGAATCATAGGAGCCTGACACTAAGCAGGGGTGAATAAATAGGAGAAAAAGAAAAATGCAAACATGTAAATTGGTGTTACTTTTCCCTTATTCTTTGTGTGACTGTTTTTATGCCATGTTTTTTAAAGTGCTCTTTCTCATATAAGAAATCACAATAAAATGGCAAAGAGAAATGCCTGTTTTTGTCAGCTTTTAAAAAGCATGGAAGTTAAGGTTTTAAGCATTTATTATTTTAATCTAAGGCTTAGATGGTCAGATGCTATACAATGACCTACAAAGGCTGATGCTTTATGGTAAAAAAAAAAAATAAAATTGAAAACATATTCAGCTGAATGCCTTAGAGAAACTCCCTTTGGAGAGACAAATAAGTCATTTATTAAATTGCTTCTCTCTCTGTCTTTCTTTCTCTCATATTTTATTTGAAAAAATCATTCACTAGGGGAAAATGCATGGACAGCATGGACCCCAAACTTGCTAAGCAGACATCTAATACTTCTTCATAAACACATTGCATGGGCAATAATGCAAGAAGCAACATATGGGTAATTTAAGCCCAATATACAGATGAGTTACCATTGTTACATTGTCCACTGGGATTATAGATGTAGTTGATATATTCCTATACATTTCTCTATAATTTCATTAATGCTTTTTTTTTGTGGTCACATTGTGTGAGATCCAAGACAAAATGATTCCAAAAGAGCTGTGTTCAAATCTATTTCTACACATGGTGAAAGACTTTTACAGAAATAAAACAATTATGATTACAACTTAGGTTATGTCTGTATAATAACAGTATGTTCATTTAATACCAATGTCCTTTACAACATTTTTAATTCAAAGGAAAGGCTATCTAAGTCATCAATTTTCATTATTTATAAGGAGTCAGATTTTAAAATTCCAAATAATATTAAGGAAAGTATAGAGTTCTATATCAAACCAGGAGCAGATCAGTTTCAAAGAAAGACAAAGGTTTCCCATTTAAACAAAGAACATAAAGAAATGAAGAAATAGCAGGTATACCTGTGTTGAATTTGTGATCAGCATGCACCAATACTGCCCTGAGTACCAGAGTACTGATTAATGCACTCTTCCAACAACCTTGACAGGTCAGTACATCTGTTTACTAGCCCTGCTTTATAGATGAGGAAACAGAGGTATGAAGAGGTAATCAACTGGTCCAAGGTCACATAGCTAATGAACAGCCGGCCTGACTCCAGAAACCTAGGCCTGAGTCACTGACAAAGAGCAGACCGAGGGGACTAACACATAAGTTTGCCTTACTTTGCAATCAGATCATTGAGATTGTTTACTACCAATCTCTGCAGCATTCTCCCTCCCCTTAATTTGGCCATTTAGCTCCAGACTCAGGATTGCTCTTTCCTGTATTATTCCTTTTTTAATTCTTGATTTCAATGTACATGTAGACTAAATTTCCTAAATGTTGTCCCCTGCCCCAGGGAGATTGGCAACACCTAATTCTCAGGTCCTACCCCGGACCAAATGAATTATAATTTCTGGGAGTGGGGTCTAATAATGTGGGTTCTAATGACCCCTCCATGGGATTCTGATACAAAATATGAGATGCCCTGCTGTGGGTGAGCCATCTCCTTAGTCTCAGTTCCCCAAAATCTCCAGTGAGGTTTTTTCACCTGGTCCCAGGTACTTGCCTAAAGCCAGCACCTAGGCCTTTTCCAGGGTGCTTCTCCATGTCAATAACATGCATTCACTGCCTGAACACCACCTGTATCTTTCCAACTCGCTCCTTCTTGTACACAGAACTCTCTATTCCATGAGTACCTCCAGTACATAGGTTGCACTGTCCCTCATCCTCTTCCTTTTTTTACCACTCTTAAATTTCATGGATAAGTATTATAATTACTCTCTGGGAGAGATGCTGAATGCCCTGGATTTTTCTCATTTTGCTGGCATCCGTCACCTATAAAACTAGAATTGTAGTTAAATCTAATTCTGCCTACTCTGCACCTGCACTTGTGTAGCAGAACATATTCAAAGAAAAATACACAAGCACACTGACTATTCTCACTTTAAATTGATTAAGGAACACCTGAGTTGGCCCCGATGCTGCCTGGCAACCATGCTAACCACCCTCCATCCATTGGCTGCCCTACCCACCGAGGTGACTGTCACACCTTCTCCTGTTTGCTCAGGGACCCAAAACTTTCTGCCCTATCTTCACTTTCAGCAGATGGCCTTATTTTATATTTCATTAAGAAAATAGAAACATTCTGAAGAAACTTTCTCCAGTTCATTGTCATTCCAAATAATATTAAGTATAGATTTCTACAGCAAACCAGGAACAGATCAGTTTCAAAGCAAGTGAGGATTTTAAGAGAACTCATCTAAACATAGAACAAGAAGAAATGAAGAAATAGCAGGTAAAATTGTGTTGAGTTTGTGACCACCATGCTTTAAGACTAGAACATTTACTAACTCATTTATTCTCCCAACAATGTCAACAGTTGGTGCATTTATTTATTAACCTTATTTTATAGATGAGAAAATAGATATAAGGAGGTAATCAACTAGTTCAGGTCACATAGCTACAAAAAAACAAAAATAAAACAAAACAATAGATCTTTTAGCATCTGTAGCCACATATTCACCCTCTTCTCCCCTTAGTCCTATCTAAAGGCAATGCTTCCTTTTCTGCACCAGATGGTTATTTCTTCAAGTGTTGACCCTGAGCCAAAAGCACTGGCATTAGCTGAGAGCTTGTTAGATATGTGGGACCTCAGGCCCATTATTGCCCCAGAATAACTCTTATTCCATCTCTGATGGCAATTCACTAAAACTTTATTAGCTTCAAATTCCATATCTATCGACAGAGCATCATGGAATCTCTTTTATCAGGGTTTTTGAGGTAATGTTTGAGCAAATACTTGGGACATATAAAGTGCCTTATAAACAGTGGATCATGTCATTTAATCCAAACTGGGATGCTTTTGAGAATGAAAGAGGACATCTTTGATAATTATAACTAGAGTTTTGTCCTTGCAAATCAGGACATAATCATCCTGTTGGATTTATCTTTTAAATATCTACCTAGAGTCTCATAATTCTTATTACAACCACCACCACTACCCTAATCTAAACCATCATCTTTTTTTTTTCTTTTAACCTGGTCACCATAATAGCTTAATTCTTTTGTTCCCTTTTTTGTTCCCTTTAAGGTGTCCTACCCACATCACCTTGAATGATAATATTAAATATAAATCAGATTAAGTCACTCCTCTGCTTCGAATGATCCAGGGACTTTGCCTCTTACTCATGACAAGACCTCAACTACTTAGTATAGCTTGCATGAGCCATTATATCTCTGACTTCCTGTCCTATGACTTCTTTCCATTCTTGCTACACCAAAGCTGCTGCCTAGTCCTCTAGTATTCCAAACATGCTCCTACCTCAGGGTCTTTGCACTTACCTTTTTCTCCTCCTGAAATTTCCTTCCCTTATATATTCATGTCTCAGTGCTTCTTACTTTTCTGCTTAATTGTCACTTTATTGCCTGTATAATGAAATGCCAAGCCCTCCCTCCAGTCACACTGCCCTTGGCACTTTTAACTCTTATCTGCTTCTTTAGCTTTATATGTTTTCATAACATCTATTGTCACTTATTGTCTGCCTCTCTGATTTAAATGTAACATTGATAAGAGTGGGAATTCTTCTTTTGCTGCTGCTATCTCCCAGGGCCTAAAACAATGGAACCTAATCAGCAATCTACATAATTGTTGAATAAATAAATGGCTGAAAGAAATCAAAGGCATAATTAAATGCAAGTCAGATATAAGTCAACTTATATAAAGCAAATATAACCAAGCTAGGTATGCAAGTGCATTGGTTGTGATGAACTTCTCTCAAAAGTCTTTTAGTGTTTGAGGCTTCCCTTGATGTGGTTTGTGAGGAAGAAAATATTAAGACAGTCTTGGTGGTGATGTAAACAAGAGGTGACAGAAAGCACAGGGTGTGCCAGTTGGTGTTACTCCACTTGAGTTCATGCAGATGTCTGAACAATGAAAGTGCCCCACAGCATATTTTCCTTTTAATAGAATCCAACATATTAATTCCTTTCCTAAATTAGACTCACCACTAGAATAAATCTCCAAATACAATTTAAATTTACAAATGAAGAGAGGCATAGTGATGACACCTCATAAAACATATAACCTAAGAACTGAATTACTGTGTGCAATACATGAGAACAACATAAAAGAAAATGGTTTTAATTCTATGACAAAAGATTCCTTAAAAGATCTAACATCTATGTGACATTATCACACAAAAACAACTTACTAGATATGAAATGTTCATGAGAACAAAACTAAATAAGCAGTTGGATTTACTTTGCTATGTGAACACAATCTTCTTATTTTGAGACATAGGTCAATGAATATCTAGAACTTAGCTAAATAATATTGTGTGTATGCAGTAAGTTTAATTATTTTATAAAGATGTCAGCATATGAAAATTCACCTCAAATTCCTCTTCTCAAAATTGAAGTAGGTTTTAGAATCAAATACAAGTAATATTCCTCATGAAAAGATGATAACAATCAAAATGGGTAAGAAGGAAGTAAATAAATATGTACATAAGGGGGTTTGGTGGCAAGTGATGTCATAAAGAGCTGCCACTCTGTTTCAGTTCATTCCCAAATACTTTATAAGGAACATGAAATTTTAGAAGGAGTTTAAGGAAAATATTAAAGAAGAAATAATTTTGAAAAGTGAACAAAACTCATATTGGTTAAGTTTTACTATTCATATGTGCTTTAGCAAACTAAGTCAAACATGTCTTTTTATGCTACTAGATTAAGTTACTAGATTTAGATCCATAAAATGTGCTGGAAATAAAGCATTATATTAATCTTTCTTTTTTCTTGGCTTAATATCTAGAAAGGTTGCATGTATAAAAACATTTAATGTAATCATTTTATGAAGAGTTTGGTGACATGGATGTACATGTACATAATGTGCCCATGAATATTTTAAGTTATAAGCAGATGACATTCTATTTACAAAGAATTTATACAGACAACACCCTTTTACTGCAAAATCAAATAAAACATGACAACTTAATCATTTGACATATTTTATGAATAAGTCATCATTTGTTTCATAATGCATGTCAGGAAAATAATCATCAGGTAAATGTTCAAATTATGAGGATATCTCATAATTTTTATATTTATAGATAAGGAATTTTCTGTTATGAATAAGAATTGGTCTTAATAACTTATACTGATGACTTTTAGAAGAATAAACTTTTTAAGCCCTGGCTGGTTTGGTTCAGTGGATTGGCACCAGCCTGAGAACCCAAAGGTCACTGGTTTGATTCCCAGCCAGGGCACATAACCGGGTTGCAAGGCAGGTCTCTGGCCAGGTCCTTAGCTGAAGGCAGGTGAAAGGCAACCATGCATTGATGCTTCTCTCCCTTTCTTCCTGCCACCCTGCCCTTCTCTCTGAAAATAATAAATAAAATCTTGAAAAGAAAAGAAAAACAATTAATTTTTATTACTTCTTGTATGCTAAATCCATGATTTGCCAACACTTGATTGAGTTGTGTCTTACTGCACTAGGTAGCAAGCCAAACTCAGTAATCTAGAGGTACACGTGAATCTAGTTTATCTTGCAGATTCATTAGGGATTTGCAAGCACTTAAAATGTTTTCTAGTTTTTTTGTTTGTTTGTTTGTTTGTTTGTTTTTGAGATATATGGCCAGGATGGTTAGATATTTATATGCACATTGAAAATTCTCCAAACTAAAATTATTTCAGCCCATCTCTCTCTATTGCACAGGGGTCAGGCTCTTGGAGGTCTAGGTGAATCTTGATGATCCCAGAAACCTTTCCTGAGAAACATTTGGGTTCCTCCACAGCTAATCCTGTGTGCTCAGAGCAGAGAGATGGTCTTCCAGTCACCATGTGTTCAGTTGCACTCCCCATCTAATGTTACAGATGTCATCCAGCCTTCTGCTTCATTGAACATCAGAACATATTGTTCTTCTTTAAATGAGCCATACAGATTTTCTGCAGACTAAGTTATTGTCAGAAAGTGTAATTCCAAACTCCCACCTCCTAACAGTGATCATAAGTTCCACAACAAGAAATGATATTCATTGTGACAGTCTTCGACTGCGTATAGCCTTCCTTCTACTCTACATTTTTCCTTGATTAATAATTTAAGCCTTATGCCACAGTTTTATTGTCAACCCTTTACACATATCAACTAATTTAATTTTCAGGAAAAGAACCTATGAGCTAGATTATGTAATTACCCCTACTTAATCGATGAGTACACCAAACCAGAGAGAGAATTTATTTTATGGCACATAGCCAGGAAGTGTCAAAGTTGAGTTCCAAACCTCTGGAAATTTGTTTCCAGAGCCTGTGCTTTTAACCTTTACATTGTAACATGTACAGCCAGCCATGCACTTGTACCAAAATATTTGTACAAGTATTTTGTACAAATTCTGCCTTTCTTTAACTTTGTTTTGGCATCAAGCACCTTTTGTACTGAGGGCCATCTTAACCCATTGTTGACTGCTTATGAAAAAACTCATGTTTTCAAGCATAAATGTTGTTGACCAATAAGGAGTTAACTTGTGCTTGCACTTGCATTAGCTTTTGCTATAAAATTGCTGGTCAACAATGTGTTAAGAAGTAGCCTTATGAAACTCACCATTGGATTTATTGAAAAATACTGCTCTGCACATAATTTACTCAGCTCCCCATGTAGCCTTTATTTTTTATTTATATTTATTTATTTAAAAGATTTACTCATTATTTTGAGAGAAAGAGGCAGGAAGGGAAGAAGAAAGGGAGAGAAACAGCAGTGTATCATTGCCTTTCACCTGCCTCCAACTAGGGACCTAGCTGAAACCTGCCTTGCAACCTGGTTATGTGCCCTGGCTGGGAATCAAACCAGCAGCCTATGGGTTCACAGGCCGGTGACTATCCACTGAGCCACCAGCCAGGGCCTCCCCATGTACCCTTTAAAAAAATGTTGTTATTTTATCACGTGAGTACCATTTATCTCATTGTCATAACTAACTGTTTACCTATTTTATTCCAGCCCCTGAGAAACTCCAAACCTCCTTTTTGTTTCACCTCTATTTTTCCTCTTTGCCATCTTTGAATTTATATACTGACCCTACTTATTACTGAGCTTTATTTTCCTAAATTATCTCCCTTGTTCTATTATTTGTGCTTCTTTACATGACTTTATGTATATTTTTAAGAGCAAGCAGAAACCACATTATAATTATTACTAATAGATCCAGTAAAGATGAAAATGTTCATTTATTTCTATGGCCATGATTGAATGATTCCCTAAAAAGAAATGCACCATTCTGGTGGTGTGAAGTGTTATCAACACTTGCATTTGGTGAACAAGCATTCCAGGGTTGGTGAACTTCAGGTAACTGCTCACTGCACGTCACCTCCAGGTGCATAGCCTCCCATTTTCTCTTCTCCAGTAGAGATGTTCAGAAGACCAGGTTTGCCTTCAAAAGTTGAAGGGAAATGGAGAACTTTGAAAGTCAAGCTTTAACTGGCTTGGAAAGGAACACAGTCCCTTCCCCTTCTAGGAAGGAGCTTTGGAAGCAGAGAGATGACAGAAAAGGATGAAATTCTGGTTTCTAACTTATAATTAATAATAAATAAAGAAATTCTGAAACAAACCATTCAGCCTGGGCCTTATTGCAGTCACTGGAATTTCGTAATTTAAGAGAAATAAATGTGCCTTTCCCAGCACCATCTCAATATTGGAGATTCTTTTCAAATAATAAGAAATTACATGATTCTGTCAACTAAGATAGTTAGCTTTCCAAAATCTGCTGAAATGAAGAGGATCAGAGTTTTCAGAGAGAGAATGAGAGGAATGAGGGGGAATTTGTGAGTATGAAACACCTCAGAGAAATACTGGGGTGAGTGACAACTTTAGCGAATTTGATATGGGAGAAAAATACTGAGTGCAGTTCTGAACATACTGAGTTTTTGATGCCTTGGGAACATGTGTGTAAAGACTGGTTACTGCTGATAATATGATTAGAAACACCAAAGAAAGGCCTGAAAATAGGCTTAGAAATAGTCAGTTTATGAATTTTAAGTCAAGAAAATGAAAGGTGCATCTAGGAAAAAAAGGACATTTCGTGAGAAGAGAGAGAAAGGAATGTAGGGAATAGAGAAGAGGCCTTCAGAAGGGCAATCAAGGTAAATTGGCCAGAGAGGCGGGAATGGGAACATTAAAAAAAAGGGGTTTTTTTTTTTTTTTCTATTGCTCTATTACAGTTTTCTCAATTTCCCACTGTTGCTGTCCCTTGACCGCCCCACTCCTATCCCTACACGATTGTCCATTTCCATGGGTCATTTTAACATGTTTCTTGACTAGACCCTTCCCCTTCTTTTCCTCCTTATCACCATCTTTCCTACCCCCTGTTCACTTGTCAGTTTGTGCATTTCTTGTTTCCATGCTTCTGGTTCTATTTTGGTCATTTATTTTATTTTATTTATTAGGTTTCTCTTATAGGTGAGATCATATGGAATTTGTGTTTCACTGACTGGTTTATTTCACTTGGCATAATACTCTCCAGTTCCATCTATGCTGTTGCAAAAGGTAAGAGTTCCTTCTTTTTGCTACTGTGTAAATATATCACAGTTTTTTGATCTACTCATTTACTGATGGGCACTTAGGTTGCTTCCAGCACTTGGCTATTATAAATAACACTGCTGTGAACATAGGGGTGCATGAGCTCTTCTGAGCTGTAGTTTCAGGATTCTTGAGGTATGATACCAGCAGTGGAATCATTGGATCAAAATGTAGTTCCATTTTCAGTTTTCTGAGGAAATTCCATAGTGTTTTTCACAGTGGCTGCACCAGTCTGCATTCCCGCCAACAGTGCACTAGGGTTTCCTTTTTGCCACATCCTCACCAGCACTTGTTGTTTGTTGATTTATTAATGATGGCCATTCTGACAGGTATGAGGTGGTATCTCATTGTGTTTTTAATTTGCATCTCTCTGATGGCTAGTGATGTTGAGCACCTTTCATAATTCTATGTACTATGGACATTTTAATGTTAATTCTTCTAATTTATGAATGCTGTATATGCTTCTATTTATTTGTAGCTTTCATAATTTCTTTCTTCAGTATTCTTTAGTATTTTGGGTATAGGTCTTATACCACTTTAAGTTTTTAGTAGGTACTTTATTTTCCTTTTTGCTATGATAAATGGGATTTTTTAATAGTTTCTATCTCTGATGTTTCGTTGTTGGTATACAAAAATGCCTTGGATTATGGATATTAATTTTGTAGCCCACTCTTTTTGCCAAATTCACTTATTAGGTCAAGTAGTTTTTTTTGGTGGAGTCTATAGGGTTTTCTATGTACATTATCATGTCATCTGCAAATAATCAGTTTTACTTCCTCTTTTCCAATTTGGATGCTTTTTTTTCTTTTTTCTTCTCTGATTACTGTAGCTTTTAGGTTTTTCCCATTGAGGACAATGTTGGCTGTAGGATTCTCATATATGGCCTTTATATGTTGAAATATCTCCCTCTATTCTCACTTTGCTATGTTTTTTTATTATATGTGGGTGTTGTACTTTATCAAATGCTTTTTCAGCATCTATTGATATGATCATGTGATTTTTATCTTTCTTTTTTATTAATGTGGCGTATTGTACTTATTGATTTGAGGATGTTATACCATCCTTGCATCTCTGGGATGAATCCCACTTGATCATGGTGTATGGTCTTTTTAATGCATTGCTGGATCTGGTTTGCCAATATTTTGTTGAAGATTTTAGCATCTATGTTCATCAGCAATCATGCCTGTAGTTTTCTTTCTTTGTTGTGTCTTTACCTGGTTTTGGAATGATAATACTGGCCTCATGTAAAAAGCTTGGGAATCCTCCACCTTCTTGAATTTTTTGGAATAGTTGAGAAAGACAGGATTTAGCTCTTCCCTAAGTGGTAAAATCCACCTGTAAAGCAGTCAGGTCCACGGCATTTGTGTACAGGGAGTTTTTTGATTACTGCTTTAATTTCACTAGCTGTTACCAGTCTATTTAGGTTCTTCTTCTTCTTTTTTTTTTTTTTTTAATTTTATTGTTGTTGTATTACATTCATCCCCTTTTTGCTCCCCTCTGTCCCCCTCCCCACCCACCCATTCCCCACAAAGTCAATCCCACCTGTTGTCCATGTCCATGGTTCCTTTATACTAGGTTCTTCTTGATTAAGTTTTGGAAGATCATGTATTTAGAAATTTGTTACTTTTACCAGGTTATCAAGTATTTTTGCACATAGTTGTTCATAGTAGTTTCTTACAATCCTTTGTATTTCTGTGCTGTTAGTTATGACTTTTGCTTTTTCATTTCTGATTTTATTTATTTGGTTCCTCGCTCTTTTTTTCTTGATGAGTCTGGAAAGGCTTGTTGATTTTGCTTATTTTTTCAGAGAATAAGCTCCTGGATTTATTGATTCTTTGAATTGTTCTTTTAGTCTCTATGTTGTTTAATTCTGCTCTGATCTTAATTATTTTCTTCCTTCTACTCGCTCTAGGCTTTATTTGTTGTTCTTAACTCTAGTTCCTGTAGATGTAAGGTTAGGTTGTTTATTTAACATTTTTCTCTTATTTAGGTAGGCCTGTATTGCTATGAATTTCACTCTTAGGACTGCCTTCTCTGGGTCCCATAGGTTTTTGGCTGTTATGTGTTCATTTTCATTTGTTCCCAGAAACATTCTGAATTCTTCTTTGATCTTATTGTTAATCCATTCATTATTTAATAGCAGGTTATTTATCCTCCATGAATTTGAATGTTCCTGAGTATTTTTCTTTGAGATTGGTTTACTATTTTCAAGGTGTTGTGATCTAAGAAAATGCTTGATACAATTTCAATTTTCTTGAATTTGTTGAGGCTTGTTTTATGTACTACCATGTGGTCTGTCTTTGAAAATGTTTCATGTACATTTGGAAAGAATGTATATTTTAGCCCTGGCTGATGTGGCTCAGTGGATTGGCATCACCCTGCAAACCCAAAGGCTGCTGGTTTGATTCCCAGCCAGGGCACATAACCAGGTTGCAAGCCAGGTCTCCAGCCAGGTCTGTAGCTAGAGGCAGGCGAAAGGCAACCAGACACTGATGCTTCTTTCCCTTTCTTCCTTCCTTCCTGCCCTTCTCTCTGAAAATAATGAATTAAAAAATTATTTAAAAAAGAAAAGAATATATATTTTGCTTCTTTGAGGTAAAAGGTTTTATATATATCAATTAAGTCCATTTGATCTAAAGTACTGTTTAATGCCACAATATCCTTCTTGATTCTTTGTTTGGAAGTTCTATCCATTTTGACAATGAAGTATTAAAATCCCCTACTATGAATATGTTGCTGTCAATATCTTTCTTGAAGTCCTCCAAGATTTTCCTTATATATTTGGATGCCATTATGTTGGGTGCATATATGTTTATAAGGCTTATATTTTCTTGATGAATTATCCCTTAAATATTATGTTGTGTCCTTCTTTATCTCTTTTTATTGTCTATGTTTTGAAATATATTTAGTCTGATATAAGTATTCATACTCCAGCATTTTTTCACATCTGTTTGCTTGGAATATTTTTTTCCATTCCTTCACTTTCAACCTATTTAGATCTTATGTTGTGATATGGGTCTATTGTAGACAGCACATATGTGGGTCATGTTTTCTTATCCATTTAGCTACCCTATGTCTTTTGATTGGAGGATTTAATCAATTTACATTTGAGGTTATTATTGATACTCATTCATTGCCCATTTTTCCCATTGTACCTTTTCCCCCTCATCTTCCTCCCCACCCCTTACTTCATATTCCTTTTTTTTTTTCTAAGATTTTATTTATTATTTTCAGAGAGAGGAGAAGAAAAAGAAAGAAGGGCAGAGAGGGAGAGAGAATCAATGTATGGTTGCCTTTCGCCTGCCTCCAGCTACAGAGCTGGCTGGAGACCTGGCTTACAATCTGGTTATGTGCCCTGGCTGGGAATCAAACCAGCAACCTTTGGGTTTGCAGTGCCTTATCCACTGAGCCACCAGCCAGAGCTGGAATATTTCTTGCCATAAAAATGGGGAAAGGTTTGTAATGGAAGTGAAGCACCAGTATAAGCCAGCTGTGACATGGCTTCATTCTACCTAGACTTTCAACACAATGAAGATAATGTTCTACTTGGGACATCTGCAGGGCATTTTGGGGTCAGTCAGTTATGGGAAGAGTTATTGTCTAAAAGGAAAAACCTTTTAGAAAGGGAGAACCCCAGGAGTGAAGGCACACCACTAAAGCTGTGTAAAGAATTGCTTTTGTTGGAGATAAAAAGTGAGGAAAAGCAGTAAGGGATGAATGAGTACTTCTACTTAACAAAAATATAAAATTTGACATGGCTTGGGCCCTGTTACAAAGATCTTACACAGATTAGTGTTTAATCCTCCCAACAACCCCCAGAGTGGCTTTTACACATGAGGATAAATGGAAATTACAATAGAATAGGTCGCCTGTGGAGGTCTCACAACCAGTGAGGGATTGAATGACCCTTTATGCTCAATCTGCCTGGCTCCAGAGTTGATACTCTTAAAGACTATCCTCCTACCTATGCAATAGAGAGATAGGAGGAGCAAGCTGTGATGGTAGTAAGCAAGAGAGTGACTCTTGAAGAAGATATTTGGTGTAGAGAGTGATGGGAGAGGGCTAGGTGGCAGCGGTTCTGGTACTACATGGAATGTAAGGCCCATTCTTGGGTTTTATGGCATTATATGAACCTCTGTAGTGTCCAGTGTGTCCCTGAGAACCCCTTTAGTCCCTGTATCATTTCACCATTGGATTTCAATTTCTTCACCAACAAAATCACAATCATACTGGCTGCCCTTTATTTTCTGTACAGGGATCTTGTGAATACTCATGAAGCACCACCTTGGAAAAGTCCTTGGCTCCTTAGAGATAAACATTATTATTATTCCTGCTATTATTATGCCAGCATTATTCTAATAATGTCTTTTATCAGCTTCAGGTCAAAGAGGAATCTGTTCATTTAAACCTAAACCAAAGTGAGAACTTGCTGTTTCTTTATATCCTACTTGGAGTATATGCTTAATGACCCAGTGATTCCATCTATGGGAATTTATCTAAAGAAACCAGAAACACTAATTTGAAAGAATATATGCAAGCATATGTTCATTGCAGAGTTATTTACAGTAGCCAAGATTTGGAAGCATCACCAGTGCCCATCAGTAGATGACTGGATTAAAAAAGCTAGGGAACATTCATGCAATGGAATACTACTTGGCCATACAAAAGAAGGAAATCTTTACTTACCATCACATGGTTGGACATGGACAGTATTATGGTAAGTGAAATAAACCAATCAGAGAAAAACAAATACCATATGATTTCACTTATAGGTGAAATCTAATTAATGATATATTGACAAACAAAATAAAAACAGACTCATAGATGATACAAAGAGCAAGACTGACAACTGTTGTAGGAGAGGGGGTTTGGGGAGCTGGGTGAAAAATATGAAGGGATTGAAGGGAAAAAACTCACAGACACAGACAACAATATGGTGATTACCCAACGAAAAGGAGGTGGGGTAGGTGAAATAGGGCAAAAGAGGGATAAATGGTAGTGGAAAGACTTGACTTCGGGTGGTGAGCATATGATAAAATGTGCAGATGATGTGTTTGTTATAGTTTATTGTACACTTGAAACCTGTGTGGTTTTATTTTAAAACATGTTTAAAGTGAATATCATTTTAACTATATAAGTAAAAGAAGCATTTTATTGCTTTTTAAGCAGTAATGATTACATAATTACTGATTTTCCTCCATCTTAAATTACCACTATGAATGTACTTATTAAATTACTTATTTTGTAGCCTATCAGCTGACATTTGAAATGCTTGGCTTTAGCCAGGCATCATAATACCATCTAGATGTTTATCCATCTAGAAATAATTCTCTTTCCAAATACAGAAAAACTTATCAAAGAGAAAACACCCAGTCCATATATATAACTTTCACTGCAACCTAGTGATACTTGCATGCATAACGGTAAGGCCAAAATCCACTGAGTGACTGGGATAGGGTGGCTGACTGAAGTCAAACTGGTAACCATTTTAGCTGAGGGTGCAGGCCCTTGTTGGTAATGAATAGAGAGGGTTAAGCAGGACACTGTCAGATCAAACACTCAGGGCCCTCAGGAGCTGATTAACGGACCTTCAAGGAGAGATCCTGCCTTATGTAAAGTCAGTATTAAGTCGTTTCTCCTCCTTCCCCACCCTCCTTCTTTCTTCTGTCTTATTTCTTCTCTCTCTCCACGCCCCCCCAAACCCCTGCCTCTTGTTTCTCATCCCTTTGGCATTTCTTCTTGGTAAAAATTACTCATCCTACCTCTCTTCTCAGTATCCACATTATGAAGGCCTTGGTAAACTGGCATCCACAGATTGACAGATCCAATTAAATTTTGACTAAAATTAATTCACACCACAGTGTTAGCTCAGCTTCAACATAAGCCTCATTGTGAACTCTCTCTGTGTAACACATGCACACAGACACCGGCATCTTAAAGGTATTTCTGTAGGCATTATCAAAGAAACGGATGACTTGGGAAGTTGGAGTGCTAAGCCTATGAAATCAGGAGTCCCATCTTTGGTTTCAAGTTCCTCACCAAAGGCAATGTTTTTGAATGACAAAGGTGGGTGGCTTAAAGATCTGCCCTTGGAGGACACCTGCTCTCCCAGGATTCCTGTCCAGCCTCCTGCAGGTGAGGAGTAACAGTATTTCAAGAATTACTAAGGACAAAGAGCCTGTTTTATCATTTGTCATCCCTTCTATTAGCACCACATCCTACCTTATCCATAGTTGGAAACATGCTTCCTCCCAGGACCTATTTTTTTGTGTGAAAAAGAAGAGCTTAACCTCTCCCCTATCACACCAACCATGATCCAGATCTGTGCTCTACTTGTCAATGTTACAGATATGAATGCTTTTAATCTTACGTACTTGATGTATTGCTGTTTGTGTTTTGGGACCTGAACTTCCTTTCTCTATTAAAAAAAAATACATCCTAATGATTTCCACACTTCATATCTACCCATTTTAAGGAAGTTTATGATTAGAAAGGGTGTTCCTGAAAGAATATTGTCTTGCTGAATAGAAGTAATATGATAATTCCCCCATTAATCTACTTATTCAGCAGTTGTATCTGGCTCTGTGCTGGGCCCCAACATAGATAAAAAGTCCAGGTTTGTTTCCTTAAAATAGTTTTAATAGGCAAGATCTTGCTCTGTCCACCACCCATGACATACTACTATGTGTTAGCTTTCTTCAGTGGCATCCTCCAGGAAAGAGACAGAGGAAGCATGGTACATTGTACTTAGAAACAAACAAGATAAAAAAAGATAAGTCAAATTGCATTTGCTTTTGTCCAAAATTTCCTAATGATACTAACCCAAGCAGAGTGTGTCTTTAGGTACCCAAGTAATTGCCACACTAAGTCTCTGAATGGTTAACCATGTTTAAATAATTGGGATAAAAAGCAATAAAAAATTCATATTTAGGTACAATTTTGTGGGGCTTTTTGACAAACACAGTATTGGAGCCCTATGTATCCCATGCTCTCCAGAGTCAAAAGAAAGTCAGAGTATAATATTATACCTCATGGGTGAACTAACATCTATTTAATATTAATATTAATAATATGAAAGCAGAAATCTTTACAAGATCTTGCCCATGTAATATGAAGTTAACTTACTTTAATTCTGAGTTGGTGAAATACTCTCATTTGCATTATAAACTTTTATAGGACTCTGCATACCTCCTAAGCATACATAGCTCTTATGAATGTTTCATTTTGGATTTTGTGCAAATAAAATCTCTTTTCAATAATTTTTTAATGTATGGCATAGATTACAGGGTCTATGTGTCTGGGGATACTTAGAAACATCATAATAGAGTAGACAGTGGTAGCTCAAGTTTTGCTCTAAGGATTGTTGTGGAAACTTCAAAGAACCTTATTTCAGACAATTTTATATACTTTAAAAATCCATGTTCCTATTACGTACTTTCTGCCAGACTTCAAACATCTGTGTGCAAAGCAAAATGTTGCCCTGAGTATCTGGATGTGATTGAAATGGACCATTAGGATTATTTAATATAGTTAATGTCAAGGTATAAAATATGTATGTCTGGAAAATATCTGCCTTTTTTGTGCTCTTTCAAGGAATGTCCCTGTGCTGATGTTCACATGCTGCTTCTCTTCTTGCTCTCTTCTTTTTTCTCTTTTCCTTTCTTCCATCCACCTGAGGAAAATCATAGTTTTCTGATGGATGGCTGATTTATGTACCCTTAAATCAGCTGTTAGAGTATGGAACTTGATGGAACTACAGGGCAAGTTTCTTACCTAGGACTATGAGTTCTGTCTTAGAAAAAGTGAACCTAAGAAGTGATAGAAAAGCTGAAGAGCAGTAGGCATTGTTTCTGTGGGTCTTGGCCTGAGTCATTGATCTGTAAGGAGTGTGAGTTGCTGAGTGTGAAATGAACAGTAAAAGGGACCAGAGAGGTACAGGTGTCTCACTCCATAGCACACAAATACCTGGCAGTGAGCCAGACTGTCATGGGGGTTTATGTTGGCATGCAGTTGTACACTGAATGTGCACATGTCATCTATGAAATGGAACCAGAGCATATAGGTCCCTGCTTCCCAGACAATGATTCAAACCATTGCAGCAGTCTGGAGTACCTTGCTGGAAATTCACGATTTCACACTTATGGACCTATATGGCACCAGGTTGTTGGGAACTAAAATGCAGTGGTGATTTGTCAGAGATTACAACATTTTTACCCACTGTAAGATGAAGAGGGATAAAATTGTGTTTTCTTCAAAATAGGTAGGAGACTTAAAATGCTGGCAAGTTTCAGGGAGCAAAATTGAGAATAAATTGCTATAGAATCATTCCTTTGGAATGATCAGATACTCTTTCTATTCTGATTTAATTAATTACAAATGTAAAGATTAAAAAATAATAACTTGTCAATTGGATGCAGGTAGGTTCTTGATATTCAGTGACCTATGTGAATACTTTTTTAAAAAAGATTTTATTTATTATTTTTAGAGAGAGGGGAAGAGAGGAAGGCAGAGAGGGAGAGAAACATCAATGTATGGTTGCCTTTCACCTGCCTGCAGCCACAGACCTGTCTGGAGACTTGGCTTGCAACCTGGTTATGTGCCCTGGCTGGTTCGATTCCAATACCTTTCCACTGAACCACCAGCCAGGGCTGAATGCTTTCTTTATAGTAATGTAGATCTTCACTTCTGCTAAATACTCTTTCTAGGTTAAAATCCTTAGTTCAAATGAGTATTTTCATTTTGATATGTAAATTATCTTTTCTATGTGGATTCCTTTACTTGCTTTGCAAACTTCTTTTTCACTTTGTACTATTTATAAAGAAGATGTTGCATATCAAGGTGCTATTATAGCATTCAATAAAAATATATTAAAATTATCTAGCTATTAAAATTAAGTGTTTAGTGCCAATTCATAGTTTTAGCAAGAGCCTCATTCTAAATACAGCTCTATTTAGAGTCCTACTATTTAAAAACCTCCTCAGCTCATGTCTTATTTTCATTTAGAAATTTCCACTCTAAAGTGAAAGCCCATAATTGCTTGTAATACTCCTCCCTTCAAGCACCATTATAAATTCCTTATATTACATTGCACATTAATTCACTCACTTAACATTAGAAATGCGTTTATTATCAACTGCAACAATAATTTCCTGAGCCCCTGGGAGGACAAAGATGATAAAGATATAGTCCCTCAATGGGTGGGCTGGGTGTAGGAGGGCAAAGAGGGAATAATTGGAACAGCTGTAATAGAACAAACAAGAATAATAATTAAAAAAAAAAAAAAAAAAAAAAAAGACAGTCTCTGGCCTGGCCTGGCTAGGTGGCTCAGTTGTTTGGAGCATTTTCCCATACACCAAAAGATTGCAGGTTAGGTTAGGACATATACCTAGGTTGTGGGTTTGATCCAAGTTGAGGTGCATACAGAAGCCAACCAACCTATGCTTCTCTCATATCCCTTTCTGTCTCTCTCCCCCCACCCCCACCCTCTACCACCAAGGAACTTACAATTAGGTAGAAAAGTGGAAATGCCAGTAGGAATTGCTATGCAATAGGATGTATGCTCTGATGTAATATATAACCTTAAGTAATAGCATGTAGTTATTACATACAAAGTGTAGTGCTATAACAAAGACACAAGGGACAAGTTCTTCATGATTGGGAGTACGAAGGGACATCACATTATTTATGGTAAATTCTTAGTTTAGGGAGACCATTTTGGAATTGCATGTCCAATCCTAGGTTCCGAGCTTATGATTGTAAATCATTTCTTTATATTTGTTTCTTTCTCACTGACTTTCCTGATGAAAATAATTCTCAGAGCCAGTTGTAGAAACTATTCCCTGGTAAACTTGGAATAAAAATCTTTTGCTCATCTTAGTTTAGGGATGCTCCTTTTTAAATGATTTAGTTGGTCTCTCTCTCTCTCTCTCTCTCTCTCTCTCTCTCTCTCCTACCATAGGAGCAGTTCTTTAAAACTCAATCATCTAGAAATATTCAAGTATCTGTGTGCTCAGGGAAGTCAATATCCTAGAGAAATAGAGCCACTAAATGAGAGAGTCCCCTTAACGTCATGTGGGATATAAACTGTTTATGTGAAGCATGACAGGCTAACCAAAAACAAAAAAATGATTAGAAGTCTTTTAACCTGAGTAGTTTAAGATTTTTTAATAGGTAACATGATGATATAATCTGTAAATTTCACAAAAATCTTCCATTTTTCATCTCAACTCATATAAGATTTTTTAAAAGTCATCACCTTTTAAAATGGAAATGTCATTTCATCCAGTATTATCATGTAAAAATGGAAAATCTGAGGTCAAGATTTATAAAATATACTAGAAGGGATGACCTAGAACTCTATGGAATGAGGCCCAGGTCTCAACTTTTAGTAGAGTGTTCCTTCTCTTTCTCATTTTTATATGACATCAGTTATGGTTTCTACATCATATACCTCTTATACCACTTAGATTAAGAGGTGGCTGTGTTGTTTATCACTTTTCATTTATTGCCTGAATAGTATTGGGTAAAGGGTTCTGGTAAATGAGAGAAACAGCAGTCGGAGCAAGCCAGAATGCGTGGACAAAAGGCCAGCCATGTATGGATGCTCTTTTCATATCATCCTGCAGAAAGGCCCCAGAGAAAACTACTTAGCTCCATATAAAGCTCTTACTGCCCTATAGTTCCCTCTTTTTAACAGAGAAGGTATGGGTTTGGGTAGGGGGCATATAGCCCATTCGTCTCAGGATCCAAGTAGCTGGTCTCAGGATCCAAGCAGCTAAGTTTAGGTGCCAGCTCTTTTGGAAAGTCCTGAGAAATGATGGCTTATAACACCCAGATAGCTTGGGAATTCCTGGTCCTGTATGAGTGAAATTGGGTGTTGCCTCAGTATTTTCAGAGAGAAGGGCAGGGAGGGAGGAAGAAAGGGAGAGAAACATCAATGTGTAGTTTGCCTTTTACCTGCTTCCAGCTACAGAGCTGGCTGGAGACCTGGCATACAACCTGGTTATGTGTCCTGGCTGGGAATCAAACCAGCAACCTTTGGGTTCACAGGCCTATGCCTATCCACTGAGCCACCACCCAGGGCTTAGATATATAACTTTTAATTCCCATATTTACCTTGAATGCACATATTAATTTTTCCACATTACAAATTAAAAAAACTGAAGTTATTTTTCCAAAGATTATTAGTGATGGAGCCGAAATCCAAATTTGGATCTATGTTCTTTCTCTATATATTTTTCTACAGATGTCCTTTCCAGATGTTGTTGTTTGCATTAAATAATTATATTATTTAACTTGTGAAATATAATAATAGAATCTCAAAATATTAGCACTCCTGTTTCCTCCCCCATTCCAAAGATATGCACAAGAGGTAAATTGGTGTATCTAAATTGTTCCAATGTAAGTCTGGGTGTGTGTTAGTGGTCCGGGGGTGGAAGGGTGTCCTGTCCAGGGTGCCACCCTGAGCTGCTGGGGGATGTTGATCTAGAATAAGCAGGTTAGGAAATAATTATCTTACTGTTTCTATTAATCTTCAATAGAATTTCTTCAATGCATTTATTTCAATGTTTAACAGTACATGTCTTTGGGGTCTTTATTTAGAAGTTTGGTGATATTTTTGTGACCAGAAATATGCCATAGGAATTGAATTCTTTCTTATATCAATTACCTTATGGTAAAAATGTTTTTTTTTCATTCATCATTTCCATAAACCTATTGACAATATTAAGTGAGAATCTACTCTCCATATGATAGATGTATGGTTATATGTAAGAAAAACAAACCAAGGGGAAAGAACTTATGAGAAGTGCCATTTTGTAGGAGGTGATCATAAGAGTTTACTCTGAGGAGGCAACATTTGAGCAGAGGTTTGAATTGAGTAAAAGAAAAGAAGAAACACTTAGAGGCAAAGGATGTATTTATGCTCTGTACTTGAAAACATATAACAATCTGCTCTCAGCTGCTTTTAAACAAAATCTCAATGGAAATTCCTGGGAGCCCAAGAGCAGGGCATTTGAATCTGTTCTTTCATGATGTCAGTTACAGAATCATGCCACGGGCCAGGCACTGTGCTAAGTGGGTCACAGAACTTATCTCCTGTAATTATCACAGGTATATAAAGAAGATATCATGATTCACATTTTAAAAATAAACTAACTGAGACTCATGGGGTTAAGTAGCAAGCTCAGAGTCCTCTAATGGACTTGCCTTCTGCATGTACTTTCTCATTTTGAATGTCTCCGTGCCACCGAGTTTCAAAGCCATCCTCATCTTCATTTTAGTAATAACCTGAAAAGAACCCATTAGATATTCTTTTCTTTCTCTCTTCTTCTTTCTCATGCTTATTTTGAAATAAGTCTCTCTCTGGGGGTTTTCCACACAGTCAGGGCTTCATCACACTGGGCAGCAAAGGACTGTACTAACCAGGAGTAGCCTGGACCAACCATCTGGCCGAGCACGTGAGACAGCAGCTCAGAAGCAGGTCAAGACTCCAAGAACAAGCTAGTGACATTGACCAAGAGATTGAACTTTATGTTGCTATCAGTCAGGAATTAAAGGATTCAGTAGAAGACAGAGCCTAGATAGATAGAAGTATTTAGGGCAATGTCGATCAGAATGGGAAATGTAGGGAGAAAGATGACCATCCAGAGATAGGTTTTTGTTCTGCATTCACACTTTGTTAGTGATGGCAGCCTTCGGCCCAGCACTGTGATATTTCACTTAGAAGTCAAAGGGTTGCAATAGATCACTGTCTTTGGCTGGGATACGGAGTGTATTCCAGGAGTATTGAGGTGACATTGCTGCTCTGAGCTAACTCCAGGAAACCTATTTCAACTTTGCAATCAAGCATTCTTACTTGTTCAAACTCAATTTCCTTTCATCCAGCAAACAAAAGTTAAGGCAAGGAAAACCTAACAAGGAGCTTATACCATTTACAATGGTTTCATAGTCATCATTACCTTTAATGTGAACCATCAATCTCAAACTTGACATCATCTATGTTCTTTACACTTAGGGCAATAAAAAAAAATCAAGTGAAGGGTACAGAAGTGACACTACATTGTTATGCCAAGTTGGGAAAAAATAATAGCATGCGTTCCATTGTTAACACCAAGGGCATCTAGTTGGAAATGACAAAAAGGTCTAGCTTTGGTTTTGTTTTAGAGTGTGTTCTGTGTAAGTGAAATTTAAATTTATATGTGCACACTCTGGAAAAAGACTTAACATTTTTTTAAGGCTATAACCTGAGTAAGGGCAAGAGGTATTTGTGTCGGTGGGAAGATTAGTAAGGCAACTAGAATTTCTAAATAATGTACTACCGAGTCTGAGAAGTTAGGAGGAGGCCTGTAAAGAAAATAAGACTATACTCCCTAAAGCACATAGGGGAATCCCTGTATCAACTATTTCAATTTTTCCCTGACAGTTTATATTTGAAGAGCATTTTTTAATATTATTTCTGTGATGAAAATATTTAACTAATAGCTGATGGAATAGTCAGTGATTTGATTAATTTTCCAGATAATTTGTTTGGTATCTGTTTCCTTCTACACGCTTGGCCAAAACCCATCTTTAAGACATTAGCACAAAAGGGAGTTGAGAGTTGAGCTGATAGGAACCAAATATATATACAGGGCTCACAAAAAGAAAAAATAGAAACAAAATTAATAACTATATAGGCCATCACAGGTAATAGGGGCTACCAGAAACAATGTCAGTAATTAGAGATGTATGTACACAATACATAAATCTCAGTAGGACTCCTGACTATAATGTAATTGGGAATAAGATAAGCAAAGAGAGTCCTTTTATAGGTCTTGATAGCCAGTAATAAGAATGACACTTGATTTGGGTCCAAATGAGTGTGGTGTGAACTAAGGGAACCAGTATATACTTCTTTGTATATCAGAGTCCTACTGTGGATGAGCTGATCTGCTAATGAAGGCCTGGTTGGCTTCAAACATGGGCATATAGTTCATTGCATAAGAGCACCAGAAAAGTGAGTGAATAGGGGTTGAAATCCAGCCCAGAGTCTGCCTGCTGAACCATATGCTCTGTGTAAGGATGGATCCACCTGGAAAAAGGGGTACCTTTTTTCTGATTCCCTCAACTGGTCTTCTTGCCAAGTTATAAACAAGTGGAATTGCAGCCTCCTTGAGAGGCCTCTTCTAATTCCTTCAGAGGCCCTGGTGAAGGAAAGCAGGCACACAGATCCAGAGCAGAAAGTAATGGTGAAGAAAGCAAAAGATGGAGAGGAGTAGGAGAGGGAAAATGAAAATAGAAAAATAAGAGTCAGAGGGAAGGGATCAGGTCAAGATATTCAATCTGAAATATTTTGAAAAATAAGTTTATTTTATAACTCGTCTGATAACTTGATTGGATTCAAGGGGTCTCTCAAAACTAACATTCATTGGAAATGCAGATTTGAATTCAGTGCCTATTTTAATAAAAATTAGGCTTAGCTATGAAGGACAGAAAGCTAAGTCAAATAGCAACTTAGACAAAATAGAATCTATTTTAGATTCTTCAGATTTTAGATTCTTTCCTCACATAAAAGCTTGGAGGTGGACAGCCCAGGGCTGGCATGGTGACTGCCCTGCCATCTGGAACCCAACTGCTTCTAGGCAGCCAGCCGCGTAGGCTGCCCTTAGTCTCATGGTCCAAAGCAAAGATTCATGTCTCACATCCATGTTTTAGTCATCAGAATGGAAAGTGTGGGGAAAGTGTTCATACCACCACTTGTTACAGGAATTTTCCAGAAGTTGCTATATTTTTTTACACTAATATACCATTGGCTAGAATTTACTCACATGACCATATCTAGCTGTAAGGGAGGCTGGGAAATGTCTGGTTTTGAGTGGTCTTAAGCATAAAATCTCAGGCACCTGAGATGGAAAATGGATATTTGCATAGGAAAATAGTAGTCTCTAATACAGAGATAAAAGTTGATATTTGAAAGCAAAGCCTCATGGACATTGACAACAGTGTGGTGATTGCTGGGAGGAGGGGGGGTATAAAGGGACTAAATAGAAAGGAAAAGAAATATAATAAAGATTAAATGTTTTAAAAAGAGGAAGTAAAAATTAAAAAAAAAAGAAAGAAAGTTCAAGAATATACCCATTAATTACAAAAGCTAAATATAACAAGGTAGCAAATAGGAGGGTAAATGTGTAGTATACTAGTATTTACAAGAACATAAATTAAAGCAGAGAGGAGGTACTTTCTGTTACAAATTAAACCCCTACTAAAGAAATAAAATATGCTGAATAATTTATAGAAAAGTGTAATCATTAACAATAGTTACCTTGGAGTGGTTGAACTATAAATGATATTTTTTTCAAAAGAACTTATCTTATATTTAGAATAGTGACAATAGCAATCTTTTTTTTATGTGTTAGCCAGTTATTTTTGTTTCTGTTTATGCCTCTTGTTTTAACATTTGCAGGAGACTTAATTCTTTCTCAGTGCCCTAAACCAACAGTGTGGTAAATGGAGTTACACTTCAGTGGTTATTTTTCTTCTTTCCTCTTCTTACAATCTCAAAAACAATCTGGACAATCTATTTAGCTGTACTTAAGAGGCTCCCAGTCCTCTTGTCTCATTCTTTTCTTTGACACTTGGGAGATAGCCATTATTCTCTTAGGAATAGAATTTTAGATACAAATCTACGTGTCTATCTGTGGTCTAATTCTTTACACTATGTTAACTTGCTTGTCCAAGCTCATGTCTTTCTAATGTTCCTAACATAATTGTGTGTGTGTATATATATATATATATATATATATATATATATATATATAAGTGTAAAGTCAGCCTGGCTCAGAGAAATCACACCTGGGGACCACTGTGAGATTAAGGCATGAGCTTATTTATTTATTTTTTAAAAGTATTTTATTTACTATTTTCAGAGAGGAAGGGAGAGAGGCAGAGAAACAGAGAAACATCAATGTATGGTTGCCTTTCACCTGCCTCTAGGCACAGATCTAGCTGGAGACCTGGCTTGCAACCTGGTTATGTGCCTTGGCTGGAGAATCGAACCAGCAACCTTTGGGTTCGCAGGCCAACACCTTATCCACTGTGCTGCCAGCCAGGGCTTTAAGCCATGAGTTTGTTGGGGGAAGGAAAAGGGGAACAGAGAGAGTGGGAAGTGGCAAGGGAAGAGCCTGTTAGAAAAGTCATCTTCCCCAGAAAAGTCATCTTCCCCCTGGCATCACCTGGGTTGGAGCTTTCTATATGGACATTTTCACAGATACCTGGATCAAAGGAGTTAGTTTCTTTACTCAAATTCCTTTGGCAAGGGAGTGTTTAGAGGGTCTAGCTGATGGAGTCAGTCCTTCATTAGCATCTCCCCAGGGATTCCCAGACACGATAACTTCATTAAGTCATCCCTAAGAGTTTCCTATCTGGTTCCATTATCACATCCCTGCCAGGTTAGATATGTAAACAGTGACTATTAGAGTTTTAAATAAAGTCCATGTGCAATTAAAGTTTGAAGGTATGTACTGTCTTTAGATTGTCTGCCCCTGTAACCTAGCAATAAGCAGTAAGTGGACCTTTATAGGACATTTTTCAGGAGTAGGCATGCTTACAAGAAATGGTCCGTTCTGCAGACAGGTATTGTGAATGCAGATGTTGGTTAAATTCACATCATCTATTGGATGACAAGTCCAAAATTTATTATTAGCCTTCCTGCTCCTCTAAAATCAGATGTATATAATAAACATTTTTAAAAGTTTTATCCTCACCTGAGTATATTTGTTTTTCATTGTTTTTAGAGGAAGGGAGAAGAAGAAGGGAGGAAGAGAAAAAGAGAGATATGAGAGAGAAATGTTGATATGCTGATAATTATCTCTTTCCATACATGCCCCAACCAGGAATCAAACCTGCAACTTTTCAGTATGCAAGATGATGCTTCAACCAGCTGAGCTACATTGGCCAGGGATACATCCAACATTTTTATTTTGATGTCTAATTAAATACCCCAAAATATATCCAAGTCACAATAGAATGCTTGATTCCCCACATCCTGCAGACATGTGCTCTTTCCAAAGTCCTTTCACCCACACTTAATGAAATAAGCCAAACAATTGCTCAGGTTAAAATCCCAACAACTCAGTTCTTTCATTTCCCTGTCCTTGTCCTTGTTATCTTTCTCCTATCCATCAGTATGTTCCATGTGCTTTTCAGTTGTAGCCCAAAACTAATCACTTTGTAGTACCTCCAGTGCTATCTTTGGTCCAAACCACTATTGTTTCTTGTTCACACTGGCACATTAGCTGCCTGTATCAATCAGGTTAGGCTGATTGCTTTAGCAAACAATGCCCAAACTTCAGTGGTTTACCACAGTGAAGGATTATTTCTACCAGGGAAGTTCTGCTCCATGCAGTCATTCAGGGTCTGGATTTCTTTGAGTAGTGACTCCACCATCAGCTAAGTTCTCAAAGTGCAGAATCCAACCACCAGATGAGGGAAGAGAGAAGTCATGGAGATTCAAAGAAGAAATTTTAGAGTTTCAGCATTAATGTGGCCTATATATTTTCACTCCCATTGGCTAGAAATTAGTCACATGGCCCCACCTACTGCAACAGAAACTGGGTAATACAGTCTTTCTGTATAGCCAGGAGGAAAATAAAAAGATGTCTTAGTGTATACATAGCATTGTTTTTTTTCACATGTATTCCCTACTTCTACAACAGTTAGATCATCTTTTCAAATAGATTAAAAATCTAAGCACATCACTGTTCTGTTTGAAGCGTTTCAATAGCTCCTCACTGTGATTACATCAAAATGCAGACTTCTTACTCTGTATGCAAAATCATGTATGATCAAATATCTGTGCATATCTCTCTAACTTTAGTCAGAGGCTTCTACAGGTCCTTTACTATTTTCTTTCTTTCTTTATATTTTTTAAAGATTTTATTTCATTATTTTTAGAAAGAGGGGAAGGGAGAGAGGCAGAGAGGGAGAGAAACATCAATGTATGGTTGCTTTTCACCTGCCTCCAGCCACAGACCTGACTGGAGACCTGGCTTGCAACCTTGTTATGTGCCCTGGCTGGGGAATCGAACCAGGGACCTTTGGGTTTGCAGGCCCGGCGCCTTATCCACTGTGCTACCAGCCAGGGCTCCTTTACTATTTTCTGACTCCCCTTAGTAACTCTAATTAGCTTGGGCTTTGGCACATGCTGGAACATTTCTTCCACATATTTAGATATTTAAATCCTTCTTATCATTTTGACCTTATCTTACTTGTCACCTCCTCACAAAGACTGCCATACTTAGCTCATTAAACATAGCTTCCTTATGCACCTAATATCTCACTAACAGGTTACTATGAGCTTTTTGATGATCACATTTGTAATTATGAGATATTACCTTAAATGTAATTTTAATTATTTATTGCTTAAAATCCCTCACTCGATTAAGAGCAAGGGCCTGGTGTAGTTTATTCATGGTAAAAATCTATCATTAGACTGATATAGAATATGCATAAAATAAAATATCAATTTGTTGAGCGAATGAATGAATAACCTATTTCAATTAGATAGGAGTTTGGCATTAAAAAGATGCAAAATAATGAGGCCTAAATATGTTTAAAGCTTATTTGTCTCATAAGTAAGTAAATTCAATATAAGCGTCCAAGATTTAAGCATATCAAGGCTAATATATCACCTTCACAGAGTCAATGTCTCAGATGCCTTCTTCTTTGTTGTTCTACTAGTACTAAAGATTTACTCTGACTGGTTGACCATGGTTCACACTTCATTCCAATTTTAATCAGCAGGTGGGAGAAAATAGTGTCCAATATTTTATATCCAGAACTCAGTGACACTTACATTCCACTGCCCACACTTAGCCACATAGTCACACCTAGTTGTAAGAGTGGATGAAAAAGGTAAACAATCTGTGTAGCTGTGTGTCAAGGTTAAAAATCAGGGTGTTTATTATTATAAAAGAAGAGATGATGTACTGAAAAACGTTCTACCATATTAATTGAAGTGATTTTTTTCCCCAATGAAAATTTTGTAAAGGAAGAAATTCCTTTGAAAAGCACTGAATCTTCAGTATGAAATGACCTCTTTTGTATTTGCAGCAGTTAAGTTAGCCAAGTACAAAAACAGCAACTATGCTAACATTAACTACCAATCTCTTTTCACTTAATTATCTGTAATAGCTTAGCAAAAACAGTATAGAACAATTTCTGTTCTAGTTTGGATTCAACTTCCCTGGCACTTGGTTGCCCTGGTTCTTGTCTCTTACTCACTCCTATATCCCGCACTGAGTGATTTCCCCAGGCTGATCTGGATTCTTTCTGATTCAGAACTAATGGACTAATTGCAAAGAACTCTGATTTTAGGTAGAATCTTTAAAATGCAGAGGTATTGACTTGACTACCTTGACTCTGTCAATGGCCTTTTCATTGCTTTAGGTCTTTCTCTTTCTCCTTAGAAATGCACTAATTTGTGCAAGTTGAATATTTGAAAGAGTGGCTTTCTGATGCAAATAGGAACTTTTTCAACTCCCACTGTCTTTGAATTCCCTCAGCTGGAATCTGAGGGCTTTGAAGAGGCTTCCCTGGACTTGGTAAAGGTAAATTCTAGGTGGAATCTGAGCTAGGAAAGGTACACTGTAAAGTTCTTTCTTCCACTAACTTTTTCTTGTCTCCTCTTGGCAAATCATCCTGGTAGCCCCAGCCATCCCCAATCACCATTTGTCTTTTACTGCTTCAGCACCTTAAGTTAAAAATTATTCCTTGAGATACAATTTTGCTCAACTAGGGTTTTAATTTCTCTATTTCATAAACAGTTTTAATGGTATCACCATTTAACAGTATAACCATCTTGTTACTTGGATTTACCTTTTCTCTCTCTCTCTCTCTCTCTCTCTCTCTCTCTCTCTCTCTCTCTCTCTCTCTCTCTCATTTGTTAAGTATCCTCAGCACTATCAGATAGAAATAAATTTTCAGGCACGTCTATTTCCAAAAAAGATGAGATCCCTGGAGATAAATCTTTCAAGTTTCTGATAACTCTGCATTCAAAAAACATATATACTGTACATTTATTTGACACTTACAGGTCTTTAAACATCTTTCCCCACCAAACACCTCAATGTATTTCAGCTTTAAGAATTTGTAAAAGAATATGTAAAGTTAAGTATGTTATTCAGTATTGGTTGATGATCTAAAAGAGTTCTGGTATCCTTAACGATGGAAGGCTGAAAAAACATTTAAGCCCAGCACACTGTGGTTTAAAGAGTCCATGTGAATTTGCACTGACACATTTTCATCACCCTGGATTTTGTTCATTGCACGGGGTGGGCTGACTGGTGGTGATGCATTCAATCCTAAACCAGGTTAAAACATGACCTTGAGCAATTTACTTAAAATGCTTTTGCAGCATAGGAATTTGGAAGGAATGACTAATTATTTTGTACTGATTCTTTAAAAACCTTAAGTACTCTTTTTACACAAAAGTAGTATTACTGAAAAAATTAGTATACATAAAATTGTGAAAAAGATCATGCTTTACAGTTAGAATTGCTCATTGTATGTTACTTTTTATTGTAGTTTTAGCTCAGAGATAATAAACTCAGAGTCATTATAAAACTGACAACAGGATTTTATTTAAGTTCAGGTTTTTTAAATCAGATAATTTAAAAAATTTTGTTGAGGGAATGTAAATAAACAATGTAAACTACAGAAGTAGTTTTATTCTTCTCCTATTACCACCTTCAATATGAGCCCTGATATTTTAGACGATTCCAAAATTTCAGGTTAATTTTAGTATTACAGCTCAGTTTGTTTTGCCATAAGTGTTTAATTTCCTCTTCCATTTTCCATCAATTAACCCCTTTCCTTCTAATCTCTTGGAGTATGTATGTGGTTATGGTCAGGGAAGCCTTGCTTGAAGAAATACACCCAGAGATCACTGTGAAATCAAGTCATGAGCTATAGGAGGAAGGAAAACAAAAAAGGATACAGGAAAGATGGGGAGCAGCAAGGGAAGAGACTTTTAGAGAAGTCATCTTTGACTTGACGTCACCAGGCTGGGTTTTTACCCTTGTTGCTACATACATTTCCACAGATGCCTACTTAAAAGGAAAAATAGTTAATTAACCAAAATCCATTAACCAGAAAGAGCTAAGTGGGATTATCTATTGGTCATCTGTTTTATTATCACCTCACCAGGGACCTCCAGACAAACTAATTTCATTAATTCATTCCTAAGAGTTTCCTGGCTGGTTCCATGATCGCATTCCAGCTAGGCTAGGTATGTAAACACTGACTGTTACGGTTTTATCTAAAGTCCAAGTGCAATCAAAGTCCAAAGGTACATGCTGCCACCATGTTAGCTGCCCCCACATCCTGACAGATATGAGATGTGGGTATGAAGGTCTGGTTCAGAGATACCTGCTTCTGCTCCCTCTCCTAGGTTTAGCTCTTCTAAAATTAGTGACTGGAGAAGAGGAAATAGGAAGGGCAGGTCTTCTTAAGCAATTGATTACATATAGGTGGTAGGCAGGAAGACTTCTGTTCTAGGCTCAGAATGGTCCCACTTGCTGCTGAAGGTATCTACAGTTGTGGTAGCCCCCACATGGATAATGAGGGCGGTTTGCCAAGGATTGCTTCAAAAAGGGTTCATAGGGTCTCCCTCTCATTTTACAGCACATAGGTTCCTAGGTGGGGTGTAACCTCTGTTGGCCAGATTATGGTCCAATTGCCATTAACTTTTCCAGCCCCTTCAATGGCTCTAGAGGAACTGCTAAGGTCTTCTTCCACATGTTCAGAGAGCCACAAGGACCCAGAGGAAAATACTACTACCCTTCACTCCCAAGCTGCGCTACTCTCCAGTCTCTTGTCATTTTGCTGATATCAGCAAATCCAGATGCCTTCCAGCACTTCCTGGAATTGGCAGATCAGAAGCATCCACCAGTCTGTTCACTCTTTTAGTAGTGGGGCATACACAAATGTCACACTCCCAAGAAACCTCTCCCCAGATCCCAGAGGACAGCTAATGAATGGGCATCAGACTTTATAGCTCAGAAACCTTTCAGCTGGTATGTGTGAAGAATTCTCTTAGATCACCACCAGCCAGCTCCTGCTCTCAAAAGCCTCACTTTCTTTCTTACATTTCTGTCTTTCTTACTCAAAACTTTCTTTTAGATTGTTGCTGATTTCATGCAATTTAAGGGTGTACTCAAGTACTTGTGCTTACTGTACATACAGAGCAATTCTGAGACAATGGGAAAAGTCATAGTCATGGTTTCTAATGTAGTAATTATAAATGCCAAGTACTACAATTTATTATCAAGTTCATTACAAATAGCACTCTAAGTGGCCCAACTTATAGTATGTACCTTTGAGGTTTTACCTTTTTTTTTTTGCTTCAGCTTTCTTATATGCAAAAAGGATCTTCCCTATATATTCTATGAGTCTATTCTATTTACTCATAAACTTCTGGAAACTTTCTACAACTTTGTTTCAGAAATGATGCAGCTATTATGCTTCTACGAAAGCTACTTAGGACATTCAATACCAACAGATTATGATCTTCTCTAACCAGGCACTTTCATCGTTTCAAAGTGATCTCCTTAAAGAATGGTTCTCTATTTTGGCATATACTTGAATTCTGACTCTGCCTCAATAACAGTAAATATTACATTATAAACCTAATGCATAAATCAATGTACCAAGTAATGTAAGGAAATGCCAATGGATTAAATATATAATTTTCTTAAATAAGTAAGCGATTAAAGATTTCACACTAGCTTTTAGAAACAGATGAACAAGCATTTTAGAGAGCCTGAGCTTTGCTTTTTAATTCCTGGCTTTGCTTTTTAAGCAGAGAGGGAGTAAAAAGTTTAGGACATTTAATTAGGTTTCCTTTTCCTGGAATTACCATTGTAGACTTTTAAATGTGGACAGTTTATCACTACCACAGGCAGACATATTTTATTGCCACAAATCTGAAATGAACTTTAATAAAGGTTTAAGAAGCAGTTTTGGGGGATTTTGATAAGGTTGATGAAATAGGAGAGGGAAAACTACCTCATGGTAAACAATGAATCGTTCACACTCTCCTTAGACTGATTTGTGCAGTATTCATTCCTTTTTTTCTTCTTTCTTTCCCTTATTGATTTATGTGACTGCATTAGTCAAGGTTCACTAGAGAAACAGAACCAATTTATCTGTAGGGAAATAATGAGGAATTGGTTCTTGGGATTATGAAGACTAAGATGTCTCACTATATATGCAAACTGGAAACCCAGGAGAGCTCATGGTGTGGTTCCAGCTCAAGTTTGTATGCTGGAAAACCAGGTGAGGAGAGACAATGGTATAAATTCCCATGTAAATGAAGACTTATGTATCAGCTTGAGAACAGTCAGGCAGAAAGAGTTTATTCCCTTTTGTTCTAGTCAGGCTTCCAATCGATTGGATGAGGTCCACCCACACTGGGAAAAGTACAATACTGTATTCAGCCTCTCAGTCTAATGACTTGAATTTAATCTCATCCAGAGCCATTCTCACAGACACACTCAGAGTAATGTTTAACCAAATATCTGGCACCCCACGTGATGGTATACATAAAATTAACCATCAGGATGACACTAAGAAGATGTTTCAATGGCCTCTGAATCAAACATGAGACATACTAGTGAAGAAAGATAAAAGATGTCTCAGCCATATACATATTTTATGTATACAATACCAAACATTCAGATGTTTGAATGTATTTAGAAAATTAACTGAATTTCTTTGTTGTTATCCATATTTTGGGAATGGCATAGCCAGAAAACTGGCTATGAACAAATAGGTGAGAAAAAAACAAAATCATGTTAACACTTGTAAATATGGGATATTCTGAGGTAAAGAGAGACCAGCACTCTGGATATAGAGCTTTTAAAAAACTGATCTAGGCCCTGGCTGGTAGCACCATGGATAAGGGGCTGGCCTACAAACCCAAAGGTCACTGGTTCAATTCCCAGCCAGGGCACATAAACAGGTTGCAAGCCAGGTCTCCAGCCAGGTCTGTAGCTGGAGGCAGGTAACAGGCAACCATACATTGAAAAAAACAAAAACAAAAAAAACTGATCTAGACTGCCTTTTGACCAAGCGATTCCACTGTGAGGATTATACCTGAAGAACCCTAAAACACCAATTCAGGAGAACCTCTATGTTCATAGCAGCACTATTTACAATAACCAAGTGCTGGAAACAGCCTAAGTGCCCATCAGCAGATGAATGGATCAAAAAACTGTGGTACCTTTACACATTGGGTACTACACGGCAGAAAAAAATAAGAAGCTCCTACCTTTTGCAACAATATGGATGGAACTGGAGAGTATTATGCTTAGTGAAATAAGCCAGTCAGTGAAAGATAAATACTGCATGATCTCACCCAATACAGGAGACTAATGAACAAAACAAACAAATAAGCAAAACAGAACCAGAGACATGGAAACAAAGAACAAACTTTCAGTGTGCAGAGAGGAGGGGGGAGGGAGAGAAAGAGGCCAAGAAGGAAAATAGTTTAGTTAAGGAACTAGCATGGATGACCCATTGACATGGACAACATGTGGTATTGACTGGGGGTAGGGTGTATGAGGAGGGTGGGGCAGGGGAGAGCAGAAGGGGGAAAATGGGATGAATGTAATACAACAATAAAATAAAATAAGTTAAATAAATAAATAACTGATCTAGAGATGGCCTGCATCAGAATTGCCTGGGCACTTGTTAAAAATGTGTTTCTGGACTCCAGCTCAATCTACAGAAAAATGTCCAGCAGGGGGCATCAGGAGCTACATGTTAACTACCTAGGCAGCATCAAGGCCTCAAGCATGCACAAGTTTGAGTCTCTGCTCACAGTCTTTCTTTGAAAAAATCTGAACTAACTGGAGCCTAACAACAGGAAGCCATACAGAAGAAATTGAGGTGCTCTTTGTTCTTGGACTTGGGGTTCACTACTGGTGGGGAAGGTGCTTTACCCCACAGTAAGTTCATGATATCATCATATCAAGCACCAGTTCACCATGCAAGTGCAAAGCATTTTTCTTCTTTCTCTAATTTTTCACTAGACTGAAAAAAAGTTACAATAAAAATGAGCAGAACATTGTTTTAGTTCTTGGAAATGAGAACTGAGATTACAGGTCACCCAGACTAAAAAGAAACTAAATAATATGAAATACTTGTCCTCATTAGAAGAATGAGTAAGAGTATTCTTGGTGGGGAGAGTCATAAGAAACAGTATCTCCATGGGGAGCACCATAAAGTGAAGTTCACAGAACATATACCACCAGGATCCTCCGCTAATAATAAAGTCTACTTGTGCCAAACTGAAGAAAGGAATCTTACTGAAACAGACAGGAGCTGAGTTAATTATCACTTCCTGGTGAAGCCATTGTTTTTGCAAAACTGTGCTTGCTGAGTTTGGGTTTTAGTTCACTGCTGGGTAAAACTATTTGCCTTTCCTTTGAAAATTTGCAGGTCGGAGGCATCCCAAATTATAGCAACTGGTGATAAAATATAAGAGCTTAAGTATAACCAAAGGCCATGTGTTCAAACTCTTGGCATATGTATACATTTTCTAAACAGAAGCATGTTATTTCATTTGAGATGTTTTGCACTCATATCATCTCCAATACGACCTATTTACATATCTCAAACAGGAATTTTAATGCAGAGGATTAGGTACACTAATGCTAGAAAAAAACTAGAAGATCAAAAGCAGAGGGAGGGGCTTAGAAGAGCAAACTGTAGGTGGGTGTGACACCCACAGAGGAGAGGCTGCTACTATGGGGTTGTAGCCACAGCTTACACTTTGTATTGCACCTTCAGAAATGCTGTCATAGTTGATTCTGATTCTACCAGAATTGCCACATTGATCAGGACTGAAACCACTGCCTAAAGTCACTCTTACAGCTGTCATTTGTGTAGCCACTGTTGTTTTGTCAACTGATTCTGGCAAAAGATAAATTGATCAGAAACCACAAAGAGTAAGAAAGCCACTTCTCCTCTTCTTTCTGCCTTTCATTCTTGCACTGGTGCCAAGGTAGAGCGGAGCCTGAAGCAGCTGGCAAGAGAACCTGGAAAATACAGTTTACAGACTCCCAACCCACTCAAATACACAACAAAATGCAAAGGAATGGGAGCTGAGAACAAAGGGGCAAACACCTGTCTGCACAATGTGGCACAGAAATAAGTTTTGTGAAGGTATAAAGGTGTGTGGTAGACAGTAACTAGGTAAAAATTAAGAAGAAACTATTTGTGTTATTCATCTTGAAGGGGATGGCAATTAACACAGGACCATTTGGCAAGAAATTTTGTTTCTAAATGATAGGTACATTTTGGCTCTGAGATTTTCTGAAAAAGCTCTTATAGTTTGTTAATTCAATAACTCATTTTTTAAAAGATTTTATTTATTTTAGAGAGAGGGGAAAGGAGAGAGGCAGAGAGGGAGAGAGACATCAATGTATGGTTGCCTTTCACCTGCCTCCAGCTATGGAACTGGCTGGAGACCTGGCTTGCAACCTGGTTATGTGCCCTGGCTGGGAATCGAACCAGCGACCTTTGAGTTCCCAGGCTGGCACCTTATCCTCTGTGCCACCAGACAGGGCTTAGAACATAATCTTTTTTAGTAGATGTACTTTGTTAGCTTTTATGTTTCTGGTGCCTAGAACAATGCCTGGAACTCTGCACTCTGTGTATGTGGTTATTTTTATTTAATTTAATTTTTATTATATTTTTCCCATTACCATTTAATCCCCTTATACCCCCTCCCCCAGCAATCTCCACACTTGTCAGTGTCCATGAGTCCTTTTTCTGTTTTGCTCAAACTCTCCACCCCACCACTCAGCTGTCATCCTGCTCTCCATCCATGAGTCTGTCCCCATTTTCCTTGTTAGTTCAGTTTCTTCATTAGACTCCACATATGAGTGATAGCATACAGTATTTGTCTTTCTGTGTGGTTATTTTTAATTCAAAATGCTTAGGACATGTCCTTCTATCCAAAGTGCCAATGAAGACCTTATCTTTCTTCAAAACCACTTTACAACACCTTGAAGTATATGGTTATCTCTGACCAAAAGAAAGGACTCTTCTTCTCTTAGAATAAAGAATATTTAGGAAATGGATGCTCAGGGTTGGGAGTGAGGACTATGAATCAAACCCTACCAGAAAGTAGAAAAGGCATCAACTGGTGATGAGATTACTGGCCACAAGGGTTATTTTGATTTAGAGAATGAGAGGAGTTTCTATCCCAGCTTAAAAAAAAAATGTATTTTTGAATAAATTCTCTTTATTATTTATATAGAAACATGTTAGAAAAGGAAATTAACATAGACTCAAAAGCTTTTTTAAAGGGTGTTTGTTAAATGAAAAGCTTGATTTCAATTATTTATGGAGAAAGAGGAAAGAAAATAAACACTCCAACAAATGAAAAATAAAGGATTGCTTTTAAGACCATAAATATTCACAAGCAATGTGCCCTGCCTCTATGCTAGGGATGCCCACACTTCAGAAGGCTGGCAAACACAGGTTTGAACGGATCAATCCACCATCCTGTGTGGGGTGTGGAGTTGTCCCTGCTGGCAGTAGATGTCATGGGTGCCTAAGGCAAGAGCTAAACAGGGTCTTCTCTGCTAGCCTACTATCACAAAATGGATAAGTAATAAAAGCCAAACACTAAGTCTGCAACCAGGAAGGTGCTAGAGAATGGAGTTGCTTTACAAATTCAGTAAAGAGCAATGGCAATGGTGATAAGATATTAATGTTTCACCACTCAGGACTTGCTGTTTCTCACCAAATTTTACAAATATTGATTAGCTATTAATGAGCCTCTAAACAAAGCAAGATACAAAGCATTTATTTACGTTTTAATAATAATTTATTCAGAGTGTCCTCCCAAAACATTGGAGATGTAAACTTAAGACACTAAATCTGACATTTCCCAAGCCAAGTCAGAGTCAAGAGCTGACATGTATTAATTAATCAAATCAGAATTATAGCATATGTATAAATATAGGGGATAAGTAGATAAATAGATGATGGTGGACAGATAGATAGATGATAGATAGATAGATAGATGTAGGCAATAGAACTAATAGAATCTTTAAGAGAATTATTATAGGAATTGGATTTTGCAGTTTTGAAGCCAGAGAAGTCCCATGATCTGCTGTCTGCAACTTGGAGAACAGGAGAGCTTGAGTCCTAGACCAAAGGTTCTACAATTGAAGGGCCACCTGTGCAAATTCTGTTCTAAGTCAAGCAGAGAGAGCAAATTTGCATTTGTGTTCCATTCAAGCCCTTAGTGGTTGGATGCCTCCCCCGTGCCTTGGTGAAGGGAATCTTGTTTATTCAGTCAAATGATAATGTCTTCTGGAGACACCCTCAGAGCCACATGCAGGAACAATATTTTCTGGGTTCTATGGGTATCCCCATATTCCAGTCAAGTTGACATATGAATTATTTACCACATGGAAGTCCTGTCATGCATTAGAAGAGAAGGAAGAAAGGGAGCGAAGAAGAGAAGACAAAAGGAAGAACAATCTTTGTCAAGCAAATCTAAAAAGATAAAAAGCAAGAAAAAATAAAATTGGAATGGACAGATCTTCCAAACAAAAAATCCCCAGAGATGTTGTGGCATTGAACAACACTCTAGAAGAAATGGACCTAACTGATGTATACAGAGTCTTTTACCCCAAAGAAGCAAAATACACATTCTTTTCAAATGCACATGGATCATTCTCCAAGATAGACCACATGGTATGTCACAAGACAAGCCTCCACAAATACAGGAAAATGGAAATCATACAAAGTATCTTCTCAGATCACAATGGCTTGAAACTAGAAACCAAATTCA